>OW121744.1:35375329-35445329 GCA_933228675.1 Stomorhina lunata | reverse complement strand
ATCCGTCAACTCCTTGCGGTACCTGCCTATTTTTCTTTCCAATGTACATGTCGCAAACTCACATCTATTAATTAATGTAAAAAAGGGGTAAACAGATTTTGATTGAAATTCGTCGACCTTTTACGGTACCTGCCTTGGAACCCCATTTTTTCATTAATTTTGCTTTTGAATGTATAAGTCGTAATTCTTAACTGAATTTGATAAAACTCGACACTCGCATATTTACTAATTCAAACAAGAGCTCTACTAATTTTGGTTGAAATTAGTCGACTACTTTTGTTACCTGCCTTGGGCTTACGCTTAAATGCAATTTTATTTTAAAGTTACGCCTAAACGACTGCAACACTTTTTGCTTAAATTATGCTTAACAATTTATGTGACTTTTTTCAAAAAATTTTGAAATTTGTTCTACAATCAGTAAATTTCGGCAATTTTTTTCTCCTAATCTTGAGGAGAGACTTTCTCCTTTCACGTGGTTTTGGTAGAAGTACCGAGAAAAACCAAGAAAACTTAGTTTCTGTCCAAAGAAAAAAAAAAACAAAGAATTTTATAGAGCTTTTTTGATTTCCTGATATCTCCCAAACTATATACGAAACTAAGTTAGTTTCTTCTGCAGACTTAAACCAAGGTTCTGAGACTTAACTAAAGCGTCATCAAGATTTAAGCTGTAAAACTATATTCGATATATGAGCTACTGAGTTGTAGACATTAGAACGATGTTATAAATATTCAAAATGTATCAAAAAGTCTTTCAAACATGATGTTATCCCATATTTGAATTTAAAGTTATAAAAAGCTTTCTGACAGCCCCTTTGTCAAACTGTTTTTAGACAACACAATACAAAAATTGTTAACATTTTTAAAATATTATATGCTTAAACTTGAATGAGAAAAAAGTTTTTCACAATTTTTTGCTTTGCTTTATTATTATATTAGATTTTCATTTCTTTTTTGTTTAACAAATTTAGCTAATTTACTGCTTTTTCGAAAATTAAAAGAAAAAAAAATATTTAGTTTTTTTTTTTTTTTAATTTTATTAATCCTTAATAAGAGTGCACTCATGCAAATAAAAAAGTTTAAGCATATTATAATGGAACAATAAACAATATGTATACGATTTAAATGGCTTTAACCCATTATAACGACTTGATCCCTATTCACAGCAAAGTTCAACTCTTGAGTCACCCCCTAAAAATTTAATGGTATAGTAACTTCTAAGGATTTCGATAACTTTTGAATCTCGAAAAAAATACACATATAAAACTGACATTTTATACCATTTGTCACCAACTTTTCGGTATACTGTATCCATATAGATACAATTAACTTTAAAACACATGACAAACTCTGTATGTGTCCATATGGATACAAAAACATTGCAGTAGCTTATCGCACTCTTCTATGGGGACTTTCAGGTATTTCAGCCAAAACTTGACGAATGTAGGTTTTTAAGTGCTTAAGAGTTAAAAGTTTATCTGCATAAATACGGTCTTTCGAGTAGGCTCACAAAAAAATTCAAATAGTGTCAAATCGCATGAGCTTGGTGGCCAGTTGATATCTCCAGACGAGAAATTATGCAGCCAGGAAATGTCTATTGCAATAAAGCCATATTCGCTCTAGTAGTGTGACATCCGGCACAGTCTTATTGAAACCACATATTCTTCAAGTCGTATTCTTCGATAATGTGCAGTAAGACAGTCCTAATTCCTGAGAATGACGAGGAATCGACACATTCGGCAACACTTTCACTTACACCAGCAATATTTTCAGTTGCATGATTATGTAAGCCACAATCTCCTCTTAAAGCTAAAGCAATCATCTTTATGCGTTGTGTGATACTTAAGCGATCCATTTTCGCCAATGTCAGACTTTCAACAGAGAAGAAAAAAAAAATGGTTTAACAACTTAGTTTGACAGATGTCGAATTTGAAACCACGATATGGATAACCCGATATATTCTGAATCATTATGAAATTCTAAGGCGATTGAGCAATGTCTGTATGTCTGTCTGTCTGTATGTCTTTCTGTCTGTCTGTCTGTCTGTCTGTCTGTCTGTCTGTCTGTCTGTCTGTCTGTCTGTCTGTCTGTCTGTCTGTCTGTCTGTCTGTCTGTCTGTCTGTCTGTCTGTCTGTCTGTCTGTCTGTCTGTCTGTCTGTCTGCCTATCTGTCTGTCTGTCTGTGTGTTTGCCTGTCTGTCTGTCTGTCTGTCTGTCTGACTGTCTGTATATCTGTCTGTCTGTCTGTATATCTGTCTGTCTGTCTCTCTGTCTGTCTGTTTGCCTGTCTGTTTTTCTGTCTGTCTGTCTGTCTGTCTGTCTGTCTGTCTCTCTGTCTGTCGGTCTGTCTGTCTGTCTGTCTGTCTGTCTGTCTGTCTGTCTGTCTGTCTGTCTGTCAGTCAGTCAGTCGGGCAGTCAGTCAGTCAGTCTGTCTGTCTGTGTGTCTGTCTGTCTATCTGTCTGTCAAAAGCACGATAACACCTAAGCGAAAAGAGGTAGATCACTAAAATTTGGAAAAGATATTCTTTATTTCTGGAAGAAGCTGGACAAAATCTGTTCACATTTGATCATAGCTCCCGTATAACCTCGTCTAGGCTAATCGCTTATTTGCTAATAAATGACAAACTATAACGGCTATGATGATTGTATTCCGTATATTTGTGTAAGAACTTGGCAGCATGTGAAATTTCATTGAAATCGGTTAACATTTACCCATAGCTCCCATACAAAACACTTACGGAAATAGCCTTAATTTCGCCTTAAATACGCTTAAATGTCAATAAATAATAAACTGTAATAGATATGGCTCACATTTTTCCCGCGGCCCGGGAATCACAATAATGCCGATGGATTTATTACAATTGTAATAGCTATGACGACTAAATTTAGAATAGAGAAGTTTTTTGCAACTATTGGTAAATATATTAAATTTTATAGGAATCGGTACATAGCTTTCATATAAAAATTACACCCGGAAACCACTAAAATGCCACAAGCGGAAGCTAAAAGCTATTAAATTAAAAACTATGATAGCTATGGCCACTAAATTGGGCATAAGATAGTCTTTATGAACTAAATACCAGCCTAATTTTGTTACAATTGGTCCACATTTGACCATAGCTCCCATATAAAATACAAAAATGCAAAAAGAAATTGGGGTTTATATCCATCAGGTTAAGACGCGATAGCACCTTAAAGAAAAGATCTAGAGAAACAGAATTTTACAGAAGTATTTTCGATATCTTGGAAAGGTTGTTTATTGAAAATGGGTGAAATCGGTTCACATTTATTCAGAGCTCCCATATAACCCCGCCCCGGGAATAAGATTAATGCTGATAAATTTAATACAATTGTAATAGCTATGACGACTAAATTAAGAATAGAGAAGTTTTATGCAACTGTTGGTCAGTATATCAAATTTTAAAGGAATCGGTCCATATTTGACTATAACTTTTGTATAAAAATCACTCCCGGAAACCAAAAAAACACCACAAAGGCCAGATAAAAGCTATTAGATTGCTATGGCCACTAAATAAGCTTTATATATATACCAGCTGGTGTGTAAAATTTTGTGATATCGGTCAACATTTGGCTATAATTCCTATATATATAACATCACCTTTTTATATCTACAAAGATTTGGAGGTACATAAATATAACTATACCAGATAATGAGATTAGATTTTGTAAAAAGTAAATACTAAGGAAACCACTTAGATACTATTAAATATTGAACTGTAAAGCTACTACATACGAATTTAGTCTAAATATTAAAAAAATATATATTTTTGAAGCCAACTTCATTTTCAGGTGGTGACCATCACTTTGATTTTCATTTGTTTGAGGATCAAGCACAAGAAGAGTATACTTTTGTTAATGTATGGCTCTGTATGTTTGCTCATTCATTTATTCTGCTTAAATTTTAATTTTTTTTTTTTCATTAATTTTCAATGGCTGCTTGAAGAGAGAGAATGCTTCATAGTTTTACTTAAGCGGAACCCATTATGTGGTTTTAATTAGATTTCATTTAATTTTTTTTATATATATTAAATACAATTTTTACGTTATGTAAAAATGGTATTGCATGTGCATGTAAATTTTGATAAAGGGTAAAGCTTATTAAATAACTGTTAACCCTTTCATGACCATGATTGCTTAACCTTTCTATAACCGCGCCAATTTTTGTAATACTTATACCCGTGCACGATGTCACGTAGCGAAAGTTTGAATTAAATATTAGTCTTTTGAAACAAAACTAAAAACAAAAGATTATTTATTAAAACTCTCAGAGACCAAGTGGGTAAAGGAAGGTTAAAATTATCATGGGCTTTTTCAATTCCCCCAGTTTGACCAAATTTTTTTTGTTCATAATTTGAGTAGATTTAGTTCTTTTTTAATTTCAATGAATATTGTTTTTTATTCTATGTAAAATTTGAACTGAAATTTATTTTCAAAACATAAGCTTAAACATTTCTTTCAAGGGTCAAAGTTCAAAATTTAGATTTCCTACTTCTAATGGCAAAATCAGGAAATTTTATGAACTTTATACCGAATTTTTGTAACAAAAGTGCTTGTTTTACACCAAAATTTGACTATTTCTTAAAAAAAATATATTTTAACCCTAAACAGGCATGGGGACTTAAATGGACAAAGTACTTTTTTCTGTAAAATTTTTGCATTATGATTTTATATTGTTTTTATTCTATATAAAACTTATACTGAAATTTATTTTCAAAAAAAATAAGCTTAACCTTTTCTTTCAAGGGTCAAAGGTCAAAATTTAGATTTTCTACTTTCAATGACAACATCAGGGAATTTTATGAATTTTGTAGTGAGTTTCTATAAAAACTGCTCAAAATTACTTGTTTTTATACCAAAATTTGACTATTTCGCAAAAAAATATATTTAACCCTAAACAGTCATGGGGACTTAGATGGGCAAATTTTGTTTTTTTTTTTTTGTAAATTTATTGCTTAACAATTTTATATTGTTTTTTTTTTGTTCTAGGTAAACATTTATACTGAAATTTATAAAAAAGGATAAAAAGGGTCAATTCTTTCAAAGGTCAAATTTTGATTTTCTATTTTTGATGGTAAAATCAGGGAATTTTAGGTACTTTTTAGTCAGTTTCTATGAAAACTGCTCAAAAGTACTTGTTTTATACCAAAATCGGGTTATCTTATAAAAAATATATTTTAACCCTAAACAGGCACGGGGACTTAAATGGACAAACAATTTTTTTTATATAAAATTTTGCATTCTAAGTTTATATTGTTTTTTATTCTAGGTAAAATTTATGCTGAAATGTATAAAAATTAGACGAGCTTGACCCTTTCTTTCAAAG
The DNA here is from genome assembly GCA_933228675.1 of Stomorhina lunata. Classification (NCBI taxonomy): domain Eukaryota; kingdom Metazoa; phylum Arthropoda; class Insecta; order Diptera; family Rhiniidae; genus Stomorhina; species Stomorhina lunata. The sequence continues at coordinate 35,439,989 of OW121744.1, read as the reverse complement.
GTCAAATTTAGATTTTCTACTTTTGATGGCAAAATAAGGGAATTTTATGAACTTTGAAGATAATTATTGTAACAAAATGCTCAAAAGTACTTGTTTTATATCAAAATAAGGTTATTTTATAAAAAAATATATTTTAACCCCAAACAGGCATGGGGACTTAAATGGACAAAATATTTTTTGTCTAAAATTTTTGCATTATGATTTTATATTGTTTTTATTCTATGTTAAATTTATACTGAAATTTATTTTTTTTTTTTTTTTTTTTTTTTTAGGACCAGCACTCAGGGGATGACCCCTACTTATGTAATGCATTGTGTTGGAACTAGGAAAATAGGTTATGGGAGGGTGGATAGATGGAGTAGTGTTTATGGACATTTGATTTGAACTTTCCTATATTGCAACTGGCAGGAAAAATTTCTGCGGGAAGTAAATTCCACATACGAACTGTACGGCTAAAGAATGAATTTTCTCTGTAGTGTGTTGTTCTGTCTACTGGCCAATCGACTACGAAGGGATGAGCTCTAACAGATAGACGTGTATTGCGTAAAAAAATTCTAGTTTCGGGAACGAGTTCCCTGATTTCATTAGAGCACATTCCAAAGTAGTAACGATAGAACAGTGTGACACAACCCACATTGCGACGGTGCTCCAGTGAATCAATAGAGTTGGATACCCTACTGTCACCAATAAGCACCTTCGCCCTCTCCTGTACTCGGTCAAGAAGCTCCAAAATAGACTTTGAAGCACCGGCCCATACATGAGAGTTGTATTCCATTTTCGGTCGGATATAGGTGGTATAAATAGTAAGGAGATCAGATGAAGTGAAGTATGTCTTGCACCGTTTTAGAAAACCGAGACACTTGAATGCTTCTTTCGACACTTGAAAAATGTGTTCAGTCCACCGGACATCACATTGAATTCTCATGCCCAGAACATCAAGAGTATCTGATTCCTCGATATTTTCACCACCCATTAATACAGATGAAGTAACATGATCCGCCGTGCGTTTATGCGTGAGCATACAACATTGAGTTTTCCGCGCATTAAAATCGACTCTATTCGCACGACCCCATTCTGAGATTGCTTCTAAATCGCGGTTTAATGATTCATTCATGTTTTGCCTCATAGTACCAATCTCTAAAGGGTTTGGTCTATGATTGAATGAATACGAATGGCAAATGTTACTATCATCTGCAAAAGAGTAGATAGGATTGGAAGTTTGACGTAGAAGGTCGTTTATAAAGATAAGAAATAGAGTAGGAGAAAGAACGGAGCCTTGCGGTACCCCTGAATTTAGCTTGAACTCGTTTGATGAGATCCCATCTACAACAACTCTTATAGTGCGATCTCTGAGGAAGCTCGATATAAATCGAGAGAAGGTATTACCGACACCAAAAGCAATAAGTTTTGATAGAAGTGCTCCGTGCCACACTCTATCAAACGCCTTGGAAATATCCAGAGCCACAACTTTACTTTCGCCAAAACGGTGTATTGAATGACACCATTTTTCCGAAAGGAAGGCTAGCAGGTCTCCCGTAGAGCGTCCCCTACGAAATCCATACTGGCGGTCGCTTAGTAGGTTGTTAGATTCCAGATATTTCACAAGATGGTGGTTTACCATACTCTCCAAAACTTTGGAGAGTGCAGAACAAATTGCTATTGGGCGGTAATTTTCAGGGTTGGTAGCCTCACCCTTTTTAGGGATTGGCGTTACATTAGCAACCTTCCAACACTGAGGAAATGTACCAGCTTGGTACAAGGTGCTGAAAAGGTTGGCTAATGGACGCGAAAGCGTCGAACAGCACTGCTTCAAGACCAGTGCTGGAATGCCATCCGGCCCTGAAGACTTGTTTATGTTGAGATCTGCTAAAACCCTTTTTACAGCACGGGCGCGAAAGAATATCTTTGGCATAGTTACAGATACTCTTTCGAGCTCGGGCGGAGGTTGAGTGCTTTCCGGCAAGCGGGAATTGCTTGCAAATAATTCAGCTAAAAGGTTAGCTTTGTCAACCGGGTCAGTGAATGTTTGACCATTCTTTAAAAGAGAAGAAATTGAAGAACTAGCATTATTCTTAACTCTTTTAACGAATGACCAGAAACTCTTGCTGCCCCGAGGAGCAGCAAGAATTTTAGTACGAAGACGCTGCTCGTACAGAGCTTTTTCACGTCTTAATACTTTGGCACATGTACGCCTTGCACGTTTGCGTTGCAAATCAGTAACTGGATTTTGGTTATTGCGCCAGTTTCTGAAAGCTTCCTCTCGGGATCTGACTGCTTGTTTGCACGTCTGATTAAACCAAGTTTTTACCTTTGGTTTAATCGAAATGTTTTTCACTGGGATAAACATTTTCATTCCCAGCTTAATAACATTAGAAACCATTTCCGCCGAGGCATTGACATTACTGTCGAGGAAACACAGTTTCCAGTTAAAATGCCTATAGAATTCGTTGAGCTCTGCCCAACGACCTTTTTCGTATAGAAAAATTGAACGTTTCGTAGCTGTTTGCGAAATGCTGCGAAGTGAGGAGAGCGAAAAAGAGGCGGAAATGGTACAATGATCGGAATTTCCGAGAGGTGCAAGAACCTTTACTTCATACTTATCAGGGTGTGAAGTAAGGAAAAGGTCAAGGATGTTTTGTTGGTGCCCATCAACACATGGAATATGTGTTGGCTCATTCACCAGTTGCGCAAGGTGATTGTGCGCTGCAAATAACTCAACATATTGGCCTTCAGGAGTTGTGTGGCTCGAATGGCGAAGCCAGGACGAGTTGTGAACATTGAAATCACCAGCAATAACGATTTCACTGCTCGGACAACTCTCGAGGATCTTCGAAATTGAATCGGAAAGGGCATCGAAGCCAGATAAAGTTGTGCCCCTTTCCGCGTTTGGACTTCTATAAAGAAACCCGAAGTACAAAAGATGCGCCCTGATTCTGAATTTAACCCAGAGACAGCTAAATTCGTTATCATGCGTGCCTAATGATTGCTGGCACTGGTACGCAACTTCATCGCGAATGTACATTGCAATGCCCCTATGAAGGTTAAAAAGGGATAGGAATTGATACCCAGGTATGTGAAAATCCTGTGGATCAGCATTTTCAGATACCTGGGTTTCAGATAAGGCGAAAACATCCGGCCGATGGAGACAAATGTGTGCATAAACAGAGAAGAAATTCGCTCTTAGCCCACGTATGTTGCAGAAGTTTATGCTAAAACGATCTGCCATTGCAATATATTGAAAAAAACTAATCAATTGTCTATTTATAGTAAAAGTCTCAAAGATGTTAATTGTTGTCTGCGATACTAATTAATGGTCAGTGTTATGCCTTCACCATTAAATAGTTTGACAACAATTAAATCAGTGATACTTTTACTATAAAAAGGAAAAGGAAAGAAAACACAATGACAATTGCTAAAAGGGCCATAAAAGCCCTGATCTGGTCATTGTTATGGCTAGGTGCCAACACTGATATATTTTTGTTGAAGTTAGGTTGTTGGTGTAATGATATTAATGTTTGTAATGATGAGTGATGTTCTGTAGATTTGTTTGTTGTTGTAATAGAGTTATTGTGTTTGTTGTATTAAAAATAAAATAAGAGAAAAACTGGTTTGGAGAGTTTGTTTATTGTTGGATGTTATTAATTTTGTGTTATTTCCACTGTTTGAGTTTATTGTTTGATTTTTAATTATTTCAATTTTTTGTTATTTTGGTTTTAATGTTAATATGTTTTTTTTTTTTTTTTATTTATTTATTTTATTGCACGCGTTTAATTTATTAATTATATATTAATTTTGTTTTAAACACTGGACGCGGACAAAATACACATGGACGGACAAGCAACATGTAAAAACGCGTGTAGACAGGACGGACGTCAAAACACTACTCCATACCAGCTGGTGTGTAAAATTTTGTGATATCGGTCAACATTTGGCTATAATTCCTATATATATAACATCACCTTTTTATATCTACAAAGATTTGGAGGTACATAAATATAACTATACCAGATAATGAGATTAGATTTTGTAAAAAGTAAATACTAAGGAAACCACTTAGATACTATTAAATATTGAACTGTAAAGCTACTACATACGAATTTAGTCTAAATATTAAAAAAATATATATTTTTGAAGCCAACTTCATTTTCAGGTGGTGACCATCACTTTGATTTTCATTTGTTTGAGGATCAAGCACAAGAAGAGTATACTTTTGTTAATGTATGGCTCTGTATGTTTGCTCATTCATTTATTCTGCTTAAATTTTAATTTTTTTTTTTTCATTAATTTTCAATGGCTGCTTGAAGAGAGAGAATGCTTCATAGTTTTACTTAAGCGGAACCCATTATGTGGTTTTAATTAGATTTCATTTAATTTTTTTTATATATATTAAATACAATTTTTACGTTATGTAAAAATGGTATTGCATGTGCATGTAAATTTTGATAAAGGGTAAAGCTTATTAAATAACTGTTAACCCTTTCATGACCATGATTGCTTAACCTTTCTATAACCGCGCCAATTTTTGTAATACTTATACCCGTGCACGATGTCACGTAGCGAAAGTTTGAATTAAATATTAGTCTTTTGAAACAAAACTAAAAACAAAAGATTATTTATTAAAACTCTCAGAGACCAAGTGGGTAAAGGAAGGTTAAAATTATCATGGGCTTTTTCAATTCCCCCAGTTTGACCAAATTTTTTTTGTTCATAATTTGAGTAGATTTAGTTCTTTTTTAATTTCAATGAATATTGTTTTTTATTCTATGTAAAATTTGAACTGAAATTTATTTTCAAAACATAAGCTTAAACATTTCTTTCAAGGGTCAAAGTTCAAAATTTAGATTTCCTACTTCTAATGGCAAAATCAGGAAATTTTATGAACTTTATACCGAATTTTTGTAACAAAAGTGCTTGTTTTACACCAAAATTTGACTATTTCTTAAAAAAAATATATTTTAACCCTAAACAGGCATGGGGACTTAAATGGACAAAGTACTTTTTTCTGTAAAATTTTTGCATTATGATTTTATATTGTTTTTATTCTATATAAAACTTATACTGAAATTTATTTTCAAAAAAAATAAGCTTAACCTTTTCTTTCAAGGGTCAAAGGTCAAAATTTAGATTTTCTACTTTCAATGACAACATCAGGGAATTTTATGAATTTTGTAGTGAGTTTCTATAAAAACTGCTCAAAATTACTTGTTTTTATACCAAAATTTGACTATTTCGCAAAAAAATATATTTAACCCTAAACAGTCATGGGGACTTAGATGGGCAAATTTTGTTTTTTTTTTTTTGTAAATTTATTGCTTAACAATTTTATATTGTTTTTTTTTTGTTCTAGGTAAACATTTATACTGAAATTTATAAAAAAGGATAAAAAGGGTCAATTCTTTCAAAGGTCAAATTTTGATTTTCTATTTTTGATGGTAAAATCAGGGAATTTTAGGTACTTTTTAGTCAGTTTCTATGAAAACTGCTCAAAAGTACTTGTTTTATACCAAAATCGGGTTATCTTATAAAAAATATATTTTAACCCTAAACAGGCACGGGGACTTAAATGGACAAACAATTTTTTTTATATAAAATTTTGCATTCTAAGTTTATATTGTTTTTTATTCTAGGTAAAATTTATGCTGAAATGTATAAAAATTAGACGAGCTTGACCCTTTCTTTCAAAGGTCAAATTTAGATTTTCTACTTTTGATGGCAAAATAAGGGAATTTTATGAACTTTGAAGATAATTATTGTAACAAAATGCTCAAAAGTACTTGTTTTATATCAAAATAAGGTTATTTTATAAAAAAATATATTTTAACCCCAAACAGGCATGGGGACTTAAATGGACAAAATATTTTTTGTCTAAAATTTTTGCATTATGATTTTATATTGTTTTTATTCTATGTTAAATTTATACTGAAATTTATTTTCAAAACTTGATAAGCTTAACCTTTTCTTTCAAGGGTTAAAGGTCAAAATTTAGATTTTCTACTTTCAATGGCAACATCAGGGAATTTTATGAATTTTGTGGTGAGTTTCCTTAAAAACTACTCAAAAGTACTTGTTCTATACCAAAGATTTTATAAAAAATATATTTTAACCCCAAGCAGGCATGGGGACTTAAATGGACAAATTTTGTTTTTTTTTTTTTTTGTAAATTTTTTGCATTTTAATTTTATATTGTTTTTTTGTTTTAGGTAAAAATTTATTCTGAAATTTATAAAAAATAGGATAAAAAAGGTCAAATTTAGATTTTCTACTTTTTATGGCAAAATCATTGAATTTTATGAATTTTGTAGTGAGTTTCTATAAAAACTGGTCAAAATGACTTGTTTTATATCAAAATAAGGTTATTTTATATAAAAAAAATATTTTAACCCTAAACAGGCATGGTGACCTAAATGGACAAATTTTGTTTTTTTTTTTTTTGTAAAATTTTTGCATTATGATTTTATATTGTTTTGTGTTCTAAGTAAAAATTTATACAAAAAAATGGTTAAAAAGGGTTTATTCTTTCAGAGGTCAAATTTAGATTTTCTACTTTTGATGGCAAAATCAGGTACTTTTGTAAATTTTGTGCGAGTTTCTCTGAAAATGCTTAAAAGTACTTGTTTTGTAACAAAATTAGACTATTTTGTCCAAAAATATATTTTAACCCTAAACAGGCATGGGGTCTTAAATGGACCAACAATTTTTTTTGTCAAATTTTTCAATAATGCAAATATATGTCTTAAAATAAGAAAACACATTTGACCAGACCATAAAAATAAATAAATAACCGAAATTTTTAACATTCAGTTCATATTTGATCCTAGCTCCCATATCAATCAGTCCTTGTACAGAAAATGATATAATTATACTTGAACCTCTAAATTTGAGAAACAATTGCACAGATATGTCTCTAAGAATTATCAAAACGCTATATGTGAACTGCCATGCTATAGCTGGTTAGTCATTCGGCTTGCAAATCAGAGGTCACAAGTTCGATTCACGGCCAGACCCATTTGAAAAAAAAAATAAATTAAAAAAAAGCGGTTCACCTCATAGCTCAACTAGCCATTGGTTATTGAGTATTAGGCTATGTAAAACTTATCTAACTAATGCCTTTGCCGTACGGAGTCAAAGTTAAAAAGTAGGTCCCTTTCAATGAGTCTAAAAATAGACTGAGGGAAGGAACCCTTGGTCCAACTGGAATGTTGTCGTGGGAATTATATATTATATATATGTGCAAATATACCTTTCCAATTTATGTTTATGTAGAATATACGCCTATTTGTAACCTAAAAAATATTTGGTAACAAAAGGGTTAAGACTTTTATTTATGAGGAATAGAACGAAAACCAAAATCTAAGTACAAATAAAACAGAATATTTCAACATTAAATTACCCAGTAAAACTTTTCATTACCAAATAATGAGTTAAACAGTTAAACTATTGAACACGAACTACTTACTCATTCGCTGTTTAAGTCATTACATTAACATGGGGATGTCATTGGAAGCAAGTACTTACCACTTGCAGAAAAGTAATGACTTGGGGGGTAAGCAATTTGAAAGCAACAACAACAACAGCAACAACTTTTTTGTTGTTGTTTTATTAAAAACATATATTTTTAAACGAAATACAAATTTTTTTTATGATCCCATGGGGGCTCGAACCCAGACCCTCCGACTGCTAGGCAGAGACTCTTCCACTGAGCTACTTCATATGTTGAAAACTTAGCAGCTTATAATTAATATAAACAATTTTTATTTTTAGATCCAAAATCATGTGAAAATAACTTTGTTTTTCCCTGCTTTTTTTTGCCTTGCTGTAATTTTTGGAAAAATATTTTTATACGATTTTTTGTAATTATTTTAAAACTTTTTAAAAATTATTTTAAAACTTAAACAATTTAAATCTTCTTTTTTGTATAAGTTTTTACATAAGATTGACTCTTACTTACTTAAATGTTACAACCTGTTAAGGTCAAAGTCCGAGCATATTTTAGAATTCCATGGATTTCGATCTTGTGCGAATATTCTCCAATTTTATAGGCCAAGCTTTGAAAAATGTTCCTCTACTTGGTCTTTCTATCGAAGTTTCATACATCCTCCTCTAATATTAGATAGTGGGACATTTCAATTCTAATTTTATCCTCTCCATTGTATTTTTTTTTCAAGAGAGGGTTACTAGCCCGTAATCCTAACCCATTTTTATCGATCTTATGGGACAACTCTCGGAACATGTTAACTCTCAATATTAATGGGTGTTAAACTAGCTCCCCGGGTGATACCATGAGGAGGTGTGTGTCCACAGTTGAGATGAAGGATGACCCAGATATGTTGGGCTTACCAAGTTAAGACCAATTAGAATCGTGTTTGGTATTCAACATCCCCTACATAATCAAAATTGACTCATGATGGTATTTTTTCATTAACGTGAGTTAGTTTTACAATTTTTTTTTTACAGAAGATAATATTTAAGTTCTTAAAATTCAAAAATCATTTAAAAAGACTCTTTTAATAAAAAAAAAAAACAAAAAACTACAAAAAATTGTTGCCCTTGGTGGGATTTGAACCGGGGCCATTCAGTTTAAATTACCATCTTAATTACAAATAAGTACTTCTGTAATAACTTATTATTTATTCGGATGGTATGTTGTAGTCGTTACAAGGTAACCAGTTATCAGAGTACTTGCCATTACCAAAGTTTTGCTGGGTATTGCCCTCAAAAAAGGATTTAATAGAGTATAAGGTTTTTATCAAACTAGTTTCTAATTCTTTTGGTATTCTTTATATGTGCATACATTTACACATACATATATCCCATATATATGTTTTTTATTACCATACCTCAAACTTGTATATTATTCGACCCTACAACATAAAGCCACAGAACTATAAATCAGTTAAATATTTCTGAATAATTAAATCTGAAGCAGTTCAGTGCACAATGGGTTAAGTTTTTGGTTAGCTGGGCATTAAACTCTTATACACTAAAAAACGACCTAGCGTAGGTTGTGGGCCTTATTGAGTACATGACAAATCGTTTAGGAGTTATATGCAAAAAAAAACGATTTTAACGAGGCTCGCCAACTTATCCGCCCATATCTCAGCCAGTTTGTATCCGAACATATCAACAGATCAAATTTATTTTTATTTTTGTTGAGGATATCTAAAAAAAAGCAAATTTTTTCACTTTTTTGAATTTAGTAGCTTTTTATCGCTTATTCTTATGTGAAAGCTCATAGAAGTTTATATCAATATAACAAGAGAATTTAGTTTCTAATAAAAACCTTATTTTAATTTTTAAATCGGACGAAAAATCTTAAAGTTATTAAGCATTTCATAAACCGACTAGAACTTGTACCATGTACTATCGTACCAGAAATCAATTTAAAATGTATTTTGTTTGTAATCAAAAATTGTAACTTTGGAAATGGAAAAAATTTAAACCGATATCTACAAATAATGCCTCGTTTTTTGCTACATAAAACTAGCTTTCAAAGCCTACATAAAACAAACAAGTAAGAGTGTTATATTCGGCTGTGCCGAATCTTGTATACCCACCATCAAGTTGTACGAGAGTGAAGCTAATTCAAAATGTTGACCAAATGTGGTATTGTTGGTAAAATATTTGGACTAAATTCGGTTGCAGTGGTATAGTTACTATAGTTCAACATTTAAAAGTATCTAAGTGGTTTCCCAAGTATTTACCTTGGACAAAATGCTGTTCCACAACCGAATATAGTTTTACATTAATAAGCGGTTTCGTTGTGCCATAAACATATTGATAGCAACACGGCAGGTTCATATATTTTGTTAGGAGTTCCTAATCCATCTACCGTGTATAAAGTCTGGACCTAACATTGACTGATAGCTATCTAATTTCGTAGATGAAATCTTAATATACTGAATGTACCTCCCAATCTTTTTGATTGTAGATAAAAAAGGGAATGTTATATATATAAGAACTACAGCTAAATGTTGACCGATTGTTACAAAATTATATATATATACTGGCTGGTATTAGCATAAAGTTTATTTGTGAAAAATTTAGTGGCCATAGCTGACATAGTCTATAATTTAATAGCTTTTAACTGGCGTTTGTGGCATTTTAGTGGTTACCGGGAGCGGTTTTTATATGAAAGCTATGGTTAAAAATGAAAAGATTTCTATAAAATTTGACATACTGACTGAAAGTTGCTTAAAACTTCTCTGTTCTAAATTTGGTGGTCATAGATTTTACAATTTTATTCAATTTATTAGCATAAAAGTGATTCCAACTAAATGTGAACCGATATTGACCATTTTCAGTACACAAACTTTTCGTATTGGAAATACTTTTGCTTAATTTTGTCTCTCTAGCTCTTGTAGTTAAGGAGCTATCGAGCTTTTCTCTGACGGAAAGACGGACATAAACCGTCTTTTCTTTTTGTATTTTTGTGTTTCCGTAAGTTTTTTATATGGGAGCTATGGTCAAATAGTAACCGATTATAACAAAATTTTGCACACTGGTTGGCATCCACATAAGACTTCCTTTTGTAAAATTTTGTTGCTGTAGCTCTTTTCGTTAAGGCGCTATAGCGCTTTTATCTAACGGACAGAGGGACATAAACCCCCTTTTCTTTTCGAATTTTTGTGTTTCCGTAAGTTTTTATATGGGAGCTATGGTCAAATGGTGAACGATTGTGACAAAATTTTGGCATTGACATAAGACCTCCTCGTACTAAATTTAGTTATAATACCTGTTATAATTTTAGATTTATTGGCATTTAAGTGTATTTTAGGTGAAATTTTGTCTGTTTCCGTAAGTTTTTTGTATGGGAGCTATGACTAAATCCGAACCGATTTTGATGAAATTTTATATGCTGCCTAGGGCTTATACGTAACTTCTACAAACCGAATTATCATCATAGCTATTATAGTTTGTTATTTATTAGCAAATAAGCGATTAGCGTAGGCGAGTTTATACGGGAGCTATGGTCAAATGTTAACCGATTTTGCCCAGTTTCAATACCAAAATTTCCTCAGAGATGAAGAATGCTTTTACTAAGTTTCAGTGAGCTAGGTCCTTTCGTTTAGGCGTTATCGTGATTTCAACAGACAGACAGACATAAAGACAGACAGACAGACACACAGACAGACAAACAGGCAGACATACAGACAGACAGACAGACAGACAGACAGACAGACAGACAGACAGACAGACAGACAGACAGACAGGCAGACAGACAAACAGACAGACAGACTGAGAGACAGACAGACTGAGAGACAGAGAGACAGACAGACAGACAGACAGACAGACAGACAGACAGACAGACAGACAGACAGACAGACAGACAGACAGACAGACAGACAGACAGACATCGCTCAATCGTCTCAGAATTTCATAAGGATTCAGAATATATTTTTTCTTAGTCCCTTATTTGTTAAATCACCAATACATTGATATTTCCTATGATCTCGTCCCAGTAAGAACAGTATCAAACGTTTCAAAAATTCTGACTTTAACATTTGATACCAAACGTTTTTTTCAAACTTTTTTCAAACCTGAACAGATGTTTGAGATTCACATTCATTTTCAAATAAGGGTTCATTTGAGAATAAACGTTTGAAAAATGATAGTTTCTCAAATTGAGAATAAAGGTTATTTTCAAATCATTATCAAACCCTAAGATGATTTGGGATTAATTTGAAAAATGGTGTTATATAAATTTGATATCAAACTTTGTTTCAAATTTTTTTCAAATATTAAAAAAAAATAATTTATTAATGGAATGTCATTGTATTTCAAAGAAATTCGTTATTTCTTTCGGATTTTTTATAATTGACTTATATTTGACCAGAAAACCTTGCTTAAAAAATGTCAAGATTAAAAATTCAATAATATTCAATTTTCTTAATTTCTTAGAAAAAAAAGTCTTTGTATTTACTCTGTTATATAAATTTCTGTGTTGATCGATTGCCTTATATCACAACTAGTGACTGCCTATTTTATTCTCTATTTCTTTTCTTAAGGGATCAACAATAACAAACTAATTTACTTGTATGATTGCGATTGTAAAACTTTTTATAAAAACAAAAATGAAACTAATTAACGAAAGAGTATGCAAAATCGTATGTGTATGTTTTTCAAAAGTTGCAATTTTTGATTACTAATTAACTTCTATTGAAATATGAATCGTATGTTTTCCAACTTTATCATAAACATGACTTTTTGAAAAGTTTTTCTTTACAGTTGAAGAGTTTTAGAATAAAATATTATTTTAGTATTTTTCCAAAGATACTTAACATGCTTCGTTCATGTCTATAAGTAGCAAAAGAAATGTTGCTAAATTTTTGAAAACCCTTCACTAAAAAGTCAAAGGTTTAATAGAAATTTGTCATTTGATTTGTAACTTTTACATTGTGCACTAAAGGCCTCTTAAAAAATATTTGTTGGGATATGGAGCAACAAATTTTACTTTAGAAAAAAATTGGAAAGTTAAACATGATTTGAAAAAAGAAAACAAGTTAGAAAGCTCTATAGTCGGTCAATCCCGACCATACGATACCCTTCACCACTAAGGTCAAAGGTGTTATTTTTCCTGTATAAAGACAAATATTTGCTAAATTTTGCCATCATACAAACATTTTCCCAAAACTTATATACTTAACCTGTTTTCGACATTTGGACTTATATGAGAGCTAGGGTCAAATGTGGAGCGATTATCTCGAAATTTGGCAAATTGATTACAGTTGTTTCAAAAATTATGTATGCAGAAAATATGCTCAAAATTTTCATTATCTTTAGATTTACGAGCGTTTTAGTGAATTTTTGTCTCATTTAGCGCGTTTTTAAAGAAAAGTTTGTATGGAAGCTATGGTCAAATGTAGGCCGATTTCAACGAAATTTGTTACAGTGATTTAGGTTTATATAAGCAGTATTTATTTTAAATTTCATGAAAAAATATTGATATTTGTGGCCAATATATCAATTCCGGGAAGTGGGACCTATAGGAGGTACGAGAAATAATGGACCGATTTTGACCAATTTCAATAGCCATGGTCCCATTATCAAAAAACAATGATCTGTGACAAATTTCATCAAATTATCTTTAGAATGGCGACCTGTAGTTTGATTACAAGGTTTACATGGGGGTCCAGCCAGCCAGCCAGCCAGCCAGACGGACGGACGGACGGACAGACGGACAGACGGACATCGCTAAATCGACTCAGAAAGTGATTCTAAGCCTATTGATATACTAAAAGGTGGGTCTAAGGCAAATATTTCTATGCGTTACATACATCAGCACAAACTTATAATACCCTTTCCACCTATGGTGGTGAAGGGTATAAAAACACATTTGTTAAAGGGTATTTAAGATTCGGCATAGCCATATATAAAACTCTTACTTGTTTGTTGTTGTTGTAACTACGATATTATTGTTAATATCGCAGAAGTGGCAGTCCTTGGTCAGAATCCTAAGATTTCCGAGTCGTTCCGGTACGAAAAACCGACTGCCGTGGGAACGCTCTTACTTGTTTTGTGTAGCCTGGTGTTATTAATTTAGATATCCACAATATTTATTAGATATTATAAAATTTTTCTAAATGTCATAAGATAACATGATATATGTAAGTCTTTATGTATATAAAAACTTTTCTATATATGAACTTAATTTAATTTATCAACTCATGATATTTATGCAATAAGTTTTTGTTTTTTTTCATTTTAAATAAAGTATTTATGTACTTGAAAAATTTTAATAAACTACCATCTGTTACAAAGATGGTCAAAATAAAAAGATAATGTTATTATCATGAAAAATCATATATTTACGTACATATGTACATTAGGGTGGCGCAAGTTGTGGTACTAAAGCTTGGAAATTTAATATTAACAGACCCTGAATTTTAGTTAAACAAAAAGGCTGATTACTTCGTTAAATTTTTAAAGAATAAAGATTTTTCATCAATCCTAAGCCTTATCTCCTAACCCAACTAATCGCCAGTTATAAGCTCTAGCCAGAGAACAATCAATCACAGCTCGAACTAAAAAGAGTGTTTATTAGAGCGTCTCGACTTATATGGGGAAAAATAAAGTTCGCCGTACACCATCGAATATAAAGCATTGCTATGAGACAGTTTCGAAAAAAATTTTTTAATTTTTTTCGTTGCACATTGGGGTCGCCAAAATACATTTTTCGTTATATCTTCGGCATCTACAGTCGGATCTCGAAGTGTGATATATCGATGTGTCTGTTTAAAGGCATAGATAAGCTGTGAAAATAATTAAGTTTAGTTTTATAATCATTGACGTCAAGTACATTCTTCTAGTACTTTTTTTTGATAATAATCATTGATCTCAGATATCCGTTCTAGTATTTATTTAAAATTGTGAAAAAATATCAGGAAAAAATTCACTGTTTAAATACCCAAACAGTCTCTTAGTTTGTCTTGTTATTCGTTTTATCCACGAAATAATTGTTTGAATTTCGTCTGTGTCTGTATAACATTTAATCGCGTTGTGTTTAATTTAATTATAAACTATTAAAAATTAATTTAAATAAACAACAGCCTCCAGAACTCTCCGCTTTTATTTTATCCGCCATTCAGGTTCTTGTGAAATCCAACCTCAAGCAATTCCAATAGATGATATTTATATCTTGGGTTCATCAATTGCCGGACGACGTTCAATAAATGCTTCGTCTGCCCATAGAAAATAACGTTTACTTTTTCCACCCGGTCCACAATTTCAGAATTTTTTTGACTGAGCCGCCATGCTTGCAATTCTTAATGCAAGAACTGCTGAAGCATTACAGTTTTCCAAAGATGTAATCGAAATACCAGCTAACAAAAGGAAAATACTTTCTGTTGATAGTTTTATTTACTAAACTTAATTATTTTAATAGCTTATCTAAATATGCCTTTGTATGAGTTAAGATATATTGGGTAGGTACTATGTAGAAGAATGTATTTAAGGTCAATGATTAATATCGCAAAACATTGGCCTTCGTTAGACAAAAACATCGATATATTACACTTCAAGATCCGACAGTAAATGGCGAATATATAACGAAAAATGTATTTTGGCGATCCCTATGTGCGGCAAAATAAGAAATTCCTTGTTTGTAATAGATCGGTTTGAAAAATTGAGAAACTTCCTTAGTAAAAGTTTAACGATTTTTTAAGAGCTTTAATTTTCTGATATTAGGGTGGTAGGAACAGGGGTCTGATAGATAAATACTAGAACCGGATACCCAAGAATAATGACTATTAAAGAAAAATGTTGGCCTCCTCGAGACAAAAACATCGATATATCACACTTCGAGATCCGACTTTAAATGCCGAAGATATAACGAAAAATGTATTTTGGCGATCCCTATGTGCGGCAAAATAAGAAATTCCTTGTTTGTAATAGATCGGTTTGAAAAATCGAGAAACTTTCTGAGTTAAAGTTTAACGATTTTTTAAGAGCTTTAATTTTCTGATATTAGGGTGGTACATTAGGGTGGTAGGAACAGGGGTCTGATAGATAAATACTAGAACCGGATACCCAAGACGAAAAATGTATTTTGGCGACCCCAATGTGCGACGAAAAAAATTAAAAAAAATTTTTCGAAACTGCCTCATAGCAATGCTTTATATTCGATGGTGTACGGCGAACTTTATTTTTTCGAGACGCCCTAGTGTTTATGTCTAAAATATTCAACTAATCATTCATGGGCGTGCAGTTAAAAGGGTTTAGTCTTCTAGACCAGATGGTATTTCAGCTGTTATCTCTTCGATTATCCAAATTTTTTGGCATGGTGTAACACCTATTCCTAAGACATTACCGCCCAATAGCAATTTATTCTGCACTCTTCGAAGTTGTAGAGAATATGGCGAATTTCGTGGTTATTGTTTTATCTAGAGTTTTAGAACCTACTAAGCGACCGATAGTATGGATTTCGTAGGAAAATAAATACGAAAAATGGAAAATTAATGTTGTAGCTTTAGATATTTGCTAGACATTCGGTAAAGTCCATTGTGGTATAAAATCTATCAAAACTTCCTTTTTATAGAGTTTTCTCAGGGATCGCACTAGAGGGCTTGTTAAAACGATTATATCATACGAATTTTAGACTAATTTTGGACTAAAGCAGGGCTCAGTTCTTTTTCTCACTCTATTTCATATTTTTTTTTTTTTTTTTAATTTCCTCTTACCTCAAAATTAATTGATATCTTTGCAAAAGACTGCATTTAACTTTCGTAAGCGATTAATTATACATTGAGCCTTTTGGATATTAGGGTTATATGCAGCACATGATATTAAACCGGGATCTTAGTACAATTCCTTAATGTCATCCTAATGTTGTATATTTTATTGCTCGTCGTATTCAATGTTCTGTTAATGTTTAATGTAACGTTATAAAATTGATTTGTTGGCGGTGCAAGAAGTAAGATGGACAGGGCAAGGGGAGATACGGAATGAAAATACTGTGTTTCTTTACTCCGGAAGCCCGGAAGACGATGAGCATAGTAGAGGTGTGGGATTCCTAATATCAAAAAAAAAAAAAAATAGCTAAGTCCATGATATCATGGTATCCTATCAGTGAGAGGCTCATGGCAATAAAAATCAAAACCAAAGCTCGCAATTTGATAATTATCAATGTCTACGCTCCGACTGAAATCCAATCAGAAAATGATAAGGATGAATTTTATGATGTACTTAGCAGTCGGATGAACAGCAACGTATAAAGAGTGCTCTAAATAAAATTTGTAGTTGGATTTTCTTAAATAAAAATCAAACCTTTTAATATAAAAACTCTACAAAATACGCAAATATAATGACATATTATACAAAATCATTTAGCAATGATACTTAGTACTCGGGTTTTGCAAAATTATCGACTTTTTTCGGAAACCCTCCCATTAAAGATTTTACAGTTGCTTCTGATACCTTTTTGGAGCATATGTTCCACCTGCGCTTAAAATCGGACATGTCCTTGGAAATCTCTCCTGTGTTCTTCAATTCCTTTTTTACCAGAGCCCAATACCTTTCCACAGGCCGAAGTTCTGGACAGTTAGGTGGATTTGCCTCTCGTGGTACAAAAATGACATTATTCTTTGAGTACCACTCAAGTGCCTTTTTTCCATAATGTCATGATGCCAAATCGTGCCCAAAAAATGTAGTCACTCTGTGCTCTCTTAAAAAGGGTAACAACCGTTTTTGTAGGCACTCCTTTATATAAATTTCTGTGTTTATTGTGCCAGATGCCACAAATACTTTACTTCTTTTGCCACAACTGCAAATAGCTTGCCACACGAGAAACTTCTTAGGGAATTGTGTTTGTTTTTTTGTGCGAAACTCTTGCCGAACATTGCCCCGTTTATCAGCAACATAAAAATCTTGACCAGGAAGTTGAGAAAAGTCTGCCAGTACGTATGTTTCATCATCCATCACACAACAGGTGTATTTTTTTATAAAATCAGACTTCAATTTTTTCGCTCGTTTTTTTGCTTCTTAGTTCTTTATAGCATTGCGATCTAGATCCTTTTGGACTTTGTATGTCTTCAGTCCAGCATAAGCTTTGACTCTATGTGCAAAATTCGTAGAACATTTTACCGTACGAGCTGCTTTTCTTAAAGAAGTGTTAGGCGCTCTTCGAAAGAGTCGCTCGACTTCTTTTGCCTTACCAATATCTGTAGGACCTTTTTTCCTCCCTGATCCAGGTTTTCTTTCAATGCTCAGGTTTTCCTTATACCGTCTGATGGCATTAGAAACCGTTCGAGGGTCAACTTTCAAATTTTTAGCTATTTTTTTTTAAAGTCCATGACGGATTTTTTTGAAAAGTTTTAATTATATTTTCACGAACTTTTTTTTCGCAGTCCATTTTGATTGAAATAACTATTGAAAATTGATAATTTCTAAAATAATAGTATCTGACATATCTATAGAAACTAACTTGATCAAAAAATAAATTATTTCCTGCACTATGGATAAATTTTGTCTAAAATAGTAAATGCATATTTTTTTTAGAACACTCTTTATAACTGTGATATTACCATGATACTTGGAACGTTATATTGGTAAACACGGTGTCGGAGTAAGAAACGATAATGGAGAAAGGCAGATCGAGCTATGTTGCGAATAGAATCTTGTTGTGGGTGGCACTATTTTCCCTCATAAAGAACAGCATAAAATAACATGGATTTTGCCGAATGGCATCACAAAGAATCAAATCGACCATATTTTAATAAATTCTAAGTGGCGATCATCTTTACTTGATGTACGCTCGAGACGCGGAGCTGATATAAATAGCGACCATCATTTAGTGATGTATAAAATTCGACTAAAGGTTGCTGCTCTGAGGTCTGATACGGCGAAAGCAGATCGGAAAATAGATGTAGGGAAACTGGAATCCGAAAGTCATTACTTCCATAAGGAATCGGCTTCCAGATGTAATTAACAGCAATGGTGCCAGTATTAATGAAATTTCCAGGTGTGTCACACAAACATACAATGAAGTTGGTCAACAAATCCTGGGATTTAAAAATCACAAAAGAAAAATTTGGATAACACAGGCAACATGGGACTTGGTAGAACAATGCAGATCCCTAAAAAATACAATGCTAAATAAAAACGGAGATGATGGAGCCCTCAATGCAATATATCGTGATTTATACAATAAAATAAAGAAGTCTGCAAGAAGGGACAAGAGAATGTGGATAGACGAGCAAGCGAGGCAAGCTGAATCAGCAGCAAGCAAAGGCGATATAAAGACCTTGTACAACATATCAAGGACGTTGTGTGGCAAACTTACTTACAGTAACAGTCCTATATTGAGTAGTAGTGGCACACTCCTTTCAACTGCTGATGAACAACTAATACGCTGGATGGAGCACTTCAAGTCAACACTTAACAGCCCTATTGGATTAACACCACTGGCTGAAGTGCATAATGAAACCAACCATGATTGTATATTCAGAGGAATTTCCGACAGTCCGCCAACAATACAAGAAGTGAAGAACGCTATTAAAATCCTTAAACGCAACAAGGCCCCGGGCAATGACAATATTTCAGCAGAGATGCTTTTATGTGATGTTGAAGGATCGTCGAGATTGTGGCACCCATTTGTGCGTAAAATATGGGAAGAAGAAGCTCTGCCAACCTCTTGGAATGAAGGTATACTAGTCAAAATACCAAAAAAGGGTGACCCCAAAGACTGCAATAACTACAGGGGTATAACACTTCTCCCAATACCTAGCAAAATACTAAGTCGTGTAATTTTGAACAGAATATCCGACGCAGTTTCTTTTACACTCCGCGAAAATCAGTTTGGGTTTAGAGAAAACCGTTCTTGTGTTGATCTAATCAACACAATAAGAATAGTATTAGAGCAATGCAATGAATTCCGCACTCCTATTTACCTAGCGTTTATCGACTTTATGAAGGCCTTCGACAGTGTCAATAGAAGCTATCTATGGAGAATTTTAGGAAATTGTAACATGCCGACGAAAATTCTCAACTTAATCCGGGCAATGGACGTTGATTTTAAATGTCGAGTCCTACACAAGGGTAAACTATCAGATCCGTTCGATGTTACTACTGGAGTAAGGCAAGGATGTATATTAGAGTGGTTCGAAAAAAAAAGTTGAGTCAGTCACCCCCTAGAATTAAAGATAATGTCAAAACAATTCCAAAAAATATTTTTTTATTTTTTTACCACGCCTACAAATACCGCCCTTTTAGTATTTTGTTCACTGTGTCGCCATCTTTAGTCCGATTATAACACTTTATACATCTATGTTCAGGGCTCTGTAAGGGCTACATTTCTCTCTTTGATAGTTTTTTACAACATCGTCAATTTCTAGTCATAACTTTTTAAAATTCGAGTCGTACCCACCCTAATCAAATCGAGTAAAAATCTATCTTTCAGAAGTTATGACTATAAATTGACGTGGTAGTAAAAAACTATCAAAGAGAGAAATGTAGCCCTTACAGAGCCGAGAACACCGATATATAAAATGTTATGATCGGACTTAAAATGACGACACAGTAAACAAAATACTAAAAGGGCGGTATTTGTAGGCGTGGTAAAAAAATAAAAAAATATTTTTTGGAATTGTTTTGACATTATCTTTAATCCTAGGGGGTGACTGACATAACATTTTTTTTTTTGTATGGAAGGCGAACCGCTCTAAGGTATATTATCACCTATACTTTTTATCCTCGTCATTGACTCTAAATAGTAGACAAGGTATCCAATGAACACCCTTTAAACAACTTGAGGACTTGGAATATGCCGATGACGTATGTCTTCTAAGCCAAAGCTCGGGCCACCTTCAAGAAAATACTAACGCTATTACTGCTGAATCTTGTATAGCTGGTCTTGAAATTAATATTTCCAAGACTAAGATTATGCCTGGAGGCTATGGCGCAAACCCGTTGACACACATCAATATAAATAACGAGGTTATTGGGCGTGTAGGTGCCTTCAATTACCTGGGAAGTTTAGTAACTACAAAAGGTGGCGCAGATGAGGATATTAAATCGCGTATTAATGAGGCAAAATCTGCATTCGGCATTCTTCGAGCTATTTGGAAATCTCGGCAAATATCAACAAAAACTACCCAGTAAAACTTTTCATTACCAAATAATGAGTTAAACAGTTAAACTATTGAACACGAACTACTTACTCATTCGCTGTTTAAGTCATTACATTAACATGGGGCTGTCATTGGAGGCAAGTACTTACCAATTGCAGAAAAGTAATGACTTGGGTAAGCAATTTGAAAGCAACAACAACAACAGCAACAACTTTTTTGTTGTTGTTTTATTAAAAATATATATTTTTAAACAAAATACAAAATTTTTTTTATGATCCCATGGGGGTTCGAACCCAGACCCTCCGACTGCTAGGCAGAGACTCTTCCACTGAGCTACTTCATATGTTGAAAACTTAGCAGCTTATAATTAATATAAACAATTTTTATTTTTAGATCCAAAATCATGTGAAAATAACTTTGTTTTTGCCTGCTTTTTCTTGTTTTGTTGTAATTTTTGGAAAAATATTTTTATACGATTTTTTGTAATTATTTTAAAACTTTTTTAAAATTATTTTAAAACTTAAACAATTTAAATCTTCTTTTTTGTATAAGTTTTTACATAAGATTGACTCTTACTTCCTTAAATGTTACAACCTGTTAAGGTCAAAGTCCGAGCATATTTTAGAATTCCATGGATTTCGATCTTGTGCGAATATTCTCCAATTTTATAGGCCAAGCTTTAAAAAATGTACCTCTACTTGGTCTTTCTATCGAAGTTTCGGACATCCTCCTCTAATATTAGATAGTGGGACATTTCAATTCTAATTTTATCCTCTCCATTGTATTTTTTTTTTTCAAAAGAGGGTTACTAGCCCGTAATCCTAACCCATTTTTATCGATCTTATGGGACAACTCTCGGAACATGTTAACTCACAATATTAATGGGTGTTAAACTAGCTCCCCGGGTGATACCATGAGGAGGTGTGTGTCCACAGTTGAGATGAAGGATGACCCAGATAAGTTGGGCTTACCAAGTTAAGACCAATTAGAATCGTGTTTGGTATTCAACATCCCCTACATAATCAAAATTGACTCATGATGGTATTTTTTCATTAACGTGAGTTAGTTTTACAATTTTTTTTTACGGAAGATAATATTTAAGTTCTTAAAATTCAAAAATCATTTAAAAAGACTCTTTTAATAAAAAAAAAAACTAAAAAAAAATGTTGCCCTTGGTGGGATTTGAACCGGGGCCATCTTAATTACAAATAAGTACTTCTGTAATAACTTATTATTTATTCGGATGGTATGTTCCAGTCGTTACAAGGTAACCAGTTATCAGAGTACTTGCCATTACCAAAGTTTTGCTGGGTAAGTTACGAATATACAACTCGAATGTCAAGTCCATCCTGTATTACGGCTTCGAAACATGGAAACGCACAAATGTCATCGATAGACGACTGCAAACCTTTACAAACAAATGCTTAAGACAAATTCTTAATATCGGGTGGTTAAATTTCAAGGGCCGATGTTGATTTTGAATAAAACACAAACTAATTAGGAAATTATTGTAATTTTATTTTAATTTGATATATTGGTATTACTCAATTATGTATGGAACAAAATATCGGCCAAATGGGCGCCGCAACCACGGCGGCACACTTCCATCCGATGGTCCAAATTTTCGATGACCCTGAGGCATAATAAAGATAAAAGTCCAACGGTGATAAGATAAAAGTCCAACGGTGCCAAATCACATGATCTTGGCGGCCAATTGACATCGCAATTACGTGAGATAACACGGCCATTGAATTTGTTGCGCAAAAGAGCCATTGTTTCGTTAGCTGTGTGGCAAGTGGCACCGTCCTGCTGAAACCACATATCGTCCACATCCATATCTTCCAATTCGGGCCATAAAAAGTTCGTTATTCACAGTAATTGCCTGACCGGCCTCATTTTGGAAAAATTACGGCTCGATGATGCCGCCAGCCCATAAACCGCACCAAACAGTCACTCTTTGTAGGTGCATTGGTTTTTCTATAATCACTCTTGGATTCTCATTCGCCCAAACGCGGCAATTCTGTTTATTGACGAATCCACTGAGTTGAAAATGTGCCTCATCACTGAAGATGATTTTCTTCGAAAATTGATCATCCACTGTTGCCACCATTCTGCCCATTCACGACGTTTGGAATGGTCAAGAGGCTTTAGTTCTTGAGCCAATTGCACCTTGTAAGCGTGTAAATGCAAGTCTTTATGCATAATTTTCATCAACGACGAGTGTGAAAGGGGCACGACGACGAGTTGAGGTGGACGGCTCTTCAGCCACACTATCGCGAACAACAGCTATATTTTCTGCAGTACGAGCTGTACGAGCATGCACTGGTGTTCCCACATTTTCTACAGACCCGGTTTGCTCGAATTTTTCCACGATTTTTGCGATTGTACGCACATTTGGATGATCAAATTGACCAAAAAAATCACGAAGTGCACGATATGCATTTTGATTTGAACGCCCATTTTCGTAATAAGTCTGGATAACTTTAACACGTTGTTGAATTATGTATCTTTCTATGGTTCAAATTGAGTAAGTCTGAAATAGAGAAATCTCAAATAAAATTCGGAAAAAAAAATTGGCGTTTAGGTGTGGTTCACATTCAACATCGGCCCTTACAATTAAACCACCCTTTATATGGTGGCCGAATCGCATAAGAAAAGAGGATCTACTTAATGCAATAGGTCATACACTTCGAAGGCCAAATACCAACATTACTTAACAAGCGCTTCGTTGGAATCCACAAGGAGAAGATCAATTGATGCGGAGTTACAAGCAGCAAACTATTCATGGAATGATGTATGCCTAACATCTCGCAATAGAGATATAAAAGGATGGTTGAGGCCCTATGCTCCACTGGTAGACAAGGATAACAGAAGAAGACTAATATATAAGCCATGGTTACTGTGTTATTGATTTCTTCTATCTGATTTTTATTAAAAGAGATATAACCATTATAAAAAACAGTTTCCCAATAAAAAGCCATTTTTAAAAAAGTTGGTTCATAGGCGGTATTGCATATAGGCTCTCGATACATGTAACCAACCAATCAGGAAACTAATGCACTTTTTCTGACTTCATAGCATTAAAATCAAAGATTACCCTAATGCTTACATACTTGTATCTATTTACCCCTTAATATATGTATATTACAATGCATTAGGAATTCCAAGATGTAACACAAGACATTCACCAGAGAGTGTATTTATCATAATCATCATTATAAGTTATAGTGTAAAAACATGTTGTACATTTGTTGAAACCAAACAAAAAAAAAAACTACATTCCCTTTTTATTTCTAGTTAATATACCCATGATTTACTAAGTAAATCTTTTGTGAATCCTTTTTTTATTTTATTAGAAGGTTTTCTGATACCAAATAGTGGGGCTCATGTGACCAGAAATGGTTAGTATTTTTTTGTAAATTTTCTAACTAAAACCTCAAGCAAAGTTTGTCTTACAAATAACAAAATATATTTTTAAAGTACCCATTAAATGTACGTATCTTTTATTCAAGAACCGCCCTTGTCTTTAATGTCCTATTTTGGACTAGAGCATTTGTAATGTTTTTCTTTTTTTTTAACAAATGTATCTAGTTTGTTTTATAAACCAAAGGCAAAAATAACTAGATATTTATATCTTACGTGCTGCTATTTATGGCTTCTGTATGCGGGAAAAATTTAAATTTATTTACTTAACCCTTTCATGCCCATTTTAGCTTGAGGGCGAAATACTTCTCTAATAGGAGAAATACTGGGGAAAAAGTTAATCAATGTTTTTTACATGTTTTTTTAATGTTAGTTATTTAAAATTGTACTAAGTACATAACCATACGTAAATGTATAACAATTCAAATAGTTCAAAAATTCTTGAATGTATATTTTTTCTGTAGAAAATTTTTCCTTTAGAACATTTAGAAAAAAATTTCTATAGAAAATTTTTCTATACAAAAAAATTTCTATAGAAAATTTTTTTCTATAGAAAACATTTTCTATAGAATTTTTTTTCTATAGAAAAAACTTTCTATAGAAATTTTTTTCTATAGAAAAAACTTTCTATAGAAATTTTTTTCTATAGAAAAAACTTTCTATAGAAATTTTTTTCTATAGAAAAAACTTTCTATAGAAATTTTTTTCTATAGAAAAAACTTTCTATAGAAATTTTTTTCTATAGAAAAAACTTTCTATAGAAATTTTTTTCTATAGAAAAAACTTTCTATAGAAATTTTTTTCTATAGAAAAAATTTTCTATAGAAATTTTTTTCTATAGAAAAAATTTTCTATAGAAATTTTTTTCTATAGAAAAAATTTTCTATAGAAATTTTTTTCTATAGAAAAAATTTTCTATAGAAATTTTTTTCTATAGAAATTTTTTTCTATAGAAATTTTTTTCTATAGAAAAAATTTTCTATAGAAATTTTTTTCTATAGAAAAAATTTTCTATAGAAATTTTTTTCTATAGAAAAAATTTTCTATGGAAATTTTTTTCTATAGAAAAAATTTTCTATAGAAATTTTTTTCTATAGAAAAAATTTTCTATAGAAATTTTTTTCTATAGAAAAAATTTTCTATAAAAAATTTATATAAAAAATTTTTTCTATAGAAAAAAATTTCTACAGAAAATTTTTTCTGTAGAAAAAAATTTCTATAGAAATTTTTTTCTATAGAAAAAAATTTATATAGAAAATTTTTTCTATAGAAAAAAATTTTTATAGAAAATTTTTTCTATAGAAAATTTTTTATAGAAAATTTTTTTTATAGAAAATTTTTTATAGAAAATTTTTTTTATAGAAAAAAATTTCTATAGAAAAAAATTTCTATAGAAAATTTTTCCTTTAGAAAAAAATTTCTATAGAAAATCTTTTCTATAGAAAAAAATTTCTATAGAAAAAAAATTTCTATAGAAAATTTTTTCTATAGAAAAAAATTTCTATAGAAAAAAAATTTCTATAGAAAATTTTTTCTATAGAAAAAATTTTCTATAGAAAAAATTTTCTATAGAAAAAATTTTCTATAGAAAAAATTTTCTATAGAAAAAATTTTCTATAGAAAAAATTTTCTATAGAAAAAATTTTCTATAGAAAAAATTTTCTATAGAAAAAATTTTCTATAGAAAAAATTTTCTATAGAAAAAATTTTCTATAGAAAAAATTTTCTATAGAAAAAATTTTCTATAGAAAAAATTTTCTATAGAAAAAATTTTCTATAGAAAAAATTTTCTATAGAAAAAATTTTCTATAGAAAAAATTTTCTATAGAAAAAATTTTCTATAGAAAAAATTTTCTATAGAAAAAATTTTCTATAGAAAAAATTTTCTATAGAAAAAATTTTCTATAGAAAAAATTTTCTATAGAAAAAATTTTCTATAGAAAAAATTTTCTATAGAAAAAATTTTCTATAGAAAAAATTTTCTATAGAAAATATTATCTATAGAAAAAATTTTCTATAGAAAAAATTTTCTATAGAAAAAAATTTCTATAGAAAAAATTTTCTATAGAAAAAAATTTCTATAGTAAAAATTTTCTATAGAAAAAATTTTCTATAGAAAAAATTTTCTATAGAAAAAATTTTCTATAGAAAAAATTTTCTATAGAAAAAATTTTCTATAGAAAAAATTTTCTACAGAAAAAATTTTCTATAGAAAAAATTTTCTATAGAAATTTTTTTCTATAGAAAAAATTTTTTCTATAGAAAAAATTTTTTATATAAATTTTTTTTCTATAGAAAAAATCTTCTATAGAAATTTTTTCTATAGAAAAAATTTTCTATAGAAATTTTTTTTTCTATAGAAAATTTTTTCTATAGAAAATTTTTTCTATAGAAAATTTTTTCTATAGAAAATTTTTGCTATAGAAAATTTTTTCTATAGAAAATTTTTTCTATAGAAAATTTTTTCTATAGAAAATTTTTTCTATAGAAAATTTTTTCTATAAAAAATTTTTTCTATAGAAAATTTTTTCTATAGAAAATTTTTTCTATAGAAAATTTTTTCTATAGAAAATTTTTTCTATAGAAAATTTTTTCTATAGAAAATTTTTTCTATAGAAAATTTTTCTATAGAAAATTTTTTCTATAGAAAATTTTTTCTATAGAAAATTTTTTCTATAGAAAATTTTTTCTATAGAAAATTTTTTCTATAGAAAATTTTTTCTATGGAAAATTTTTTCCATAGAATTTTTTTTTTCTATAGAAATTTTTTTCTATAGAAAAAATTTTCTATAGAATTTTTTTTTTATAAAAAATTTTCAATAGAAAAAACTTTCTATAGAAAAAATTTTCTATAGAAAAAATTTTCCTTAGAAAAAGTTGTCTACAGAAATTTTTATATATTTGGTCATAAAGAGGTTAAAACCACACCAGCTGCTCCCTATTAAATTTCAGTACAATTTTTATTTTTTTGTAATATACATGCAATTTATGTATGTATTTATTTACATAGTGACTGACAATCCTTTTACAAACATCACATTTCACCCCAAACGGACATGAAAGGAATAGGAAATCAATAAACCACAAAATATGTAGTACATAACATCACTAGATATGTTATGTCAATATGTAGTTCTACGTGTTACTAATAAATAAATTTTTAAAATATCTGTTATAGTATTTAGTTTGAATTAAACTCGTACAAGTGGTAGTTGTTTTTGGTTAAATTTTTGCAATAAAAAACTTAATCATAAAAACTAAACATCCAAAAAATAGTTCTAGAGTTATTGCAATTTTTTTCCGAATTGTGATGAACTTGACGAAATGCCTAAGAATACGCAACAAAAATATTAACTTTAGTTCAAAAATGTTAGATTGAAGTTTTTTAGATCAATTCTGGCGTTGGTCTTTAGTCAAATCCATAAAATAGTTTTAGAGTTATTACAATATTCTTATGAAATTTCGTACCCTTAACAATATGCCTAAGAATATGCAACACAAAAATATATTTTAGTTAAAATATTCGTTATTAAAGTTTTAGAAATCAATTATGCCACTGACCTTCTACCAATATATCTACTCCATTTTATAGCACTCGATATCTAAAAAGACACCAACCAGAAAATGACGCATATGATTTTTTGAACTTTTTAAGTGTCAAACAAATTTTCTTTATGAACAAGCCAATCAAATGTTTTGCAAATACCTATGTCCTATTACATGTAACCTTAAGGCAAAGCCCTCAAAATTCTAAGAAACGTTTATAAAACTAGAATTTAATTAGAGGCAGAAATGGAGATAATCTCAGAATAATTGACGGAAATTAGCACGCAATTAACCTTTCGAATGTCAAAAGCAAAAAAAAAATAGAATGAAAACAAAAAACTGTCTTCATTATTTGTGATTTCATTAGATTGTCATGGTGATGGAAAACATCAAAGCTCTAATAGCTACAAAGGGCCTGGATTTTTTATTCACTATTTTTACATTTAACTGCCTTTTATCGGACCCCTGCCAACATTCTTATTACTTTTTTTTTCGTCTGTCTATTCAAATTTGGAATCTTAATTCCTTTGAATTGTGTTATTGTGTTTTTTATTAACATCTAAGGAAACATTTCTACATACATACATGTAAAACATGTATGTAATTAGACATACATATTTATGTATTAGAGTGTCCGAAAAAAAATTAAAGTTCTTGTTTTAAAATGCATACACTCTTATTTTTGGTCCGCCTAGGACCAAATAGCAGTGGAACCATTTGCATGGGAACAAATAATATTTTTGTGATTCTCAAATGATATCAGTGTTAGAGTTAGTTAGACTATAAAGGGTTATCCATTCCGTGGTTTCAAAAGTATAGGACTGGAATTCGACAATATCGAAGTGTGATAGATGTCGAACCAACATCTGTCAAACTAAGTTGTTATACCAATTTTTTCTTTTTAGTTGAAAGTATGACATTGACGAAAATGGATCGCTTAAGTTATGGAAAATTTTTGGGTCCAAAAGTTTTAAAGAAAATTTTTTGATCTAAAAATTTTGTAGAAAAATTTTGGGTCTAAAAATTTTATAGAAAATTTTTGGGTCTAAAAATTTTATAGAAAATTTTTGTATCTTAAAATTTTATAGAAAATTTTTCCGGCTTACAATTCTATAGAAAATTTGTCGGTCTAAAAAATTCTATAGATAATTTTTCGGTCTAAAAATTCTAAGGAAAATTTTTTTTCTATAGAAAATTTTCGGTATAAAAATTGTATAGAAAATTTTTCTATCTAAAAATTTTGTAGAAAATTTTTCGGTCTAAAAAGTCTATAGAAAATTTTTCGGTCTAAAAATAATAAAGAAAATTTTTCGGTCTAAAAATTTAATAGAAAATTTTTCGGTCTAAACATTTAATAGAAAATTTTTCGGTCTTAAAATTTTACAGAAAATTTTTGGTTCTAAAAATTCTATAGAAAATTTTTCGGTCTAAAAATAATATAGAAAATTTTTCGGTCTAAAAATTTAATAGATAATTTTTCGGTCTAAAAATAATATAGAAAATTTTTCGGTCAAAAAATTCTATAGAAAATTTTTCGGTCTAAAAATAATATAGAAAATTGTTTGGTCTAAAAATTTAATAGAAAATTTTTCGGTCTGAAAATTTAATGGAAAATTTTTCGGTCTTAAAATTTTATAAAAAATTTTTCGGTCTGAAAATTCAACAGAAAATTTTTCGGTCTTAAAATTTTATAGAAAATTTTTCGGTCTTAAAATTTTATAGAAACTTTTTCAGGCTAAAAATTTTATTAAAACATTTTCGGTCTGAAAATTCGATAGAAAATTTTTCGGTCTTAAGATTTTATAGAAAATTTTTCGGTCTTAAAATTTGATAGAAAATTTTTCGGTCTTAAAATTTTATAGAAAATTTTTCGGTCTTAAAATTTTATAGAAAATTTTTCGGTCTTAAAATTTTACAGAAAATGTTTCGGTCTTAAAATTTTATAGAAAATTTTTCGGTCTTAAAATTTTATAGAAAATTTTTCGGTCTTAAAATTTAATAGAAAATTTTTCGGTCTAAACATTTAATAGAAAATTTTTCGGTCTTAAAATTTTACAGAAAATTTTTGGTTCTAAAAATTCTATAGAAAATTTTTCGGTCTAAAAATAATATAGAAAATTTTTCGGTCTAAAAATTTAATAGATAATTTTTCGGTCTAAAAATAATATAGAAAATTTTTCGGTCAAAAAATTCTATAGAAAATTTTTCGGTCTAAAAATAATATAGAAAATTGTTCGGTCTAAAAATTTAATAGAAAATTTTTCGGTCTGAAAATTTAATGGAAAATTTTTCGGTCTTAAAATTTTATAAAAAATTTTTCGGTCTGAAAATTCAACAGAAAATTTTTCGGTCTTAAAATTTTATAGAAAATTTTTCGGTCTTAAAATTTGATAGAAAATTTTTCGGTCTTAAAATTTTATAGAAAATTTTTCGGTCTTAAAATTTTATAGAAAATTTTTCGGTCTTAAAATTTTATAAAAAATTTTTCGGTCTGAAAATTCAACAGAAAATTTTTCGGTCTTAAGATTTTATAGAAAATTTTTCGGTCTTAAAATTTGATAGAAAATTTTTCGGTCTTAAAATTTTATAGAAAATTTTTCGGTCTTAAAATTTTATAGAAAATTTTTCGGTCTTAAAATTTTATAGAAAATTTTTCGGTCTTAAAATTTTATAGAAAATTTTTCGGTCTTAAAATTTTATAGAAAATTTTTCGGTCTTAAAATTTTATAGAAAATTTTTCGGTCTTAAAATTTTATAGAAAATTTTTCGGTCTTAAAATTTTATAGAAAATTTTTCGGTCTTAAAATTTTATAGAAAATTTTTCGGTCTAAAAATTTTATAGAAAATTTTTCGGTCTAAAAATTTTATAGAAAATTTTTCGGTCTAAAAACTTTTTAGAAAAGTTTTGGGACTAAAAAATTTTTAGAAAAGTTTTCGGACTAAAAATTCTATAGAAAATTTTTAGGTCTAAAAATTATATAGAAAAATTTTCGGTCTGAAAATTTAATAGAATATTTTTCGTTCTTAAAATTTAATATAAAATTTTTCAGTCTAAACATTTTATTAGAAAATTTTTGGGTCTAAAAATTCAATAGAAAATGTTTGGTCTAAAAATTCTATAGAAAGTTTTTGGGTCTAAAAGTTCTATAGAAACTTTTTCATGCTAAAAATTTTATAAAAAATTTTTCGGTCTGAAAATTCAACAGAAAATTTTTCGGTCTAAAAATTTTTAGAAAATTTTTGGGCATAAAAATTCTATAAAAAATTTTCGCTATAAACATTTTTCGATGAAAATATACTAAAAAAATGGTGGTTCAGCGACAGCCATATATCGTGCTTTAAGAAGAAATTATGTTTTACATAATCTTCCTACTACAGAAGCAATTGGCAGAATTGTGAAGAAATTTAAACAATTCATATATGGAAACTTTATTATACAATATGTAAATATAAAAAATTTCCATGGATTTCATAAACTCTAGAAAAATACTAATATATTGTTACGAAAAATGTGATAAATGAAGAACCGCTTGACCGATTTAATGCAAACTTCACAGAAACCATCTACTAAATAGTCTAAAAATTTTATAAAAAATTTTTGAGTCTTTAAGTTTTATGGAAAATATTTGGATCCAAAAGATTTAAAGAAAATTTTATGAGTCTAAAAATTTTATAGAAAATTTTTGGTCTTAAAATTTATAGAAAATTTTTCGGTCTTAAAATTTTATAGAAAATTTTTCGGTCTTAAAATTTTATGGAAAATTTTTCGGTCTTAAAATTTTACGGAAAATTTTTCGGTCTTAAAATTTTATGGAAAATTTTTCGGTCTTAAAATTCTATAGAAAAATTTTCGGCCTATAGAAAATTTTCGGTACAAAAATTTTTCGGTCTTAAAATTTTATAGAAAATTTTTGGGTCTAAAAATTTTATAGAAAATTTTTGGGTCTAAAAATTTTATAGAAAATTTGTGGGTCTAAAAATTTTATAGAAAATTTTTGGGTCTAAAAATTTTATAGAAAATTTTTGGGTCTAAAAATTTTATAGAAAATTTGTGGGTCTAAAAATTCTATAGAAAATATTTCGATTTAAACATTTTTTAGAAATTTTTTACGAATGCATGGAAGTGCAATATCTTAATAGTATAGGGTCTCTGGTTAAGGGGTTCAAATGAAAGAGAAACCTTATAAATTCAAAACAAAACTTTTTTCCGGTCATGGTTCTTCCATTTGCAAATGAACATAAATGAATAGAAGGATATCTCATGGTCGTCTTGAACTGCCTATGTATAATGACTTGTGTTTTGTTTTCCTTTCATCTAGTTATTGGCCCTAAGTATAATGTCTTCTCTTGTTACATTAATCCTGAACTGCTGCAAAATTTTTCGATCATTCCATTATAACACTCCAACTTGTCACAAACACTTAATTTCCAAAAATAATTCTACATTTCTTGAGCTTAAGCAAAACTTCGTTTAATTAGATTTTTTTCTTTTCAAAACTAAATGAGGAATAATGATTCCCTTTTTCGCCCATTGAAAGTCTTAAATGTCGTGTTGGAATCTCATCTCATGGCTTGGCGACACTTTGTACTGTCACTGCTTAATGTTGTGGTAATTAATAACTTTGTTTAACCCTCTAAGAAGTGGTATACAATTTTTGGTATAAAAACTATTTGATAGAAAATTGTCGTGTAATAAATTTTTTATAGAAATTTGTTTGGTAGAAAATTTTTCGATGTAAAATTTTTTTATAGAAATTTTTTCGGTATAAAAATTTTCACAAAAAATGTTAAGGTCTAAAAATTTATAAATATTTTTTGAGTCTAAAAATTTATGGAAATTTGTTTAGTTTAAAAAATTTTATACTTACTACTTTTTTTGATCCAAAGAATAAAATTTTGTATAAATTTTTTTTTGGTCTAAAAATTTTTTGATAAAATTTTTCGGTCTAAAGAAATTTTTTTTATATTTCGGTATAAATAATTTTTACAATATTTTGAGAGACAATTTTTGATATACAATTTTTGTAATAAATTTTTTCGGTCTAAGAATTTTATAGAAAATTTTTCGGTCTAAAAATTTTATAGAAAATTTTTCTTTCTAAAAATTTTATAGAAATTTTTTCGGTCTAAAAATTTTATAGAAATTTTTTCGGTCTAAAAATTTTATATAAAATTTTTCTGTCTGAAACTTTAATAGCAGACTTTTCGGTCATAAAATTTTATAGAAAATTTTTCGTATAAAAATTTTATGGAACATTTAAGGGTCTAAAAATTAATTAAACAAATTGTTCGGTCTAAAAATTTTATAGAAAATTTTTCGGTCTAAAAATTTTATAGAAAATTTTTCGGTCTAAAAATTTTATAGAAAATTTTTCGGTCTAAAAATTTTATAGAAAATTTTTCGGTCTAAAAATTTTATAGAAAATTTTTCGGTCTTAAAATTTTATAGAAAATTTTTCGGGTTAAAAATTTTATAGAAAATTTTTCGGTCTAAAAATTTTATAGAAAATTTTTCGGTCTAAAAATTTTATAGAAAATTTTTCGGTCTAAACATTTTATAGAAAATTTTTCGGTCTAAACATTTTATAGAAAATTTTTCGGTTTAAAAATTTTATAGAAAATTTTTTGGTTTTAAAATTTTAAAGAAAGTTTTTCGGAATATAAATTTTATAGAAAATTTTTCTGTCTAAAAATTTTATAGAAAATTTTTCATTTCCAAAATTTTATAGACAAATTTCGGGTCAAAAAATTCTATAGAAAATTTTTCGATCAAAAATATTTATAGAAAATTTTTAGTCTAAATATTTTTCGATCCAAAAATTTTATAGAAAATTTTACGTTCTAAAAATGTTATAGAAAATTTTTCGGTCTAAAAATTTTATAGAAAATTTTTGGGTCAAAAATTTTATAGAAAATTTTTCGGTCTAAAAATGTTATAGAAAATTTTTCGGGTTAAAAATTTTATAGAAAATTTTTCGGTCTAAAAATTTTATAGAAAATTTTTCGGTCTAAAAATTTTACAGAAAATTTTTTGGTCTACAAATTTTAAAGAAAATTTTTCGGTCTAAAAATTTTATAAAAAAATTTTCGGTCTACAAATTTTATAGAAAATTTTTCGGTCTCAAAATGTTATAAAAAATTTTTCGGTCTAGAAATTTTATAGCTAATTTTTCGGTCTAGAAATTTTATAGATAATTTTTCGGTCTAGAAATTTTATAGAAAATTTTTCGGTCTAGAAATTTTATAGAAAATTTCTCGGTCTAAAAATTTTATAGAAAATTTTTCGGTCTAAAAATTTTATAGAAAATTTTTCGGTCTAAAAATTTTATAGAAAATTGTTCGGTCTAAAAATTTTATAGAAAATTGTTCGGTCTAAAAATTTTATAGAAAATTGTTCGGTCCAAAAATTTTATAGAAAATTTTTCGGTCTAAAAATTTTATAAAAAATTTTTCGGTCTAAAAATTAGATAGAAAATTTTTCGGTCTAAAAATTTTATAGAAAATTGTTCGGTCTAAAAATTTTATAGAAAATTGTTCGGTGCAAAAATTTTATAGAAAATTTTTGGGTCTAAAAATTTGATAGAAAATTTTTGGGCTTAAAAATTTTATAGAAAATTTTTCGTTTCCCAAATCTTATAGAAAATTTTTCGGTGAAAAATTTTTCAGTCTAAAAATTTTTCGGTCTAAAAATTTTATAGAAAATTTTTCGGTCTAAAAATTTTATAGAAAATTGTTCGGTCTAAAAATTTTATAGAAAATTGTTCGGTCTAAAAATTTTATAGAAAATTGTTCGGTCCAAAAATTTTATAGAAAATTTTTCTGTCTAAAAAAAATTTTATAAAAAATTTTTCGGTCTAAAAATTAGATAGAAAATTTTTCGGTCTAAAAATTTTATAGAAAATTGTTCGGTCTAAAAATTTTATAGAAAATTGTTCGGTCCAAAAATTTTATAGAAAATTTTTGGGTCTAAAAATTTGTTAGAAAATTTTTGGGCTTAAAAATTTTATAGAAAATTTTTCGTTTCCCAAATCTTATAGAAAAATTTTTGGTCTAAAAATTCTTTAGAAAATTTTTCGATGAAAAATATTTATAGAAAATTTTTCAGTCTAAAAATTTTTCGGTCTAAAAATTTTATAGAAAATTTTTGGGTCTAAAAGTTCTATAGAAAAATTTTCGGTCTAAAAATTTTATAGAAAATTTTTCGGTTTAGAAATTTTACAGAAAATTTTTGGGTCTAAAAATTCTATAAAAAAAATTTTTAGTTCAAAAAATTTTATAGAAATTTTTCGGTTTTAAAACTTTATAGAAAACTTTTGGGTCTAAAAATTTCATAGAAAATTTTTCGGTCCATAAATTTAATAGACAATTTTTCGGTCTAAAAATTTAATAGAAAATTTTTGGATCTAAAAATTCTATAGAAAATTTTTTTGATTTAAAAAATTTTTTACGAATGGAATTAAAATCATAATATAAGTCCATAATTTTTGTTGAAGGCTGCTGTACAAATATATTACATACTTCATTTCCAAATTATTTTCATAACGCTTCTAAGAGGGTTAAATCTCAATTGGAGCTCAATTTGTATGTGGTCATGTATGTGTATGTATGTGTGTGTATGTATGTGTATGAGTACGTTTACTATTTAAGTTTGACGCTTGACAATTTCCAATAGACTAATCACACATGAAATGTCAAATGAAATAATTAGAAAAAAAAAAAGAAAAAAACTTGCGTTTCTTCTTGTCAATTAAGAGATCAATGCTTTGAAGCTTAACATATTAACAAGCTCAAAGGGAATTTCTTTTTTCTAATGAAAATATGTATATACCAATTTTGTTGTTTGTTTTTTTTACCAAACAAAGACTCTTAAACATTACCTTTGCAATATAACTTAAAAGGAACTTTTCACTTATTTTGGGGAAAGTAAAGTAAAGGTAAAGTAAATATAAATGTAAAATGTAAATTAAAACGCCAAGAGTGTGGCTGCGAAAAGTTTTTTTGGGGGATTTTGTAACGGCAATATTTTGTTGTTTTTTTTTTCTTGGTGTCAAAAGCTTGCTTTATAAATTAAATTACAAAACTTTTAATTAAGTTATTTATGTGGTGTTAATTGATGTTTCAATGTTTTTCTATTTTATTACAGTGAAAATACATCAGATGTATACATATAAATGACTAAAGGTAAATTACACTGGGCTACAAAAACTGCAGAATCTCCTTTTATACCCACCATTAAAAAGAATGGGGGTATATTGAGATTGTCATTCCGTTTGTATGAAAAATTTTCTGAAAATTTGCCGGTATAAAATTTATGTTTTGAAAAATTTTTGGTATTGAAATTTTTTTTATAGAAATTTTTCATGTAAAAAATTTTTAGATGTGAAATTTTAATATAGAAAATTTGTCGATATAAAATTTTTTATAGCAAATTATTAGATATAAAATTTTCTTATGGAAAACTTTTCGACTTACCTTAAAGAACATTCTTATGATAGAAAAATTTTGGATATAAAGTTTTTATGATAGAAAATTTTTCGAAATAAAATTTTGTATAGAAAGTGTTTTGATATAAAATTTTCTTAAAGAACATTTTTCAATTTAAAGTTTTCTTAAAAAGCTTTACTGAAGTGTATTGCACTAAGATTCCAATTTATTACAAGTATTTATTATTGTAATAAATAGTTTTTGACAAAACCAAACAACATTTTAATAAAAAATTTTTCGATTTACAATTTTTTTATAAAAAATTTTTATAATAAAAAATTTGTCGATATAAAAATTTTTTAAAAAATTTTTCGATTTAAAATTTTCTTTAAGAAAATTTTTCGATATTAAATTTTTCTATAGAAAATTTTTTGATATAAAATTATTTATGGAAAATTTTTTGACTTAAAATTTCCTTAGAAAAAACTTTTATGTTAGAAAATTTTTCGATATAATATTTCTTATAGAAGATTTTTCGATTTAAAATTTTCATATAGGAAATTTTTATGATAGACAATTGTAGATACAAAATTTTCGTATAGAATTTTTGTATAGAAAATTTTTCGACATAAAATTTTTTTTATACAAAATTTTTCGATATAAAATTTTTTATAGAAATTTTTTCGGTATAGAATGTTCTTATAGAAAATTTTTCGATATAAATTTTCTTATAGAAAATGGTTCAATATAAATGATTCGATAAAAAATTTTCTTATGGAAATTTTTTCGATATAAAATTTTTTTATAGAAAATGTTTCGATATAAAATTTTAATATATAACATTTTTATTATAATATTTCTAATTGTCTGTCTGTCTGTCTGTTTGTCTGTTTGTCTGTTTGTCTGTTTGTCTGTCTGCCTGCCTGTCTGTCTGTCTGTCTGTCTGTCTGTCTGTCTGTCTGTCTGTCTGTCTGTCTGTCTGTCTGTCTGTCTGTCTGTCTGCATGTCTATCTGTTTGTCTGTCTGTCTGTCTGTCTGTCTGTCTGTCTGTCTGTCTGTCTGTCTGCATGTCTGTCTGCATGTCTGTCTGTCTGTCTGTCTGTCTGTCTGTCTGTCTGTCTGTCTGTCTGTCTGTCTGTCTGTCTGTCTGTCTGTCTGTCTGTCTGTCTGTCTGTTTGTCCGTCTGTCCGTCTGTCCGTCTGTCTGTCTGTCTGTCTGTCTGTCTGTCTGTCTGTCTGTCTGTCTGTCTGTCTGTCTGTCTGTCTGTCTGTCTGTCTGTCTGTCTGTATGTCCGTTTGTCTGTCTGTCTGTCTGTCTGTCTATCTGTCTGTCTGTCTGTCTGTCTGTCTGTCTGTCTGTCTGTCTGTCTGTCTGTCTGTCTGTCTGTCTGTCTGTCTGTCTGTCTGTCTGTCTGTCTGTCTATCTGTCTGTCTGTCTGTCTGTCTGTCTGTCTGTCTGTCTGTCTATCTATCTGTCTATTTGTCTGTCTGTTTGTCTATTTGTCTGATTGTCTGTCTGTTTGTCTATTTGTCTGATTGTTTGTATGTCTGTCTGTTTTTCGGTCGGTCGGTCGTTCGGTCCGTCTGTTTGTCTGTCTATCTTTTGTTTTCCGTTTAGGATAAAATTAAAAAATTTTGTTCTAATCGGTCAGCATTTGACCATATAAAAAACTCACAGAAATACAAAACTACCAAAAAATGTTGTTTGTGTCCGTCTGTCCGGCAAATGAAAGCACGATAGCCCCTTTAATAAAAGATCTAGAAAGACACAATTTTAGAAAAGTATTTTTGATATCTACAATAAGTTGTGTACTGAAAATAGGCGAAGTCGGTTCACATTGAGTTAGAGCTCCCATATAACCCCGCCCCGGGAATCACATTAATGCTGATAAATTGAACACAATTGTTATAGCTATGACGACTTAATTTAGAACAGAGTAGAAGCATGCAACTTTTTGTCAGTATATCAAATTCTATAGGTATCGGCCCATATTTTATCATAGCTTTCATATAAGAGCCACTACTGGAAACTACGAAAATGCAACAAACGCCAATAAAAAGCTAAACTAAATAAATAAGCATCAGTGTATAACATTTTGTGATAGTCGGTCAGCATTTGCCTATAGTTCTTATATATAAAACATCCCCTTTTTAAAGAAAAATTGTATTTTGTGCTGCTGCTAAAGAAAATAACCTTATGTACGAGTATTAGTGGGCACCACGGTTCTAAAACGATAGCACGGTGTATTTAAAGCAGGAAAAAAATAGGTTCTTTGAAAAATGACCAACCTATTTCTCATCTTAAATAATTTAATGTCCCATAATGAATACGAAGTTTTTAATCTTATTAAAAACAAAAAATTTCAATTATTAAATTGTTTTTTTTGAAAAGAATCTAATAAATAGGCCAAAATATTTTCTGTGTTTTTTTTTTGTCAATATTTTGCTGGTGTTATTGAATGTTTACAAATTTCATTAAATTTTCTTTTTCATTATTTTGATAATTTTATACAAAACAAAAAAAAGCAACAGCTTTCAATCATATTAAAACCACAATTTGTTTTTTAGGCAAAAAGTTTTGAATAATTTATGAATTTTTTGTTTCTTAGATGTTTTCCATAATTTTTGTGACCATCATCAAGAACAGGAGGTATATTGAGATTGTCATTACGTATGAAATTTCAGAAATCAGGTCTTAGGACCCCATTAGTTTTAGAGATTGAGCTATATCTGTCTGTCCACCGAGAGATCTTCAAAAGGAGCTAAGTTTTTCTTTTAGAAAAATTTATAAATTTACAATATAACGAGATGGAGGGTACATAAGATTCGGTTTAGCCACATATTAAACACTGACTTGTTTGTATTTATATGTGATAGTACAAAATAGATCTTATTTATTTTGCATAGAGCAAAATTATGTTTTGTTTTTGTTATATATGTATATATATTTTTACCATAATTCAATGAATAATTTAATAGGAAAAATTTAATCATAATTTTGTGTAATTTAATTTTACTAAACCCTTAATATTTTGAATGGATAATTTTTTTGAAATTTGTAGTTATGTGGCCAAAAAAGAATAACACCATGCTACAATAAAATTAAAAAGGAGCAACACTTTATCCTATATGCCCTACACTATTGTATTTGTAATGCCTAAGATTTAAATTTACTGAGAAAAATTTTCTGAAAATTTGCCGGTATAAAATTTATGTTTTGAAAAATTTTTGGTATAGAAACATTTTTATAGAAATTTTCCACGTAAAAAATTTTTAGATATAAAATTTAAATATAGAAAATTTTTAGTTATAAAATTTTCTTATGGAAAACTTTTCGACTAATCTTAAAGAAAATTTTCATGATATAATAATGTTGGATATAAAATTTTTATGATAAAAAATTTTTCGATATAAAATTTTTTATAGAAAGTGTTTTAATATAAAATTTTCTTAACGAAAATTTTTCAATTTAAAATTTTTTTAAAAAGTTTTACTGTAGTGTATTGCACTAAGAATCCAATTTATTACAAGTATTTTTTATGATAGAAAATTTTTCGATATAAAATTTTTTATAGAAAATGTTTTGATATAAAATTTTCTTAAAGAAAATTTTTCAATTTAAAATTGTTTAAAAGAGTTTTACTCTAGTGTATTGCACTAAGATTCTAATTTATTATAAGTATTTATTATGATAGAAAATTTTTCGATATAAAATTTTTTCTAGAAAGTGTTTTGATATAAAATTTTCTTATCGAAAATTTTTCAATTTAAAATTTTCTTAAAAAGTTTTACTGTAGTGTATTGCACTAAGAATCCAATTTATTGCAAGTATTTAATTTTTGGTATAGAAACTATTTTATAGAAATTTTTCATGTAACCAATTTTTAGATATAAAATTTTAATATAGAAATTTTTTCGATATAAAATTTTTTATAGAAAATTTTTAGTTATAAAATTTTCTTATGGAAAACTTTTCGACTTATCTTAAAGAAAATTTTTATGATAGAAAAATTTTGGATATAAAATTTTTATGATAGAAAATTTTTCGATATAAAACTTTTTATAGAAAATATTTTGATATAAAATTTTCTTACAGAAAATTTTTCAATTTAAAATTGGTTAAAAGAGTTTTACTGTAGTGTATTGCACTAAGATTCCAATTTATTGTAAGTATTTATTATAATAGAAAATTTATCGATATAAAATTTTTTATAGAAAGTGTTTTGATATAAAATTTTCTTATCGAAAATTTTTCAATTTAAAATTTTCTCAAAAAGTTTTACTTTAGTATATTGCACTAAGATTCCAATTTATTAGAAGTATTTATTATTGTAATAAATAGTTTTTGACAAAACCAAAAAAAAATTTAATAGAAAATTTTTCGATTTAAAATTTTCTTATAAAAAATTTTTATGATGGAAAATTTGTCGATATAAAATTTTTTTATAGAAAATTTTTCGATTTAAAATTTTCTTTAAGAAAAGGTTTATGATAGAAGATTTTTCGATATAAAATTTCATTATAGAAAATTTTTCTATATAAAATTTTTTTATAGCAAATTTTTCGATAGAAAATTTCTTTATAGAAAATTTTTTGATATAAAATTATTTTATAGAAATTTTTTCGATATAAAATTTTCTTATAGAAAATTTTTCGATATAAATTTTCTCATAGAAAATGCTTCAATATAAATGTTTCGATAAAAAAATTTTCTCATGAAAATTTTATCGATATAAAGTTTTCTTATAGAAAATTTTTCGATATAAAATTTTAATATATAAAATTTTTATTATAATATTTTCTGATAGAAAATTTTTTGATACATAATTTTCTTATAGAAAATTTTTCGATACAAAATTTTCTTACGGAAAATTTTTATTATAATATTTTCTAATAGAAAATTTTTTGATACATAATTTTCTTATAGAAAATTTTTCGATACAAAATTTTCTTACGGAAAATGTTTCTATATAAATATCTCTTTAGGAAATTTTCTTATAGAAATTTTTTCGATATAAAATTTTCTTAAGGAAAACGATTCTACATACAATTTTCATAAAAAAAATGTTTTCATATAAAATTTTTATTCAGAAAATTTTCCGATATGAAATTTTCTTTTAGAACATTTTTGATATAAAATTTTCTGATAAACAATTTTTCGATATAAAATTTTTGTACAGAAAAATTTTTGAAACAAAATTCTCTTATAGAAAAATTTTCGAAACAAAATTTTCTTATAGAAAATTTTTCGAAATAAAATTTTCTTAAAGAAAATTTTTTGATATCAAATTTTCTGAAAGGAAATTGTTCGATATCAATTTCTTTTAACAAAAATTTTCGATAGAAAATTTTCCTATGGATATAAAATTTTCTAAAAGAAAAATTTTCGATATTTTCTTCAATTGTTTTACACAAAACCTTTTCTTGTAAAAATATAAAAATTTTCTTTGGAAAACTTTTCGATAGTAAATATTTCCAAAGAACAATTTTTCTATAGAAAATATTTAAGTTGAAAATATTTTCTATAGAAAATGTTTCTGTATAAAAATTTTTCTATAGAAAATATTTTGGCATACAAATTTTTCAATGGGAAATATCTCAATAAAAAAATTATTCTATAGAAAATATTTCCGTAGAAAGATTTTTCTATTGAAAATATTTCTGTAGAAAAATTTTTCTATGGAAAATATTTCGGTAGTAACATTTTCTATGGAAAATATTTTGGTATTAAACTTTTCCACTAGAAATTTTTTTATTTAAAAAAAATATTCGGCTTATAAATTTTTATAGAAATATTTTCTGTTTAAAAATTTTTTATATAAAATTTCAAACATTTTTATGCACAAATTTTCGATATATAAATCTTTTATAGAAATTTTTCCAGTCAAAGAATTTTAACAGAAATTTTTTAGGTCTTAAAATTTTTTATGAAACTTTTTCGGTATAAAAATTTATTATAGAAAAGTTTTTGGTCATAGAATTTTTGAAGAAACTTTTAAAATTTTTGAAGAAACTTTAAAATTTTTCGGCCAAAAAAAGTTAATAGATAATTTTTAGGTTTAAAAAAAAATTTTTATACAAAATTTTTAGGTTTAAAATTTTTTCGTAGAAAATTAATTTTTGAAAAAAAAAAATTAGAAAATTTTTCAGTTAAAAAAATTTTTATAGAAAATTATTGTAGAAAATTTTCGGTCTCAAAATTTGAATAGAAAATTTTTCCGTCTTAAAATTTTTATATAAAATTTTTCGGTCTTAAAATTTTTGAGGAAAATTTTTCGGTCGAAAAATTTTTCAGTCTAAAAATTTTTATAGAAAATTTTTCGGTCTTAAAATTTTTATAGAAAATTTTTCGGTATAAAAATTTTTATAGAAAATTTTTCGGTATAAAAATTTTTATAGAAAATTTTTCGGTCTAAAAATTTTTAGAGAAAATTTTTCAATCTAAAAATTATTTTAGAAAATTTTTCGGTCCAAAAATTTTTATAGAAAATTTTTAGGTCTAAAAATTTTTATAGAAAATTTTCCGGTCTAAAGATTTTTATTGAAAATTTTATGGTCTAAAAATGTTTATAGAAATTTTTTCGGTCTCAAAATTTTTTCGGTCATAAAATTTTAATAGAAAATTTTTTGGTCTTAAAATTTTTATAGCGAATTTTTCGGTCTAAAAATTTTTATAGAAAATTTTTCGGTCTAAAAATTTTTATAGAAAATTTGCGGTCTAAAAATTTTTATAGAAAATTTTCCGGTCTAAAAATTTTTATAGAAAATTTGTCTGTTTTAAATTTTTTTTAGAAAATTTTTCTGTCTTAAAATCTTTATAGAAATTGTTTTGGTCTAAATGTTTTTATGATAAAACTGAAAAATGTTGTATGTTTAATTATATTTAAACGACGATTTTCGCTGTATTTGAGTATTTTACATAGACAATATAATTCGTATTTATTTTGTCTTGCAAATGATGAAAGCCTTGTCCCTAACAATATTTTTGGCTTTAACAAAAAAAAAAAACTGTTTATTAGGTCAAGGGTAATATATGTTGGCTTTATCATGCCTTTTATAATCCAAAACCAATTAATATCCCCTAAAATATGCAACAAACTTTGCTCTTAACTTCAAAGAAATCTAAATGCGAGCAACAAAGTGGGAGTGAAAACCGACCTTTTTATTTAATTAATATTATTTTATTTGAAGTATTCTTTAAAATACATAGATAAAAATCGACAGCTGTTCGACTCAAATTCTCCCTTTGAGCACTTTAGGCAAGCCTACTCATATTTGTTTATATTTAAAGTAAATGAATGAGTATAAAATTGCCTTTTTCCCCCTATTCCATTTTGGCCTCGATTGCCACATTATAATTTTATTATAATAAATATTGTTTTTCTTAGCATTTCTGTTGCGACAGGGAACAGACAAATGAGTAAAGGAAAAAA
The DNA here is from genome assembly GCA_933228675.1 of Stomorhina lunata. NCBI lineage: Eukaryota > Metazoa > Arthropoda > Insecta > Diptera > Rhiniidae > Stomorhina > Stomorhina lunata. The sequence goes on along the minus strand of OW121744.1, from coordinate 35,396,603 downwards.
TTAAACTGACAAAAGATATAACACTTACGTTTATACTTCAAGGCATATATAGATTTTTATACTTATATACATACGCATAGAATTGTAAGATCCCGGAGGGAAAAATGTAAGATAAGGACATTTTTAATATTATATTATTAACTTATTTTTATTTAACTCCTGCGGAATGAAGTTCGGAGTTTCTTTTCTTATTTCTATTTTATAAATTTTACGGTCAAAAAATTTTTTGCTCTAAAAAGTTTTAAAGAAAATTTTTCGGTCTAAAAATTTTTATAGAAAATTTTTCTGGCTAAAAATTTTTATAGAAAATTTTTCGGTGTAAAAATTTTTATAGAAAATTTTTCGGTGCAAACATTTTTATTGAAAATTTTTCGGTGTAAAAATTTTTATAGAAAATTTTTCGGTGTAAAAATTTTTATAGAAAATTTTTCGGTGTAAAAATTTTTATAGAAAATTTTTCGGTCCGAAAAATATTGATAAAAAATTTTTCGGTCTAATAAATTTTTATAGAAAATTTTTCGGCCTAACAAATTTTTATAGAAAATTTTTCGGTCTAAACATTTTTATAGAAGATTTTTCGGTCTAAACATTTTTATAGAAGATTTTTCGTTTTGACAATTCCATTTTTTTTCAAAAACTTTGATAGAAAATTTTTCGATCTTAAAATTTGTATAAAAAAATTTTTCGGTCTAAAAATTGTTTTTAGATAATTTTTCGGATTAGAAATTTTTATAGAAAATTTTTCGGTTTAGAAATTTTTATAGAAAATTTTTCGGTCTAAAAATTTTTATAGAAAAATTTTCGGTATAAAAATTTTTTTAGAAAATTTTCCGGTCTAAAAATTTTTTTAGAAAAATTTTCGGTCTAAAAATTTTTTTAGAAAAATTTTCGGTTTAAAAATTTTTTTAGAAAATTTTTCGGTCTAAAATTTTTTTTTAGAAAATTTTTCGGCCTAAAAATTTTTTTAGAAAATTTTTCGGTCTAAAATTTTTTTTAGAAAAATTTTCGGTTTAAAAATTTTTTTAGAAAATTTTTCGGTTTAAAATTTTTTTTTAGAAAATTTTTCGGCCTAAAAATTTTTTTAGAAAATTTTTCGGTCTAAAAATTTTCGGTATAAAAATTTTTTTAGAAAAATTTTCGGTCTAAAAATTTTTTTAGAAAAATTTTCGGTCTAAAAGTTTTGTTAGAAAAATTTTCGGTCTAAAAAATTTTTTTAGAAAATTTTTCGGTCTAAAATTTTTTTTTGAAAATTTTTCGGTCTAAAAATTTTTTTAGAAAAGTTTTCGGTCTAAAAATTTTTTTAGAAAAATTTTCGGTGTAAAAAGTTTTTTAGAAAAATTTTCGGTGTAAAAAGTTTTTTAGAAAATTTTTCGGTCTAAAAATTTTTTTAGAAAATTTTTCGGTCTAAAAATTTTTTTTAGAAAATTTTTCGGTCTAAAAATTTTTTTAGAAAATTTTTCGGTCTAAAAATTTTTTTAGAAAATTTTTCGGTCTAAAAATTTTTTTTAGAAAATTTTTCGGTCTAAAAATTTTTTTAGAAAATTTTTCGGTCTAAAAATTTTCTTAAAAAATTTTTCGGTCTAAAAATTTTTTTTAGAAAATTTTTCGGTCTAAAAATTTTTTTAGAAAATTTTTCGGTCTAAAATTTTTTTTAGAAATTTTTCGGTCTAAAATTTTTTTTAGAAATTTTTCGTTTTGAAAATTTTTTTTAGAAATTTTTTCGGTTTTAAATTTTTTTTAGAAATTTTTTCGGTTTTAAAATTTTTTTTAGAAATTTTTTCGGTTTTAAATTTTTTTTAGAAAATTTTTCGATTTAAACATTTTTATAGAATAGTCTTGAATTTTTTTTATAGAAAATTTTCGGTCTTTAATTTTTTATAGAAAATTTTTCGGTCTAAGAAATTTTTATAAGAAACTCTTAGGTCTAAAAATTTTTATAGAAAATTTTTTGGTTAAAAAATGTTTATGAAAATTTTTCGATTTTAAAAATTTTTATAGAAAAATTTTCGGTTTAAAAATGTTTATAGAATTTTTTTTTTTGGTTTAAACATTTTTATAGACAATTTTTCGATTTAAAAATTTTTATAGATAATTTTTGGGTTTAAAAATTTTTATAGGAAATTTTTCGGTCTAAGAAATAATGATAAAAAATTTTTCGGTCTAAAAAAAATGATAAACAATTTTTCGGTCTAACAAATTTTGATAGAAAATTATTAGAAATTTTGATAGAAAATTTTTCGGTTTTATAAATTTTGATAGAAAATTTTTCGGTCTTAGAATTTTTTTAGAAATTTTTTTGGTCTAAAAATTTGTTTAGAAAATTTTTCGGTCTAAAAATTTTTATAAAAAATTTTTCGGTCTTTAAATTTTTATAGAAAAAATTTTCGGTCTTAAAATTTTTATTGAAAAATTTTCGGTCTTAAAATTTTTATAGAAAAATTTTCGGTCTTAAAATTTTTATAGAAAAATTTTCGGTCTTAAAATTTTTTTAGAAAAATTTTCGGTCTAAAAATTTTTTTAGAAAAATTTTCGGTCTAAAAGTTTTGTTAGAAAAATTTTCGGTCTAAAAAATTTTTTTAGAAAATTTTTCGGTCTAAAATTTTTTTTTGAAAATTTTTCGGTCTAAAAATTTTGTTAGAAAAGTTTTCGGTCTAAAAATTTTTTTAGAAAAATTTTCGGTGTAAAAAGTTTTTTAGAAAAATTTTCGGTGTAAAAAGTTTTTTAGAAAATTTTTCGGTCTAAAAATTTTTTTAGAAAATTTTTCGGTCTAAAAATTTTTTTTAGAAAATTTTTCGGTCTAAAAATTTTTTTAGAAAATTTTTCGGTCTAAAAATTTTTTTAGAAATTTTTTCGGTCTAAAAATTTTCTTAAAAAATTTTTCGGCCTAAAAATTTTGTTAGAAAATTTTTCGGTCTAGAAATTTTTATAAAAAATTTTTCGTTTTGAAAATTCCATTTTATTAAAAAATTTTGATAGAAAATTTTTCGATCTAAAAATTTTTATAGAAAATTTTTCGGTCTAAAAATTTTTATAGAAAATTTTTCCGTCTAAAAATATTTATAGAAAATTTTTCAGTTTTAAATTTTTTTTAGAAAATTTTTCGGTTTTAAAATTTTTTTTAGAAATTTTTTCGGTTTTAAATTTTTTTTAGAAATTTTTTCGGTTTTAAAATTTGTTTAGAAAATTTTTCGATTTAAACATTTTTATAGAATAGTCTTGAATTTTTTTTTATAGAAAATTTTCGGTCTTTAATTTTTTATAGAAAATTTTTCGGTCTAAGAAATTTTTATAAGAAACTCTTAGGTCTAAAAATTTTTATAGAAAATTTTTTGGTTAAAAAATGTTTATGAAAATTTTTCGATTTTAAAAATTTTTATAGAAAATTTTTCGGTTTAAAAATGTTTATAGAATTTTTTTTTTGGTTTAAACATTTTTATAGACAATTTTTCGATTTAAAAATTTTTATAGAAAATTTTTGGGTTTAAAAATTTTTATAGGAAATTTTTCGGTCTAAGAAATAATGATAAAAAATTTTTCGGTCTAAAAAAAATGATAAACAATTTTTCGGTCTAACAAATTTTGATAGAAAATTATTAGAAATTTTGATAGAAAATTTTTCGGTTTTATAAATTTTGATAGAAAATTTTTCGGTCCTAGAATTTTTTTAGAAATTTTTTTGGTCTAAAAATTTGTTTAGAAAATTTTTCGGTCTAAAAATTGTTATAAAAAATGTTTCGGTCTTTAAATTTTTATAGAAAAAATTTTCGGTCTTAAAATTTTTATTGAAAAATTTTCGGTCTTAAAATTTTTATAGAAAAATTTTCGGTCTTAAAATTTTTATAGAAAAATTTTCGGTCTTAAAATTTTTATAGAAAAATTTTCGGTCTTAAAATGTTTAAAGAAAATTTTTCGATATATTTTTTTTTTTGTTTAGAAAATTTTCCTGTTTAGAAATCTCTTTAGAAAATTTTTCGGTCTAAACGTTTTTATAGAAAATGCTTCGGTCTAAACATTTTTTTAGAAAATGTTTCGGTCTTAGAGATATTGATAGAAAATTTTTCGGTCTAAAACTTTTTATAGAACATTTTTTGTGCTAAAAATTTTTATAGAAAATTTTTCATGCTAAAAATTTTTATAGGAAATTTTTCGTGTTAAAAACTTTTATAGAAAATTTTTCATGCTAAAAATTTTTATAGAAAATTTTTCGTGTTAAAAACTTTTATAGAAAATTTTTCGTGTTAAAATTTTTATAGAGAATTTTTCGTGTTAAAAATTTTTATAGAGAATTTTTCGTGTTAAAAATTTTTATAGAGAATTTTTCGTGTTAAAAATTTTTCTAGAAAATTTTTCGTTTAAAAAATTTTAGAAAATCCCTTAACCCCTGAAAAACCTGAATAATTTTCCGCTGGGTTGTTGGATGATTGTAAGTTATTTTAGGCGCCGCAAAAATAACTGTAAACAACACATTTGCTTTTCTTCCTGTTATTTGAAGTAGATGTTGCTGCTGCTACCGCTGTCGTTGCCGCTGATGACAGCGACAAAGATGATGACTACGTGGAAGATGATAATTCAAATTGTGATGTTGATGACATATAGCATATGACAAGAAGCAATAATGTATTTTTCCCTTAACAATCATATTTGAATAGAACTAATCATAGACCAAATATTAGGGATGTTTAGAAAATTGTGCCAGAATTTTGAGGGAAAAAGTTTCAATAGAAATCTATATTAGCAATCGAAATTTTCGATTTATTATTGGATATTTGTATTCCTAATTTCTCAGATATACAAATTAACGTTGTAAGCTTTGTATTATTATATATTTTTTTTTTATGTTCATGTATGTTATATCTTTTTTTGGTGAAGCACTAGAAAATAAAATTTATATTAAGTGAAAGCTTGAAGTGTCAGCTATTCAACGGTATATAAACCATCTGCATATATTTGCATATTAAGCACAAGACTAGAAAATTGATAGGGAACAAATTTTTAAATAAACTATAACATTTTATTCTATCAAAACTCAACTTTAATTCAATCAGTTTGTGAGCCCTCCTAATACATGTGCTAAGGAATTTAATACATCTAAATAAGTGCGTGTATAGGTGTTCTTTTAACATTTAATGATGACTGTGTATATGGTACCACATAATTTTAACAATTTATCATTTTGTAATAAATTTATTTGTATAAGTATTTTAATTACTTGTTTTTTCTTCGGTTAATGTTTTAATTAATTATATTTATTTTATATGTTTAACATACAGCTGGCTTTACTTAATGTCTTAATTTATTGAACGCTTAATAAAAAAGAAATGCTCGCACGGAATCAGATGTTTTGCGCTGACACAAGCCACATATAAATAGGTACTTATAAATAATAAAGTCTAATCAAAGAAATTAAACTTCTAAAAAGTTTTTGAAAACAATTTTTGTATACAAATTTTTCATGTTAAAGTTTTCTATAGGAAATATTTCGTACAATTACTTTTCTTTAAAAAGAAAACTTTAAGAAAATTTTTCAGTAAAAAAATTTTTCGATAGAAAATTTTTTAGTAAAAAAATTTGTCGATAGAAAATTTTTCAGTAAAAAATTTTTCTATTGAAAATTTTAATTAAAAAAATTTTTATATAAAAAAATTTTTGAGTGAAAAAATTTTTCGTTAAAAAAATTTGTCTACAGAAAATTTCTCAGTATAAAACTTTTTTATAAAAAATTCTTCAATAAAAAAAATTTTCATAGAAAAATTTTTTTACTGAAAAATTTTGAACAGAAAATTTTTCGGTAAAAAAATTTTGTCTATAGAAAATTTTTCGGTAAAAAAGTTTTATAAAAAAAAATTTTTGTATCAAAAATTTATATCAAAAATTTTTCGGTAAAAAAAATTGTCTACAGAAAATTTTTCGGTAAAAAAATTTGTCTATATATTTTCGTTTTTTGTCTCAAACTCGACAAGAAAATATACCTATTCAGTTTTAATTTCAGGTAAACAAAAGAAATATAAGAAAATAAAATTACAAGTATATTCATATAGACATAAATATTAGACATGTCATTCAAATCACAGGAATCATGAATTTTATCACTAGTTATATTTTTTTGACCAAAAAAAAAATATGATTTGCTATTTAAAATGAATCAATTTTGTATAGAAAATTTTTCACTGATGACAATTTCATATAGAAAATTTATCACTGATGACAATTTTCTATAGAAAGCTTATCACTGATGACAATTTTCTATAGAAACTTGATCGTTAATGACTATTTCCTAAAGAAAATATATCACTAATTACAATTTTCTATAGAAATTTACTACTGATGACAATTTTCTATAGAAAATGTATCACTGATAACAATTTTCTATAGAAAATTAATCAATGATGATAATTTTCTATTGAAAATTTATCACTAACGACAATTTCTTATAGAAAATTTATCACTGATGACAATTTTTTATAAAAAATTTATCACTGATACAAATTGTCTATCGAAAACTTATCACTGATGACAATTGACTATAGAAAATGTATCACTGATGACAGTTTTCTATAGAAAATTTGTCACTGATGACAATTTTCTATAGAAAATTTATCACTGATAACAATTTTCTATAGAAAATTGATCACTGATGATAATTTTCTATTGACAATTTATCACTGATTGTTATCAGTTATATAGATAGTTTTATCACTCATGATAATTTTATATTAAAAATTTATCACTGATGACAATTTGCAATAAACAACTTTTTCACTGATGACAACTTTCTATAGAAAAATTATCACTGATGAAAATTGTATATAGAAAATTTATCACAGATGACAATTTTCTATAGAAAACTTATCACTGATGACAATTTTCTATAAAACATTGATCAGTGATATCAAGCTTCTATAGAAAATTGATTACTGATGACAATTTTATTTAAAAAATGTATCACCGGTGACAATTTTTTATACAAAATTTAATACTGATGACAATCGTCTACAGAAAATTTATCACTCATGACAGTTTTCTATAGAAAATTTATCACTGATGACAATTTTCTATAAAAAATGTATCACTGATGACAATTGTCTATAGAAAATTTATAACTTATGACAGTTTTCTATAGAAAATTTATCACTGATGACAATTTTCTATAGAAAATTTATTACTGGTGACAATTTGCTATAGAAAATTGATAACTGATAACAACTTTCCAGAGAAAATTTATCACTGATGACAATTTGCTATAGAGCAATTTGATGACAATTGTCTAAAGAAAATTTATCACTCAGGACAATTTTCTATAGAAAATTTATCACTGATGAAAATTTTCTATAGAAAATTTATCACTGATGACAATATGCTTTAGAAAATTGATCACTGATAACAACTTTCCATAGAAAATTGTTCACTGATGACAATTTTCTATGGCAAGTTTATCACTGATGACGATTTTCTATAGAAAATTTATCACTGATGACAATTTTCCACAAAAAGTTTATCAATTAAGACAATTTTCTATAGAAAATTTATCACTGATGACAATTTGCTATTAAAAACTTATCACTGAAGACACGTTTCTATAGAAAATTTATCACTAATGATAATTTTGTGTAGTAAATTTGTCACTGAAGACACGTTTCCATAGAAAATTTATCACTGAAACAATTTTTTATAGAAAATATATAACCGATGACAATTTTCTACAGAAATTTTAGCACTGATAACAATTTTCTAAAGAAAATTGATCAGTGATGATAATTTTGTATTGAACATTTATCACTGATGTCAGTTCAAATTAATTACTGATAACAATTTTCTGCAGAAAATTTATCGCTAATGACAATTTTCTATAGAAAATTGATAAATGATAACAATTTTCTATAGAAAATTGATAAATGATAACAATTTTCTAAAGAAAATTTATCACTCATGACAACTTTCAATTAAAATTTGATCACTGATGACAATTTTCTATAGAAATTTTATCACTGGTGATAATTTGCTATAGAAAATTGATCACTGATAACAACTTTCCATAGAACATTGTTCACTGATGACAATTTTCTATTGCAAATTTATCACTGATGACGATTTTCTATAGAAAATTTATCACTGATGACAATTTTCCACAAAAAGTTTATCAATTAAGACAATTTTCTATAGAAAATTTATCACTGATGACAATTTGCTATTAAAAACTTATCACTGAAGACACGTTTCTATAGAAAATTTATCACTAATGATAATTTTGTGTAGTAAATTTGTCACTGAAGACACGTTTCCATAGAAAATTTATCACTGAAACAATTTTTTATAGAAAATATATAACCGATGACAATTTTCTACAGAAATTTTAGCACTGATAACAATTTTCTATAGAAAATTGATCAGTGATGATAATTTTGTATTGAACATTTATCACTGATGTCAGTTCAAATTAATTACTGATAACAATTTTCTACAGAAAATTTATCACTAATGACAATTTTCTATAGAAAATTGATAAATGATAACAATTTTCTATAGAAAATTGATAAATGATAACAATTTTCTAAAGAAAATTGATCACTCATGACAACTTTCAATTAAAATTTGATCACTGATGACAATTTTCTATAGAAAATTTATTACAGATCACAATTTTCTATAGACAATTTATCACTGATGCCAATTTTCTGTAGAAAAATTATCAATTATGACAATTTGCTATAGAAAATTTATCATTTAAATTTATATTTATAAATTTATTTCTATAGAAACTTGATCACTTATGACAAATTTCTATAGAAAATTGATCAATTATGATCATTTTCTATTTAGAATTTATCACTGATGACAAATTTATCAATAAATACAATTTTCTATAGAAAATTTTTTATTACATTTTTCTTTAAAATTATTGCCTGTTTTTAGGCAAACACTCATACTAATACTTAAAAGGTCATTTCATTTTCGGAGGGCAGGTCTAATACGCATACTTGTATGCTTAAGTAAACTTACATATACATATACAAACATATGTATTTAAGTATGTATGATATTTTTCTCATTTATATTATAATTCTTACCATCCTTAAGCATTTTCCATATCTGGCTTTCCCTTGGGTTTGCCAAGCAGCAGCAGAAAGTGTTGGCTAATATAAGGATATGTTGCTAGGACTGATGAGGAAAAGTAAAACAAAATATGAAGAAAAAAGAAACCGTCAAGGTTTTCTTGTTGATTTTGAGTGAAATTAATTATTTAACAGCTGCCAGCTTTTGTAAATTTAAATGATTTTATATTTATTGTTAATATTCATTAATTTTCTTTTCAATTGAAATTCATATGTTATTTATTTGTTTGTTTAAAACAATTCCTGCCTAGTCAGCAAAATTATTCATTTGTATAAATTGCTCTTTTTTTTTGGAAAATTTCCCACTCACTTTTTGCTTTAGTTTTGAATAGGTTTTAATTGATTAATTTTCTATACACATTATTTCTTTTTTCACTCAATCATTTTGTATTCAATATTTACAACTGTTTTAAATATTCATATTTTCATTATGGTTTTGCCTTTATTATAATTAAATATTGCATTTTTTTTTAATTTTATTTTTTTCTGTTTTCTGTAAAAAAGAACATCAAATATTTATGTTGACAGTTTCTTTGTAGCACCAATTAAATTCCGCTGCAAAAGTTTTGGAAATTGTTTGCTGAAATTGAAAATAATGAGAAGAAATAATGAATTAATTATAGACAATCATGATTTTTTTCAAATTAAGTTTTTGTTATTGTTAAATATTTTTCTTTAACACTAAATATATTATATAAAAAATTATTAAATTATGGTAAAATAAAAATTATCACTGATATTTATCCATACACAAAATGTTGATGATAATTTTTTTATAGAAAATCTTTCACTAATAAAATTTTTCTATAGAAAATCATCACTGATGATTATTCTCTATATAAAAGTAATAACTAATGATAATTTTCTATAGAAAATTAATCACTGATGACAAATATTCTATAAAAAATTATTCACTTATAATAATCTTCTACACGAAATCATCACTGATGATAATTTTTTTATAGAAAATTACGTACAGATGATCATTTTCTATCGAAAATTAAGCACAGGTGATAATTTTCTATCGAAAATATATCACTAATGACAATTTTCCATTGAAAATTTATCCCAGATGGTGATAATTTTTTATCGAAAATTTATCACTGATGATAATTTTCTAAAGAAAACTAATCACTGATGATAAATTTCTGTAGAAAATTAATAACTGCTGATAATCTTCTATAGCAAATTGATCACTGATAGTAATTTTCTACCAAAAATTAATCCCTGATGATAATTTTCTATGGAGTAATAATCACTGATGATAACTATCTATAGAACATTAATCATTGATGATAATTTTCTATAGAAAATTAATTACTGATGACAATCTTTCATTTAAATTTTATCGCAGATAATAATTTTCTATGGAAAATAAATCACAGGTGATAATTTTCTATCGAAAATTAATCACTGAGGATAAATTTCTATTGAAAATATATCACTGATGATAATTTTCTATGGAATATTTATTACTGACGATAACTATTTATAGAAAAGTAATCACTGATGATAATTTTGTTTAGAAAATCATCACTAATGATAATTTTTTTAAGAAAACGGATCAATGATGATAATTTTCTATAGAAAATTTATAACTGATGATAATTTTTTTAAAAAATAAATCAATGATTATAGTTTTCTTTAGAAACTTTATCACAGATGATAATGTTCTGCAGAAAATTGATCACTGACGAAAATTTTATATAGCAAATCATCACTGATAATCATTTTTTAAAGAAAATGGACCAATAGTAATAATTTTCCACAGCAAATTTATCACAGGTAATAATTTTCATTAGAAAATTAATCACTGATGCTAATATTCTATGAATAAATATCACTGATGATATCTTTCTAAAACAAAACATCATTGATGAAAAATTTCTAAAGAAAATTATTCACTTGTAAAAATTTTCTATAGAATGTTGATACTTGATGTTCATCTTCTATAGAAAATTGATCACTTATGACAATTTTCTACAAAAAATTTATCAAAATGATAATTTTCTATAAATAGTTGATCAATGATGATATTTTTCTATTAAAAATTTATCAATGATGAGATTGTCCTATAGAAAATTGATCACTGTTGATAATTTTTTATAGAAAATTTATTACTGATGATAATATTCTATAGAATATTGATCACTTTTTATAATTTTCTAAAGAAAATTAATCACATTCTATAGAAAATTTATTACTGATGATAAATTTCTATTGAAAATTTATCACTTACGATAAATTTTTATAGAAAATTTATCATTGATGATAATTTTCTTAAGAAAATTTATCATTGATTTTATAGAAAAATGATCGCTGATAATAATTTTCTATAATAAATTTATCAGTCATGATAATTTTCTATAGAAAATTTTTTATAGAAAATTTATCAGTGATGATAATTTTCTACAAAAAGTTTATCACTGATATTATTGTTCTATAGAGAATTTATCACTGATAATAATTTTCTATAGAAAAATTATCACTGATGATAATTTGCTATGGAAAATTTATCACTGATGATAGTTTTTTATAGAAAATTAATCACTGATGATAATTTTCCATAGAAAATTTATCACTGATCATAATTTTCTATAAAAAATTATCACTGATGCTAATTTTCTATAGAAAATTTTTCACTGATGATAATTTTCTATAGAAAATTGATCAATGAAGATAATTTTTTGTAAAAAAACTGAACAATGATAATAATTTTCAATAGAAAATCATCATTGATCATAGTTTTTTAAAGTAAATGGATTAATGATGATAATTTTCTATAGAAAATTTTCTGAAGAAAATTAATCATTGATGACAATTTTTTTGGATCAGTTGTGATAATTTTTTAGAAAATCATCACTTATGACAGTTTTCTATAGAAAATTTATCACTAATGATAATTTTCTATAAAAAAAATGGCCACTGATGTTAATTTTCTACAAAAAAAAAAAAATATAACTGATAATATTGTTCTATAGAAAATTTATCACTGATGATAATTTTTTAAAGAAAATTTAACACTGATGATAATTTTCTATAGAAAATTTATCACTGATGATAATTTTCTATAAAAAATTTATCACTAATGATAATTTTCTACAAATAGTTTATCACTGATGATATTGTTCTATAAAAAAATTTTTCACTGATGATAATTTTTAATAGAAAGTTTATCACTGATGATAATTTTCTATAGAAAATTTATCACTGATGATAATTTTCTATAAAAAATTTATCACTAATGATAGTTTTCTACAAAAAGTTTATCACTGATGATATTGCTCTATAAAAAATTTATCACTGATGATAATTTTCTGTAGAAAGTTTATCACTGATGATAATTTGCTATAGAAAATTTATCACTGATGATAATTTTGTATAAAAAATTTATCACTAATGATAATTTTCTACAAAAAAGTTTATCACTGATGATATTGTTCTATAAAAAAATTTATCACTGATGACAATTTTCTGTAGAAAGTTTATCACTGATGATAATTTTCTGTTAAAAGTTTATCACTGATGACAATTTTCTATAGAAAAATGATCAATGAAGACAATTTTCTTTAAAAAACTGATCAATGATGATAATTTTCTATAGAAAATCATCACTGATGATAATTTTTTAAAGAAAATGGATTAATGATGATAATTTTCTTTAGAAAACATATCACAGATGACAATTTTCTAAAGAAAATTGATCACTGATGATAATTTTTTTAAATCAGTTATGATAATTTTTTTTTAGAAAATCGTCATTGATGATAATTTTCTATAGAAAATTGATTAATGATAATGTTTTTCTATAGAAAATTTACTAATAATGACAATTTTCTGTAGAAAATTGATCACTGATAAATACATAAAAAATCGTCACTAATGATAATCACTGACGAAAATTTTCTATTAGAAATTTTTGAAGAATAGTTTTCTAAGAAAAAATTATTGCTTGTGATATTTATAACTAACTGATAAAAGTGCTCTAAAAAAGGATTATCACTAATGATAATTTTTTGCAGAAAAATACTAATAAATATAGTTTTCTATAGAAAACCTATTACTGGTGAAAATTGTCTATAGAAAAACTAAGAAATAAATTTGTTTATAAGAAAATTTTGAACATTTAAAAGAAAATTATAACTGATGATAGTTTTCTAAGAGTAAATTATTTATACAATTTTTTCATCAACAAAAAATTTCCGCTGGTAAAAATTTCTTTACACATAATCACTGATGATAATTAAAAAAGAATCACTGAATATTAGTTTCTTAATTTAAATTCTTTCTATCAAAAATTTATAATTGCAAAACATTCTTTATTTACTTCCATTTTTAATGAAATATTTCAGCTTAAAAGAATACCATAACATTGATTATGACTACCAGTGATAAAAATTTTATATATATATTTTTTTTTTTTTTTTTAAGAAACTTTGACAACAAATTTACACGTTTTCCGTAAAGTAATTTAATAGAGTTGTTCCTGTGTTATAAATATTTTTTTTTCTTTTAAGTATGATGGGAAATCCTTCAGCATCGCCAGATTTTCTTTTTTAATTTTTCCTTTTGTCAGTTGGTTGCCTTTGATGTGCGTTAGCCATTGTTAAGCGAATATGCAAAGAAGGTACTTTTTTTATATAAAATTTGTTTACCATAGAAATCCCAAAAGAGTAAGAAAGCTTTATGATTTTGATTATGAAAAGTCCCTAGCCAGATTTACAACTAAATAGTCAAACGGTAATTTCCTTAAAAAGAATATAACAACAAGAAAACGTATTCGTGTAACCATCAACGCATACAAAAAGCCGGGAGTTCTTTACATTAACAAAAATTGAAACAAATGAAAAATAAAATGTTTACTCCTTCCAAAAACAACAACAAGAACAGCAAATGGGTTACAACAACTGAGTAACGACGGAAACGACAATGAAGCTAATGATGATTACGTACCGTTTTTTTTTTGGGAGGGGATTTTCATTAAGCCCCACAAACACAACAACTAAATAGGGTGGGATAATATTTAAACATTTAGGAAAACAGCGAAGACTAAGAATAACACAATCACGTTAATGTTAATGTTTATGTTGACGCTGATGTTTTAGCTGTTTCTGTTACATTTCGCATGTTGTGGTCTTGGCTGTTAGATTTGTTGGCAGTTTCTTGTTGTTAGTTTGTTGCCGTTGCTGCTGCTGCCGTTGGCAATATTAGCATTTAAAGCGTTTATACCAAAAATCCCCTTTTTTCTATGGGATTTTCCTTATTTTTATTTCCACTTTTGTTATTAATTTATGCCAAATCACGTTGCTCTTCATTTTTCATAAGCTATTAAATGGTAAAGCCCTCCATTAAAGGCACAGCCTAGAAATCTTTTTGATATACGAAAAATGTAACGTTATTGAGTGACTGAAGGATTGGTGGAGCAATCATGGCAGTACCGGAACTAAGCGATTTAAACTAGACTAAGATTTGTATAATAGGTCTAAGATATAGACTAAGACACAAACTAAGACATAGACTAAGACATAGACCAAGACACAGACTAAGACATAGACTAAGACATAGACTAAGACATAGACTAAGACATAGACTAAGACATAGACGAAGACATAGATTAAGACATAGACTAAGACATAGACTAATACATAGACTAAGACATAGACTAAGACATAAACTAAGACATAGACTAAGACATAGACTAAGACATAGACTAAGATATAGACATAGACTAAGACATAGACTAAGACATAGACTAAGACATAGACTAAGACATAGACTAAAACATAGACTAAGACATAGACTAAGATATAGACTAAGATATAGACTAAGATATAGACTAAGACATAGACTAAGACATAGACTAAGATATAGACTAAGACATAGACTAAGACATAGACTAAGACATAGACTAAGACATAGACTGAGACATATACTAAGAAATAGACTAAGACATAGACTAAGACATAGACTAAGACATAGACTAAGACATAGACTAAGATATAGACTAAGACATAGACTTACACATAGACTAAGACATAGACTAGGACATAGACTAAGACATAGACTAAGACATAGACTAAGACATAGACTAAGACATAGACTAAGACATAGACTAAGACATAGACTAAGACATAGACTAAGACATAGACTAAGACATAGACTAAGACATAGACTAAGACATAGACTAAGACATAGACTAAGACATAGACTAAGATATAGACTAAGACATAGACTAAGACATAGATAAGACATAGACTAAGACATAGACTAAGACATAGACTAAGACATAGACTAAGACATAGACTAAGACATAGACTAAGACATAGACTAAGACATAGACTAAGACATAGACTAAGACATAGATAAGACATAGACTAAGACATAGACTAAGACATAGACTAAGACATAGACTAAAACATAGACTAAGACATAGACTAAGACATAGACTAAGACATAGACTAAGACATAGACTAAGACATAGACTAAGACATAGACTAAGACATAGACTAAGACATAGACTAAGACATAGACTAAGACATAGACTAAGACATAGACTAAGACATAGACTAAGACATAGACTAAGACATAGACTAAGACATAGACTAAGACATAGACTAAGACATAGACTAAGACATAGACTAAGACATAGACTAAGACATAGACTAAGACATAGGCTAAGACATAGACTAAGACTGCTTAGGCTTTCTGGGTAGCCATGACAAACGGGTTCATTTTAAATTGAAAATTTTTCAAATTTTGATGACAAATTTGAAACAATGGAGTTAGATTTAAAATCCCAACACCGGAAAAGAAAATAACGCACAAAACAATAACAACGAAAATTGAAAGCAATTTTACTAAAAGTTTAGCACAGATTCATTCTATTTTTCCATTTTCTTAATATTTTCATTTATTTTTTTTTGTCATTTCAAGGGAAAAGCGACAGCTGCATGTTGTTGGGGAAATGAGATGTGATTTTGTTTTCATTTTCTTGGGGAATGTCTCTTCACTTTCACTTTCAATTTCGTTTTTCTTTTTGTTTTTGTTATTGTTTTGAGCCAAAATTTTCTTTTCATTTGATAAGATTAAATGAAGATTTATATTTTGTTGTTTGTCGCTTAAAAAGGAAGCAAGAAAAAAATATAAGGAAAACAATTTAACGTGTTACTTAAATATAAATATTGGGCTGAAAGTTTGTTTATTTATTAGAGGAAATTTTATTTTATACAATTCATATCCAAAAAGAAAAAAGAAACAGATATTACTTCTTATGACAAGTGCGAAAAATGAAGAAATTATTTTAATAAAACGGATTAGTTGACGTTTTGAGATTAGTGGTAATATTTGTAAGCAGAAGGAAGTAATAAAAATATTTTGTTTTTTGTTTGAGATTAATAAAGGTAAGTTTGGTTGGATTTTCCATTAAGAATTGCTTCAAGAATATAAGGGCAGATAGAGGTATGCACGGATAAAAGGACGTGCGATAATACGCGTAATAAATCTAGAAGGTAAGAAGCCTATTAATATGTACAAACCACCAGATGTTTTGCTCTTTCAATTTGTAGCTGCTAGAAATTTATATTCTCTCACATTTAAGCTTAATAGGTTTAAAAATAGATTTACTTTTAAGTATGTATACGTCAATCATAAGTCAAACCATAAAGTATTTTCGAATTATAACACCTATAATATTATTTTTGTTGTAATTCTTACAAACAATAAGACATCTTAAGTAATCTGTCTAGATGTATATTAGGGTAGGTCATTTTTTTACGAATGGCTCTGATCGACTTCTAAAAACGAAATTATAATACTATACAAAACAGAACAATGTTGAAATACCTGTCACATGATATAATTTTTCTGATAGGTCTTGCTTGTCAGGCAGAACAAACACCTCCAAAAGATAAAAGCAGACGGAGTTTTACTCGTAACTCACGATTTTGGAAGTGTTTGGACATTTTTTTTTAAACAGGGCCTAACACAAAAGTAGTACCAGGTATTTTTATACCCACCATAAAAAAGAGTGGTGGCTATATTGAGTTTGTCATTCCGTCTATTAAGATTGTCATTCGTCTCTCTGTCTGTGTCTGTCTGTGTCTGTCTGTATCTGTCTGTGTCTGTCTGTGTCTGTCTGTGTCTGTCTGTGTCTGTCTGTGTCTGCCTGTGTCTGTCTGTGTCTGTCTGTGTCTGTCTGTGTCTGTCTGTGTCTGTCTGTGTCTGTCTGTGTCTGTCTGTGTCTGTCTGTGTCTGTCTGTGTCTGTCTGTGTCTGTCTGTATCTGTCTGTGTCTGTCTGTGTCTGTCTGTGTCTGTCTGTGTCTGTCTGTGTCTGTCTGTGTCTGTCTGTGTCTGTCTGTGTCTGTCTGTGTCTGTCTGTGTCTGTCTGTGTCTGTCTGTGTCTGTCTGTGTCTGTCTGTGTCTGTCTGTGTCTGTCTGTGTCTGTCTGTGTCTGTCTGTGTCTGTCTGTGTCAGTATGTGTCTGTCTGTGTCTGTCGCAGGACAATGATAATTATACGTATGTTTTATGTAAAAACTGTAATTAAATTGCTGAATTTCTAATCAGTTGGTCCACATTTGACCCTAGCTCTCAAATACATCAAAACGACAGAAATAGCTTAAATATATAAGTTTTGAGAAGATCTTAGTACCAAAATTTAAAAAATATTTGTCTTTGTACACCAGAAAGACCTCACTGGTGAAGGGTATCATATGGTCGGGCTTGACCATCTATAGCACTTTCTTATTTGTTCTGTATGAATTCAAAATTACCTATTGTCGCTTATGACCATGTTTTTGCAAATACATCAATGTATTAAAAATATTTGATATTGTAGTGGTAAACCAGAATTATGAAATTGTACCCTCATGTTTTCAATACTGTTTAAATATTCATTTTGATTAGAAGTATGGAATAATATTGCAAATTGGCTTCTCACAAACGGGGTCATTTAGATATGAACGCAAACTTTGTATTGCCAAAATAGTTTTGTTAAAGTGTGGAAACAATTTATATTTTACATTTTGAAGTCATGACATAAAACACATTTATATTAGACTTGTCTAATATCTGTCAATAGGATGGAGACAGGGTATATAGTTTAGTCGAAGAAATCATGACTTTAGGGTGGCGTAATGGAAGAAACAAATACAGATGCGTCATGTAGAAAACGATGGATTATGAACCAAATACGGTCAAACGGGTTACACGAAATAATGTTGAAATTTGTACCGAAACTTTAAACAGATAAATTCTATATAACAAATGAAGTTTCATGGCAATCGCATCTGAATCCCCACAGACTGACAAAGTTAAGACCATACATTTTTTTGAGCATAAAAGAAAACTTAAATTTATTGACAGTCAGTCCATATTTTACCCCAGTGTGATTGATAATAGAGATGGACTATAATATTTTATTCGAATATACAATTTTTTTCGGCTACAATCTACATATATCAATGACTTTTGATAATAAAACTCAACTTAAATCGAAATACATACATAATGTGGTCAAAGATAAAAAATGTTGTCATTTTGGTATAAAGGGCTCTAAAAGGGAAACTAACCATTTCATTTAGTGCGGCCTTTGTTTTTGCCTTTAAGGGCATTATTATATATTATTTTTATAGAGTTTTCTTTGTCAAAGCAAATTAAAGTATAATGCATACCAAAAATAAAGTTTAGATATATTAGACCGGATCCCGAAAAAATCAAATTTGAAAACCGTTAAAATAGTATCTTAATATCTAATCCATTAGCTTTCCTTTCAATGTCATTTTAACGGTCTAAGGAAAGTGTTGCCAAGAATAATCCGACAATTTTTTTTTTGTATGCAGATCCAGTCAGTCTAATATCTGCAAATACTTGCAATACAAACATAGAAGAAGTTGTAAGAATTTGACTTATATTTATATGTTTTATTGCAAAATATTTAAGTTATCTTTAGAATAGAAAATTCTGTACGAAACGAAAAGGTCATACTTGTAAAAAGTAAACGGAAATAGCACAAAGATGAGGTATCTAATTTACACAGGAAGAAAACTGATTGTTAATAAAAAGGAAAATGATGCTCAAAATACCAAATGAATTAATTTGAAACTTTTAGGTATAGCAATAAATTTAAGCAGCATCACAGTCTATGATTTGGTCTATGTCTTAGTCTATGTCTTAGTCTTAGTCTATGTCTTAGTCTATGTCTTAGTCTATGTCTTAGTCTATGTCTTAGTCTATGTCTTAGTCTATGTCTTAGTCTATGTCTTAGTCTATGTCTTAGTCTATGTCTTAGTCTATGTCTTAGTCTATGTCTTAGTCTATGTCTTAGTCTATGTCTTAGTCTATGTCTTAGTCTATGTCTTAGTCTATGTCTTAGTCTATGTCTTAGTCTATGTCTTAGTCTATGTCTTAGTCTATGTCTTAGTCTATGTCTTAGTCTATGTCTTAGTCTATGTCTTAGTCTATGTCTTAGTCTATGTCTTAGTCTATGTCTTAGTCTATGTCTTAGTCTATGTCTCAGTCTATGTCTTAGTCTATGTCTTAGTCTATGTCTTAGTCTATGTCTTAGTCTATGTCTCAGTCTATGTCTTAGTCTATGTCTTAGTCTATGTCTTAGTCTATGTCTTAGTCTATGTCTTAGTCTATGTCTTAGTCTATGTCTTAGTCTATGTCTTAGTCTATGTCTTAGTCTATGTCTTAGTCTATGTCTTAGTCTATGTCTTAGTCTATGTCTTAGTCTATGTCTTAGTCTATGTCTTAGTCTATGTCTTAGTCTATGTCTTAGTCTATGTCTCAGTCTATGTCTTAGTCTATGTCTTAGTCTATGTCTTAGTCTATGTCTTAGTCTATGTCTTAGTCTATGTCTTAGTCTATGTCTTAGTCTATGTCTTAGTCTATGTCTTAGTCTATGTCTTAGTCTATGTCTTAGTCTATGTCTTAGTCTATGTCTTAGTCTATGTCTTAGTCTATGTCTTAGTCTATGTCTTAGTCTATGTCTTAGTCTATGTCTTAGTCTATGTCTTAGTCTATGTCTTAGTCTATGTCTTAGTCTATGTCTTAGTCTATGTCTTAGTCTATGTCTTAGTCTATGTCTTAGTCTATGTCTTAGTCTATGTCTTAGTCTATGTCTTAGTCTATGTCTTAGTCTATGTCTTAGTCTATGTCTTAGTCTATGTCTTAGTCTATGGCTTAGTCTATGTTTTAGTCTATGTCTTAGTCTATGTCTTAGTCTATGTCTTAGTCTATGTTTTAGTCTATGTCTTAGTCTATGTCTTAGTCTATGTCTTAGTCTATGTCTCAGTCTATGTCTTAGTCTATGTCTTAGTCTATGTCTTAGTCTATGTCTTAGTCTATGTCTTAGTCTATGTCTTAGTCTATGTCTTATTCTATGTCTTAGTCTATGTCTTAGTCTATGTCTTAGTCTATGTCTTAGTCTATGTCTTAGTCTATGTCTTAGTCTATGTCTTAGTCTATGTCTTAGTCTATGTCTTAGTCTATGTCTTAGTCTATGTCTTAGTCTATGTCTTAGTCTATGTCTTAGTCTATGTCTCAGTCTATGTCTTAGTCTATGTCTTAGTCTATGTCTTAGTCTATGTCTTAGTCTATGTCTTAGTCTATGTCTTAGTCTATGTCTTAGTCTATGTCTTAGTCTATGTCTTAGTCTATGTCTTAGTCTATGTCTTAGTCTATGTCTTAGTCTATGTCTTAGTCTATGTCTTAGTCTATGTCTTAGTCTATGTCTTAGTCTATGTCTTAGTCTATGTCTTAGTCTATGTCTTAGTCTATGTCTTAGTCTATGTCTTAGTCTATGGCTTAGTCTATGTTTTAGTCTATGTCTTAGTCTATGTCTTAGTCTATGTCTTAGTCTATGTCTTAGTCTATATCTTAGTCTATGTCTTTGTCTATGTCTTAGTCTATGTCTTAGTCTATGTCTTAGTCTATGTCTTAGTCTATGTCTTAGTCTATGTCTTAGTCTATGTCTTAGTCTATGTCTTAGTCTATGTCTTAGTCTATGTCTTAGTCTATGTCTTAGTCTATGTTCTTAGTCTATGTCTTAGTCTATGTCTTAGTCTATGTCTTAGTCTATGTCTTAGTCTATGTCTTAGTCTATGTCTTAGTCTATGTCTTAGTCTATTTCTTAGTCTATGTTTTAGTCTATGTCTTAGTCTA
>OW121744.1:35344129-35375129 GCA_933228675.1 Stomorhina lunata | reverse complement strand
GGAAATTTTTCAAAAATTTACTTTTTATAGGAAATTTTTCAAAAATTTACTTTTTATAGGAAATTTTTCAAAAATTTACTTTTTATAGGAAATTTTTCAAAAATTTACTTCTTATAGAAAATTTTTCAAAAATTTACTTTTTATAGGAAATTTTTCAAAATTTTACTTTTTATAGGAAATTTTACAAAAAAATTTACTTTTTTTTAGGAAATTTTTCAAAATTTACTTTTTATAGGAAATTTTTCAAAAATTTACTTTTTATAGGAAATTTTACAAAAAAATTTACTTTTTATAGGAAATTTTACAAAAAAATTTACTTTTTATAGGAAATTTTACAAAAAAATTTACTTTTTATAGGAAATTTTTCAAAAATTATCTTTTTATAGGAAATTTTTCAAAAATTATCTTTTTATAGGAAATTTTTCAAAAATTAACTTTTTATAGAAAATTTTTCAAAAATTTACTTTTTATAGGAAATTTTTCAAAAATTTACTTTTTATAGGAAATTTTTCAAAAATTTACTTTTTATAGGAAATTTTTCAAAAATTTACTTTTTATAGGAAATTTTTCAAAAATTTACTTTTTATAGGAAATTTTTCAAAAATTTACTTTTTATAGGAAATTTTTCAAAAATTTACTTTTTATAGGAAATTTTTAAAAAATTTACTTTTTATAGGAAATTTTTCAAAAATTTACTTTTTATAGAAAATTTTTCAAAAATTTACTTTTTATAGGAAATTTTTCAAAATTTTACTTTTTATAGGAAATTTTACAAAAAAAATTTACTTTTTTTAGGAAATTTTTCAAAAATTTACTTTTTATAGGAAATTTTTCAAAAATTTACTTTTTATAGGAAATTTTACAAAAAAATTTACTTTTTATAGGAAATTTTACAAAAAAATTTACTTTTTATAGGAAATTTTACAAAAAAATTTACTTTTTATAGGAAATTTTACAAAAAAATTTACTTTTTATAGGAAATTTTACAAAAAAATTTTTTTTTTTTTTAGAAAATTTTTCAAAAATTTACTTTTTATAGGAACTTTGCAATGAAAAATATTAGGAAAAATTTTTTAAAACAAAATTTTTCGTTTTATTAGTATATATTTCTTCGTTGAAAACAATAATTTAAATTTTTTTTTTTTGAAAAAAGTACATTTTTCAATTCAAAAAATTAATATTTTAAAATGTTTGCTTTGAAAGTGGTGTAAGTCCATTCAACCCGCTAAAAAACGCATTTCGAAATGGTTTTTATAAATTTTTTTATGAAGGAAAAACTTTGATATTTTGAAACAAAGATTTAAGTTAATAAAATTGGTCACCTGTATTTTTAAAAACAGTAAAACCCAAAACCATTTGTATCTCAACTTAAAAAAATGGACTTAATCCACTTTCAAAATAGGGTCTTCAATGTAATTTTTGTTCTTATTATAATAAGAATATTACCAAAATTTTAAAAAATGGGCATTTATTTCGTGAACAAGAATATGGACTATATGGCGGTCACTAAAGCTTACAGGTGTCCAGAGTTTTTTTTTTTTTTTTAATTTCAATTACACTCTGATACACTAAAACAAACTCGGGAAACGACCTTGCTTAAGTTGTAGGCCTTATTCTTCTTCTGTTATCACTGACTCCCAGTGGAGCATAGGGCCTCAACCATCCTTTTATATGGGCCTCTATTGCGAGATGTTAGGCATACATCATTCCATGAATACGTTTTAGCAGGTACACCAACACGACAGCTTATTAATGTATAACTATATTCGTTTATGGAACAGCATTTTGTCCAAGGTAAATACTATAAATACTATACCACTGCAATCGAATTTCGTCCAAATATATCACCAACAATACCACATTTGGTTAACATTTTGAATTAGCTGCACTCTCGTACAACTTGATGGTGGCACAGCCGAATATAACACTCTTACTTGTTTAATTTGTTGTTGTCTCCTAATTACTAAAACGGTAGAGATTTAAAATTCTATGGATACATTATTTTTTTATTTTTTTTAATTTGTCATTTTTCACGAGGCTGACGATCCATTAATTTTATCATATTTTTAAAATGGATTGCTCGGTTTTGTTGAAAATAACAGAATAGAATAACAAATACAAATATCTTTAAAACCTTTTAAGATCATTTGTTATATGCTTAACGGATTCGGTTATTTTCACTTTATTGTATTTCTTTTTTTTTTTAAATTTCATTTTTTTATACCCACCATCAAAAAGAATGGGGGGTATACTGAGATTGTCATTCCGTTTGTAATTTATTTAATATTGGCTCAAAAACCAAAAACGATATATATTCTGAATCCTTATGAAATTCTAAGACGATTGAGCGATGTCCGTCTGTCTGTCCGTCTATCTGTCTGTCTGTTGAAATCACGATAACGCCTAAACGAAACGAGCTAGCTCACTGATAATTAGCAAAAACATTCTTCATTTATGAGAAAATTTTGGTGTTGAAATTGGGCAAAATCGGTTAACATTTGACCATAGCTCCCGTATAACCTCGTCTAGACTAGTCGCTTATTTGCTAATAACTGACAAATTATAATAGCTATGATGACAAAATTTGGTATCTAGAAGTTTTCCATAAGCAATAGGCAGCATATAAAATTTCATCGAAACCATAGCTCCCATATAAAAAACATACGGAAACAGCCAAAATTCCACCTGAAATTCACTTAAATGCCAATAAATGCTAAAATGTAATAGCTTTCGCCACCAAATTTAGCACAAATAAGTCTTATGTGAATACCAGCCAGTGTGCAAAATTTTGTCACAATCGGTCACCATTTGACCATAGCTCCCATGTAAAGAACTTACGGAAACACAAAAATACAAAAAGAAAAGGGGGTTTATGTCCGTCTGTCCGTTAGATAAAAGCGCGATAGCGCCTTAACTGAAAGGGCTACAGCAACAAAATTTAGCAAAAGCAAGTCTTATGTGAATGTCAGTCAGTGTGCAAAATTTTGTTACAATCGGTCACCATTTGACCATAGCTCCCATATAAAAAACTTACAGAGACACAAAAATACAAGAAGAAAAGGAGATTTATGTCCGTCTGTCCGTCAGATAAAAGCGCGACAGCTCCTTAACTACAAAAGCTAGAGAGACAAAATTTTACAAAAGTATTTCCGATATGTAACAAAAATTGTGTACTGAAAATGGGCGAAATCGGTTCACATTTAGTTAGAGCTCCCATATAACCCCGCCCCGGGAAACACATAAATGCTGATAAATTGAGTACAATTGTGATAGCTATGACGACTAAATTTAGTATAGAGAAGTTTTATGCAACTATTGGTCAGTATATCAAATTTTATAGGAATCGGTCCATATTTGACTATAGCTTTCATATAAAAAACACTCCCGGAAACCAAAAAATCGGTCAACATTTGGCTATAATTCTTATATATTTATATTACATCCCCTTTTTTATATCTACAATCAAAAAGATTCGGAAGTACAAGCAGCATATTAAGATTATGTATATGGTAGATGCATTAGGAACTCCTAACAAAATATATGGACCTGTCGTATTACTATCAACTTCTTTATCTTAACTTAATATTAAGCTAAACGAAAAGTATTTAACAACTTATTAATGTAAAACCATACCCGGTTACGATAACGAATTTTTTTCAAAGTAAATAATTACTAGGGAAACCACTTACACACTTTTGAATGTTGAGCTATAAAGCTACTGCAACCGAAGTTATTCCAAATATTTTACCAACAATACCAACTAGCGTAACAACTTTTTTCCAATTTGGTCCATGTTTTGAATTTGCTGCAGCCTCGTAGATATATGAGATATGTTTCTAAATTTAACACAACCTGATTGTGGGTATATAAGATTCGGCACAGCCGAATATAACACTCTTACTTGTTTTTCAGTAAAATTGAGCAACTCGTCTTCAAGATAAGGTAAAAATAATTAGGACAGGCTCTTCAAAAACCCCAAAATAAAAAAAAAAATTTAAAACTGATAGAATTTTAAAAATTCTGTGTTTTTGCACATAAAACAAGTAAGAAAGTGCTATAGTCGGAAAAGCCCGACGATGCGAAACCCTTCACCACTAAGGCCAAAGGTGTTCTTTTTCCTGTATAAAGACAAATATTTGCTATATTTTGCCATCATACAAACATTTTTTTCAAATTTATTTATTTTAGCTGTTTCCGTCATTTGGACTTATATGAGAGCTAGGTTCAAATGTGGACCGATTATCTCCAATTTTGGCAAATTGATTACAGTTTTTACAAAAATTAAAAATAAACTCCAAATTCTCATTATCTTCAGATTTATGAGCGTTTTAGAGATTTTTGTCTTATTTAGTGCTTTTTGACAGATGAGTTTGTATGAGAGCTATGGTCAAATGTGGACCGATTTCAATGAAATTTAGTACAGTGATTTTGGTTTAAGCAGTATTTGTTTTAAATTTCATTAAAAAATATTTATATTTGTGGCCAATATATCAATTCTGGGAAGTGGGACCTATGGGAGGTACCACAAATAATGGACCGATCTTGACGAATTTCAATAGCCACGGACCCACTGTCAAAAAAATTATCTGTGTGGTTTACATGGGGATCCAGCCAGACGGACGGACGGATTGACATCGCTAAATCGACTCAGAAAGTGATTCTAAGCCTATTGGTATACTAAAAGGTGGGTCTAAGACAAATATTTCTATGCGTTACATACATCAGCACAAACTTATAATACCCATTCCACTTATGGTAGTGAAGGGTATAAAAAATTGATACAGTGATTTGTGTATATAAGTAATAATTTTTTTTTTTTGCAAATTTTATAAAAATATTTTGAAATTTGTGGTCAAAACCTTAATTCAGGAAAGTGAGACCTATGTGAGTTACGCGAAACAGAAGACCGATGTCGAAAATTTTCAATAGCAATTGTTTTACTGCCAATAAAATTGTGTGTGCCAAAATTCATCAAGTTTATTTATATATCGGTATACTTAAAGATGTGTATCAGATCAATATTTTGATGCATTGCCTACATCACACGGTGGTAAAATATGGCCAAAAATCAATAACTTGTTTATTTCTTCATATTTTTGGCTGAAACTTACTGAGCTGACAAATTATGGTCCTTTCTTTATATTGTATTAATTATATGGTAAAATTAGGAGTGGTTGGCCAAATTAAAGGAGACATATAAGATACGCTAATAAAATGTGTTTAATAAATTTGAAAAATATTCAATAATTTCCATTTATGTACAGGTCTTTTGTCTACCTTATTATATATAATTTGTAAAATTTGGATGAGTAGTTTGAGAGATATATTTGAATTTCTGAAAAAATTGTGTATTAGTCAAGATTTATTATTATATTAAAAAACATAACAAAAAGCTCAATATTTCAATAAAAAGTTGAAAATTCATGAGAAATGTTCCAGACTGTGATTTTCATGTTCTTTCTGTATTTTTGATTTGTTCATTGTAATGTGGCCACCACCTGTGTAAATGTATTGCTTACAGAATTTCCTTAAAAACAAAGTATTTTTCGATTTTTCTCAATCTTATTGTAAAAATTTAACTCCAGAACGTGTTGGCTAACAAAGAGGGCTGAAAATTCAACGCCACGCCATAATTTTCATTATACAGGTCATTTAAACTTATTGGAACTCATTATATAATTTGTTATCCTAAATTGGTTAGTCATCCGCCTAGCATACCAGAGGCCCAAGTTCGATCCCTGGCCAGACTCACTTGAAAAAATAAATTTTCAAAAAAAGCGGCGGTTCACCTCATAACTCAGCTAGCCACCGGTTATTGAGTATTAGGCTATGTAAAACTTCTCTAACTAATGCATTTGCCGTTCGGAGCCGGCGTTAAAACGTAGGTCCCTTTCAATGAGTCTAAAAATAGAATCGGATGCAGCTCATTGTCTAAGAGAAGTACCCCTTGTTCCAATTGGAATGTTGTCGGGGAATTATATATATAAAGTAAATTTTAATCTAATCATTTAATAAATACTGCTTTAGATTATTTTTGAGTATTTTATGGACCTTTTTCTTACTAAATTGCACCTGGTGTAATTAAAAATGTTTAAAATATGTAAAAAGATGAAGTTAGTAAAATGATCCTGATAAATAGGCCGGCAAGAGAATGCAGCTGAAATTCGATATATATACTACCAGTACTTAACAATAGAAGATCCAATTTACGTGTAACCTCTTTTGGCTCCTTTTTCTTAGATATGGCCTTTTAAAATTTTGATTTTTATGATTTTCACTAGTTATTTAACTATCTCAAATTCACTTTAATTTTCGAAAAAAAAAGAACCACAGAAATTTCCAAAAACTGCACAAAATGATTCATTAACAACAATATTTAAAAAGTGCTTAAAAATTTGGAACAAAAACTTTAGTGGAAAAATTATATCTGCATTTATTCAAAAGTATATAAAAATCAAATTCTTTAAAATTTAAAATTGTAGGCAAAAAAGTATAGACTTTGAGCTAGTATAAAAAACCAATCAGTTATCCGATAGTCAAAGATAAAGCTAAATTAGATACTCTAGAGTGTTGGCTATAAACTACCATCAAAATTTAATCAAAATGATAAAATGAAGAAAAATCATTTTTGGCCGCTTTTTACCACCGTACATCAGTACAAATTTATTATACCCTTTACTCTCATATACCCTAGTTTTTGGGGAAAGTTACACCCCCAAAGATAATTCTTCAGGTATCATCACAACTCTTAAACCGCCGTGGTATAGCAGGTTAGTCATCCGCCTAGCATACCAGAGGTCCCAAGTTCGATCCTCGGCCAGACCCACTTGAAAAAAAATAAAAAAAACAAGAGTGTTATATTCGGCTGTGCCGAATCTTGTATACCCACCATCAAGTTGTACGAGAGTGCAGTTAATTCAAAATGTTGACCAAATGTGGTATTGTTGGTAACATATTTGGACTAAATTCGGTTGCAGTGGTATAGTAACTATAGTTCTATAGTAACTATCAATATTTAAAAGTATCTAAGAGATTTCCCAAGTATTTATATATATATAATTCCCCGACAACATTCCAATTAGAACAAGGGGTACTTCTCTCAGACAATGAGCTGCATCCGATTCTATTTTTAGACTCCGGCTAATAGAATCGTTTTAACGCCGGCTCCGAACGGCAAATGCATTAGTTAGAGAAGTTTTACATAGCCTAATCAATAACTCAATAACCAGTGGTTAGCTGAGTTATGAGGTGAACCGCCGCTTTTTATGAAAACTTATTTTTTCAAGTGAGTCTGGCCAAGGATCGAACTTGGGCCTCTGGTATGCTAAGCGGATGACTAACCTGCTATACCACGGCGGTTCACAAGTATTTACCTTAGACAAAATGCTGTTCCATAGCCGAATATAGTTTTACATTAGTAAGCGGTTTCGTTGTGCCCTAAAAATGTTGATAGCAATACGGCAGGTTCATATATTTTGTTAGGAGTTCCTAATACATCTACCGTGTATAAAGTCGGGACCTAACATTGATTGATAGCTATCTAATTTCGTAGATGCAATCTTAATATACTGAATGTATCTCCAAATATTTTTGATTGTAGATATAAAAAGGGGATGTTATATATATATAAGAACTATAGCCAAATGTTAACCGATTGCTACAAAATTTAATATACTGGCTGGTATTAACATTAAGTTTATTTGTGTGAAACTTAGTGGCCATAGCTAACATAGTTTATAATTTAATAGCTTTTAACTGGCGTTTGTGGCATTTTAGTGGTTACCGGGAGCTGTTTTTATATGAAAGCTATGGTCAAAAATTGACCGATTCCTATAAAATTTGACTGACTGAAATTTGCATAAAACTTCTCTGTTCTAAATTTAGTAGTCATAGATATTACAATTTTATTCAATTTATCAGCATAAATGTGATTCCCGGGGCAGGGTTATATGGGAGCTCTAACTAAATGTAAAGCGATTTTACACATTTTCAGAACACAATTTCTATAAGATATCTAAAATACTTTTGCTAAATTTTGTTTCTCTAGCTCTTGTAGTTAAGGAGCTATCGCGCTTTTATCTGACGGACATAAACCCCCTTTTCCTTTTGTATTTTTGTGTTTCTGTAAGTTTTTTATATGGGAGCTATGGTCAAATGGTGACTGATTGTAAAAAAATTTTGCACACTGGTTGGCATTTGCATAAAACTTCCTGTTGTAAAATTTTGTTGCTGTATTTCTTTTCGTTAAGGCGCTATCACGCTTTTATCTGACGGACAGACGGACATAAACCCCCTTTTCTTTTTGTATTTTTGTGTTTCCGTAAGTTTTTTATATGGGAGCTATGGTCAAATGGTGACCGATTGTGACAAAATTTTGCACACTGGCTGGCATTCACATAAGACATAAGACTTGTGCTAAATTTAGTAGACAAAGCCATTACAGTTTATGATTTATTGGTATTTAAGTGAATTTCAGGTGGAATTTAGGCTGTTTCCGTAAGTTTTTTATATGGGAGCTATGGTTAAATGTGAACCGATTTCGATGAAATTTTATATGCTGCCTAGTGCTTATATAAAACTTCTAGATACCAAATTTTATCATCATAGCTGTTATAATTTGTCATTAATTAGCAAATAAGCGATTAGTCTAGACGAGGTTATACGGGAGCTATGGTCAAATGTTAACCGCTTTTGCTCAATTTCAATACCAAAATTTTCTCATAGATAGAAAATGTTTTTACTAAGTTTTACTGAGCTAGCTCCTTTCGTTTAGGAGTTATTGTGATT
This sequence comes from Stomorhina lunata, assembly GCA_933228675.1. Lineage (NCBI taxonomy): Eukaryota > Metazoa > Arthropoda > Insecta > Diptera > Rhiniidae > Stomorhina > Stomorhina lunata. The sequence continues at coordinate 35,366,342 of OW121744.1, read as the reverse complement.
TCAACAGACAGACGGACACCGCTCAATCGTCTTAGAATTTCATAAGGATTCAGAATATATATCGTTTTTTTATTTTTGAGCCAATATTAAGAAAATTACAAACGGAATGACAATCTCAATATACCCCCCATTCTTTTTGATGGTGGGTATAAAAATTCGATCGATATCTCTAACGGCTTAGCCGTACCTAAAACTTATGTGGGGTTTATATAACTCAAGCGTCTGACGATTGAGTGAAATTTATATGTATTTTGTTTTTGTTACAATAACAAAACACATGTAAATTTCACTCAATCGTCATGCGCTTGAGTTATATAAACCCTACATTAAAGTCAAAGGATATTGACAAAAACCAAAATTTTCACCAAAGTTATAAAAAAATGACATGGAAAACATGGAAAATTACATATTAGCGGTTTTCATAAGAAGAACTGAAAATATTATTGCTCTAATGGGTAGAAATATACATAAGAATTTTGGCTGAAGTCGGATTTCTTTAACCATTTTATTACCAGGGTCAAAAGAAAATTTGTTTTAATATTAAATATTTTCAAAAATGTGATGGATATTATATGTTGTTATTGTTATAATTCCATGAAATTACAAAAAATCGTTCAAAAGTGCCTTCAAATATATTTTTAAATAAATTAACCCTTGCGTACCCATGGGATGTAAGTAGTTTACATGCTGACCCCATGGGCACGCAAGGGTTAATTTGTATAAAAATGTTATTAACGGCAGGTTTGAACGATTTTTTTTAATTTTCATGGAAATATAACAATTCAAATATGCAGTTTCTAATACCTTTTTGAAAAAATAAAATATATATTAAAAATTTTTGTTTTGACCCTGGTAATAAAAGGGTTAACGACATCCGATTTCAACCAAATTTTGAATATATATTTCTATAATTTCAGTTATGGTTTTAAAAAGTGCATAACACATATATTCAGAAAAATTTGGTCATCATAAGAAAATTTCTCATATACCATTAAGTCATATGGGAGTTATGGTCAAATGTGGACCGATTTTCCCGAAACTTAGAAAATTAAATACAGTTTTTACAAAAACTATGTGTGCAACAAACAAAAAACATAAAATTGTCATTATCTTTCGATTAACGAGCGTTGTTGTGAATTTAATCGCTTTTAAGTGGCTTTTGGCAGAATGCTTGAGAATTGTGGTCAAATATGGACCGATTTCAAAAAATATTGATACAGTGATTTTTGTATATAAGTAATAACTTTTTTGTAAATTTTATAAAAATATTCTGAAATTTGTGGTCAAAGTCTTAATTCCGGAAAGTGAGACCTGTGAGAGGTACGCGAATCAGAAGACCGATTTCGAACATTTTCAATAGTAATTGTTTCACTGCCAATAAAAAAATGTGTGTGGCAAATTTCATCAAGTTTTTTTTAAAATTGCCATCTGTACTTTGATTACATGGGCATCCAGTGAGCTAGACGTCCAGGTGGACGGACGGCCATCGTTAAATTGATTCAGGGCTCCATTCTAAATATATCGGTATGCTTAAAGATGAGTATTGGACCAATATTTCGATGCATTCCCTACATCAGTACAAACTTGTTATACCCTTTACACTTATATAGCCAAGAAGTTAGCATTAGAAGTTAGCATAGAAGTTCCAACCCCAAAGATAATTCTTCATGTATCATCATAACTGTTATAGGTCCTACTTGCTAGAACCAGTCAAGAATAGATTTAGTATCGTCCAGCAACTCTGGCGGCCTTGGTTAGTTTTATAAACAATTTTAAAGCTAAATTTTTAAAGTTTGGAATAATTGGTAAATTTCCTAGTGTATATTATGTATTAAACCGAATAGAAAAATCCATTAAGTCCATTATGAGATGTTTTTTATTTCACTTATTTTTTTTTTGAAATACTCGTGCGTATGATTAATATTATTTGCATTTATTAAGACAAAATTTAAAGATTTTCTAGGATTATACTTTTAAATTTAAAATTTCAGGTTTTTTTTTCCTTCTCATTCAGTTATTCACATTTTAGGATTAATTTTTTTTCGAGGATTTCTTAAATTAGCTTTTTATATTAATTTTCTTAAAAAAATAATCTTTTTTTGACCACAAAATTTTATAATCCTCTAAATATTTTGCACTTTTTTTCTTAAAACTTTTTTTGTTTTTTTTTATTATTTTTTTAAATTTTTTTGTAATAACTAAAACCATTTATTTCCTGCAGACACTTTAAATAGCATTTTCCGCTTGATATCAGATTTAATTTTTACAACAAAAAAATATTATTTATTTGTATCATTTCAATTTTTATTTTTACCATTTTCATTTCTCAGACACCAGAAAACAAGATACAATTTTTTTGCAAAATCTAACATGTGCAAAATTTTTTCTTAGTAATTTTTTTTAGATTTTAAATTTTAATTATTATTGCTTAATTTTAAATACAATATAATTTTTCACTTATTATTTAATATTTTTTTTTTTCTTTTCATTATGAACAATTTTTATTACACTTTCACATACCAATACTTTTTTGTTTTTTTTTTGAAATATGTAAAAATGAAACTAACGTAAAACCCGGAGATACTCTCGAAACATACGTCTAAATACGCGTAGTCCATACGGCAAACTGATGTTAAAACTCTAAATGTGTAACAGAAATAAGTGAACTCCTTACTGACGTACAGACGGGCTGGCTGACTGACAGCGATACAAGAAAATTCAAATTCTGACTGTGTTTGTTGTTGGTTTTTTCTGATTTTGCTTTTCCTATTTTTGCCTCATTTTCCTTGTATCGCTTTAATGTTTATTTTTTTTTGTTCTATATCGTATTTTTCTTGCCCGAATTTCATTGCCATTTTCCTTTTCATCGTTTACTCAGTTGTTGTTGTTTTTGTTTTTGTTGTTGTTCTTCTTCTTAGAGACTTGAACATTATTCTGGCAAGCTGTGCTTGGTCATGTTATTTCAATTGTTCACATGGAAGTGTGTATTCGAAAGTTTACAATTACATCGAGGCCTGGCTTTGCGGCGTTAATTTAAAAATATCGATAGAAATATTTTTCTATAGAAAAATTTTCGATAGAAATATTTTTCTATAGAAAAATTTTCGATAGAAATATTTTTCTATAGAAAAATTTTCGATAGAAATATTTTTCTATAGAAAAATTTTCGATAGAAATATTTTTCTATAGAAAAATTTTCGATAGAAATATTTTTCTATAGAAAAATTTTCGATAGAAATATTTTTCTATAGAAAAATTTTCGATAGAAATATTTTTCTATAGAAAAATTTTCGATAGAAATATTTTTCTATAGAAAAATTTTCGATAGAAATATTTTTCTATAGAAAAATTTTCAATAGAAATATTTTTCTATAGATAAATTTTCAATAGAAATATTTTTCTGTAGAAAAATTTTCAATAGAAATATTTTTCTATAGAAAAATTTTCAATAGAAATATTTTTCTATAGAAAAATTTTCGATAGAAATATTTTTCTATAGAAAAATTTTCAATAGAAATATTTTTCTATAGAAAAATTTTCAATAGAAATATTTTTCTATAGAAAAATTTTCAATAGAAATATTTTTCTATAGAAAAATTTTCAATAGAAATATTTTTCTATAGAAAAATTTTCGATAGAAATATTTTTCTATAGAAAAATTTTCGATAGAAATATTTTTCTATAGAAAAATTTTCGATAGAAATATTTTTCTATAGAAAAATTTTCAATAGAAATATTTTTCTATAGAAAAATTTTCGATAGAAATATTTTTCTATAGAAAAATTTTCGATAGAAATATTTTTCTATAGAAAAATTTTCAATAGAAATATTTTTCTATAGAACAATTTTCGATAGAAATATTTTTCTATAGAAAAATTTTCGATAGAAATATTTTTCTATAGAAAAATTTTCGATAGAAATATTTTTCTATAGAAAAATTTTCAATAGAAATATTTTTCTATAGAAAAATTTTCAATAGAAATATTTTTCTATAGAAAAATTTTCGATAGAAATATTTTTCTATAGAAAAATTTTCGATAGAAATATTTTTCTATAGAAAAATGTTCGATAGAAATATTTTTCTATAGAAAAATTTTCGATAGAAATATTTTTCTATAGAAAAATTTTCAATATAAATATTTTTCTATAGAAAAATTTTCAATAGAAATATTTTTCTATAGAAAAATTTTCGATAGAAATATTTTTCTATAGAAAAATTTTCGATAGAAATATTTTTCTATAGAAAAATTTTCAATAGAAATATTTTTCTATAGAAATATTTTTCTATAGAAAAATTTTCGATAGAAATATTTTTTTATAGAAAAATTTTCAATAGAAATATTTTTCTATAGAAAAATTTTCGATAGAAATATTTTTCTATAGAAAAATTTTCGATAGAAATATTTTTCTATAGAAAAATTTTCGATAGAAATATTTTTCTATAGAAAAATTTTCGATAGAAATATTTTTCTATAGAAAAATTTTCAATAGAAATATTTTTCTATAGAAAAAATTTCGATAGAAATATTTTTCTATAGAAAAATTTTCGACAGAAATATTTTTCTATAGAAAAATTTTCGATAGAAATATTTTTCTATAGAAAAATTTTCGATAGAAATATTTTTCTATAGAAAAATTTTCAATAGAAATATTTTTCTATAGAAAAATTTTTGATAGAAATATTTTTCTATAGAAAAATTTTCGATAGAAATATTTTTCTATAGAAAAATTTTCGATAGAAATATTTTTCTATAGAAAAATTTTCGATAGAAATATTTTTCTATAGAAAAATTTTCGATACAAATATTTTTCTATAGAAAAATTTTCGATAGAAATATTTTTCGATAGAAAAATTTTCGATAGAAATATTTTTCTATAGAAAAATTTTCAATAGAAATATTTTTCTATAGAAAAATGTTCGATAGAAATATTTTTCTATAGAAAAATTTTCAATAGAAATATTTTTCTATAGAAAAATTTTCAATAAAAATATTTTTTATAGAAAAATTTTCGATAGAAATATTTTTCTATAGAAAAATTTTCAATAGAAATATTTTTCTATAGAAAAATTTTCAATAGAGATATTTTTCTATAGAAAAATTTTCAATAGAGATATTTTTCTATAGAAAAATTTTCAATAGAGATATTTTTCTATAGAAAAATTTTCAATAGAGATATTTTTCTATAGAAAAATTTTTAATAGAAATATTTTTCTATAGAAAAATTTTCGATAGAAATATTTTTCTATAGAAAAATTTTCGATAGAAATATTTTTCGATAGAAAAGTTTTCGATAGAAATATTTTTCTATAGAAAAATTTTCGATAGAAATATTTTTCTATAGAAAAATTTTCAATAGAAATATTTTTCTATAGAAAAATTTTTGATAGAAATATTTTTCTATAGAAAAATTTTCAATAGAAATATTTTTCTATAGAAAAATTTTCAATAGAAATATTTTTCTATAGAAAAATTTTTAATAGAAATATTTTTCTATAGAAAAATTTTCAATAGAAATATTTTTCTATAGAAAAAATTTCAATAGAAATATTTTTCTATAGAAAAATTTTCAATAGAAATATTTTTCTATAGAAAAATTTTCAATAGAGATATTTTTCTATAGAAAAATTTTCAATAGAAATATTTTTCTATAGAAAAATTTTCAATAGAAATATTTTTCTATAGAAAAATTTTCAATAGAAATATTTTTCTATAGAAAAATTTTCAATAGAATTATTTTTCTATAGAAAAATTTTCAATAGAAATATTTTTCTATAGAAAAATTTTCAATAGAGATGTTTTTCTATAGAAAAATTTTCAATAGAAATATTTTTCTATAGAAAAATTATTAATAGAAATATTTTTCAATAGAAAAATTTTCAATAGAAATATTTTTCTATAGAAAAATTTTCAATAGAGATGTTTTTCTATAGAAAAATTTTCAATAGAAATATTTTTCTATAGAAAAATGTTCGATAGAAATATTTTTCTATAGAAAAATTTTCAATAGAAATATTTTTCTATAGAAAAATTTTCAATAGAAATATTTTTCTATAGAAAAATTTTCAATAGAAATATTTTTCTATAGAAAAATTTTCAATAGAAATATTTTTCTATAGAAAAATTTTCAATAGAAATATTTTTCTATAGAAACAATTTCAATAGAAATATTTTTCTATAGAAAAATTTTCAATAGAAATATTTTTCTATAGAAAAATTTTCAATAGAGATATTTTTCTATAGAAAAATTTTCAATAGAGATATTTTTCTATAGAAAAATTTTCAATAGAGATATTTTTCTATAGAAAAATTTTCAATAGAGATATTTTTCTATAGAAAAATTTTTAATAGAAATATTTTTCTATAGAAAAATTTTCGATAGAAATATTTTTCTATAGAAAAATTTTCGATAGAAATATTTTTCGATAGAAAAATTTTCGATAGAAATATTTTTCTATAGAAAAATTTTCAATAGAAATATTTTTCTATAGAAAAATTTTCAATAGAAATATTTTTCTATAGAAAAATTTTCAATAGAAAAATTTTTCTATAGAAAAATTTTCAATAGAAATATTTTTCTATAGAAAAATTTTCAATAGAAATATTTTTCTATAGAAAAAATTTCAATAGAAATATTTTTCTATAGAAAAATTTTCAATAGAAATATTTTTCTATAGAAAAATTTTCAATAGAAATATTTTTCTATAGAAAAATTTTCAACAGAAATATTTTTCTATAGAAAAATTTTCAACAGAAATATTTTTCTATAGAAAAATTTTCAATAGAAATATTTTTCTATAGAAAAATTTTCAATAGAAATATTTTTCTATAGAAAAATTTTCAATAGAAATATTTTTCTATAGAAAAAATTTCAATAGAAATATTTTTCTATAGAAAAATTTTCAATAGAAATATTTTTCTATAGAAAAATATTTCTATTCTATTCTATAGAAAAATTTTCAATAGAAATATTTTTCTATAGAAAAATTTTCAATAGAAATATTTTTCTATAGAAAAATTTTCAATAGAGATATTTTTCTATAGAAAAATTTTCAATAGAAATATTTTTCTATAGAAAAATTTTCAATAGAAATATTTTTCTATAGAAAAATTTTCAATAGAAATATTTTTCTATAGAAAAATTTTCAATAGAAATATTTTTCTATAGAAAAATTTTCAATAGAGATGTTTTTCTATAGAAAAATTTTCAATAGAAATATTTTTCTATAGAAAAATTTTCAATAGAAATATTTTTCTATAGAAAAATTTTCAATAGAAATATTTTTCTATAGAAAAATTTTCAATAGAGATGTTTTTCTATAGAAAAATTTTCAATAGAAATATTTTTCTATAGAAAAATGTTCGATAGAAATATTTTTCTATAGAAAAATTTTCAATAGAAATATTTTTCTATAGAAAAATTTTCAATAAAAATATTTTTCTATAGAAAAATTTTCAATAGAAATATTTTTCTATAGAAAAATTTTCAATAGAAATATTTTTCTATAGAAAAATTTTCAATAGAAATATTTTTCTATAGAAAAATTTTCAATAGAGATATTTTTCTATAGAAAAATTTTCAATAGAGATATTTTTCTATAGAAAAATTTTCAAAAGAGATATTTTTCTATAGAAAAATTTTTAATAGAAATATTTTTCTATAGAAAAATTTTCGATAGAAATATTTTTCTATAGAAAAATTTTCGATAGAAGTATTTTTCGATAGAAAAGTTTTCGATAGAAATATTTTTCTATAGAAAAATTTTCGATAGAAATATTTTTCTATAGAAAAATTTTCAATAGAAATATTTTTCTATAGAAAAATTTTTGATAGAAATATTTTTCTATAGAAAAATTTTCAATAGAAATATTTTTCTATAGAAAAATTTTCAATAGAGATATTTTTCTATAGAAAAATTTTCAATAGAGATATTTTTCTATAGAAAAATTTTCAATAGAGATATTTTTCTATAGAAAAATTTTCAATAGAGATATTTTTCTATAGAAAAATTTTCAATAGAGATATTTTTCTATAGAAAAATTTTTAATAGAAATATTTTGCTATAGAAAAATTTTCGATAGAAATATTTTTCTATAGAAAAATTTTCGATAGAAATATTTTTCGATAGAAAAATTTTCGATAGAAATATTTTTCGATAGAAAAATTTTCGATAGAAATATTTTTCTATAGAAAAATTTTCAATAGAAATATTTTTCTATAGAAAAATTTTCAATAGAAATATTTTTCTATAGAAAAATTTGCGATAGAAATATTTTTCTATAGAAAGATTTTCGGTAGAAATATTTTTCTATAGAAAAATTTTCAATAGAAATATTTTTCTATAGAAAAATTTTCAATAGAAATATTTTTCTATAGAAAAATTTTCAATAGAAATATTTTTCTATAGAAAAATTTTCAATAGAAATATTTTTCTATAGAAAAATTTTCAATAGAAATATTTTTCTATAGAAAAATTTTCAATAGAAATATTTTTCTATAGAAAAATTTTCAACAGAAATATTTTTCTATAGAAAATTTTTCAATAGAAATATTTTTCTATAGAAAAATTTTCAATAGAAATATTTTTCTATAGAAAAATTTTCAATCGAAATATTTTTCTATAGAAAAATTTTTAATAGAAATATTTTTCTATAGAAAAATTTTCAATCGAAATATTTTTCTATAGAAAAATTTTCAATTGAAATATTTTTCTATAGAAAAATTTTCAATAGAAATATTTTTCTATAGAAAAATTTTCAATAGAAATATTTTTCTATAGAAAAATTTTCTATAGAAATATTTTTCGATAGAAATATTTTTCGATAGAAATATTTTTCTATAAAAAAATTTTCAATAGAAATATTTTTCTATAGATAAATTTTCAATAGAAATATTTTTCTATAGAAAAATTTTCAATATAAATATTTTTCTATAGAAATATTTTTGATGGTGAGCTAAAGACGGTATCTTTTAGCTGACTGACCGACGAAAATGCACCTCCTATTCTTTATGGCATTTAAGCTGTTTTAATAAGTGCCCAGTAAAACTTTTCGTTACCATATAATGAGTTAAACAGTTAAACTATTGAACACGAACTACTTACTCATTCGCTGTTTAAGTCATTACATTAACATGGGGATGTCATTGGAGGCAAGTACTTACCAATTGCAAAAAAGTAATGACTTGGGTAAGCAATTTGAAAGCAACAACAACAACAGCAACAACTTTTTTGTTGTTGTTTTATTAAAAACATATATTTTTAAACGAAATACAAAATTTTTTTATGATCCCATGGGGGATCGAACCCAGACCCTCCGACTACTAGGCAGAGACTCTTCCACTGAGCTACTTTATACATTGAAAACTTAGCAGCTTATAATTAATATAAACAATTTTTATTTTTAGATCCAAAATCATGTGAAAATAACTTTGTTTTCCCTGCTTTTTTTTTTGCTTTGTTGTAATTTTTGGAAAAATATTTTTATACGATTTTTTGTAGTTATTTTACAACTTTTTCAAAATTATTTTAAAACTTAACAATTTAAATCTTCTTTTTTGTATAAGTTTTTACATAAGATTGACTCTTACTTACTTAAATAAATGTTACAACCTGTTAAGGTCAAAGTCCGAGCATATTTTAGAATTCCATGGATTTCGATCTTGTGCGAATATTCTCCAATTTTATAGGCCAAGCTTTGAAAAATGTTCCTCTACTTGGTCTTTCTATCGAAGTTTCGGACATCCTCCTCTAATATTAGATAGTGGGACATTTCAATTCTAATTTTATCCTCTCCATTTTTTTTTTTTTTCAAGAGAGGGTTACTAGCCCGTAATCCTAACCCATTTTTATCGATCTTATGGGACAACTCTCGGAACATGTTAACTCACAATATTAATTGGTGTTAAACTAGCTCCCCGGGTGATACCATGAGGAGGTGTGTGTCCACAGTTGAGATGAAGGATGACCCAGATAAGTTGGGCTTACCAAGTTAAGACCAATTAGAATCGTGTTTGGTATTCAACATCCCCTACATAATCAAAATTGACTCATGATGGTATTTTTTCATTAACGTGAGTTAGTTTTACAATTTTTTTTTACAGAAGATAATATTTAAGTTCTTAAAATTCAAAAATCATTTAAAAAGACTCTTTTAATAAAAAAAAAAACTAAAAAAAATTGTTGCCCTTGGTGGGATTTGAACCGGGGCCATTCAGTTTAAATTACCATCTTAATTACAAATAAGTACTTCTGTAATAACTTATTATTTATTCGGATGGTATGTTGTAGTCGTTACAAGGTAACCAGTTATCAGAGTACTTGCCATTACCAAAGTTTTGCTGTGTGGTTTATATAAAAGCTTAGATCAAATATGAACCAATTTCGCCCAATTAAAAAATTAAAAAAATTAAAAAAAAAAATAAAAAATTAAAAAAAAAAAATTATTGCTTAATTTTGTTGTCCTAGGCGTATTCGTTTAGACCCTATCGTGTTTTCCACAGACAGACACATCCGACGGTCAGTGACTTTTTTTTTTTTTTTTATTTATTTATTTTTTTTACTGTAACAAATAATAATCTTAAGGCAGTAGAAAAGCAAAAGAATATAGAAGGTGGCTATTATTTCTATATTAAATAAGTACAACAAGTCACAGCAGATAAAATTCAATTTACGTCACTTCTTAACGACGCCAATCGAGGCCACGCTGTACCCTTCCATTTCATGTGACATTGAGAGAAAACAGCTTCCGGTGATTCCATCTCCCATTTATATTTATACTCGTATGCTTTTCAATTGCCCTCTTTATTTATTCTTTTTCGCCGTAACGACTCCGACTGTACTCATCAACATAATTCTCTCAGGACTTAAAATAGTCCTGCATTACATTACTGTTGATTGTGCTTTGTATTTATTTCCTTTTGTTGTGGTTCATTCTGCATAAGTATTTGTTTTTGATGCTTTTTTTCTGTTTCTGTTTTGTATTTCTGTTCTCTGTATTTAACAGAAAGAAAGCTTTTGCCAAAAGCTTTTTCGAATATGTGCTCTTAAATAATGTTAACATTTTTGAAAGTATTTCATGCTGATACTAAGGAATCTCTGTAAAAGAATGATTCTCTTAGTATACTCTTTACAACAAGTTACTAGGTATTATCGGCTCATCGAAATTTTTGGCTATAATTTTTTTAGAAATTTTGGACAATTTTTTGATATAAAAAAATTTTTCAAATTAAAAAAAATTATCGACATAAAAATTTTTTTATAGAAAATTTTTGGACACAAAAGTGTTAAAAATTTTTTAAAGAAACATTTGTATAGAAAAATTTTTACAATGCAAAATAAAAAATTAGAAAATTTTTCTTTCGTTTAAAAAATGTTCTATAGAAAATTTTTCATTTTAAAATTTTTTCGATATAAAAATTTTCTATAGAAAATTTTTCATTTAGAAAAATTTACAAAACGAAAAATTAAATAAAGAAATTGTCATTTTAAAAATATTTCCAAGGAAATTTCTCGTCTTAAAAATTTTTTGGTACAAAAATTTTCTTAAAAAACTTTTATAGAAATTTTTAGTTTTAGATATTTTTCGTTTTAGAAATTTTTCTAAATACAATTTTTTGTTTTAAAAATATTTCTATCGAATTCTTTCGTTTTTAAAATTTTTCTATAGAAGTTTCTCTTAACAAGAAGTTCTATAGAAAATTTCTCGTTATTAAAATCTTTCTGTAGAAAATTTTTCGTTATTCAAATTTTTCTGAAGAAAATTTCGTTATAAAAATTTTTCTAAAGAAAATTTTTTTATGATAAAAATTTTTTGTTATAAAAATTTTTCTATAGAAAACTTTTTAAATTTTTTACAAAAAATTTTCATAAGAAAATTTTTCGTTAAAAAAATTTTCTACAGAAAATTTTTCGTTTGAAAAATTTTTCTAAAAAAATTTTTCGTTAAAAAAATTTTTCCATAGAAAATTTTTCGTTAAAAATATTTTTCTATAGAAAATTTTCATTAAAAAAATTTTTCTATAGAAAATTTTTCGTTAAAAAAATTTTTCTATAGAAAATTTTTCGTTAAAAAAATTTTTCTATAGAAAATTTTTCGTTAAAAAAATTTTTCTATAGAAAATTTTTCGTTAAAAAAATTTTTCTATAGAAAATTTTTCGTTAAAAAAATTTTTCTATAGAAAATTTTTCGTTAAAAAAATTTTTCTATAGAAAATTTTTCGTTAAAAAATTTTTCTATAGAAAATTTTTCGTTAAAAAAATTTTTCGGTAAAAAAATTTTTCTATACAAAATTTTTCGGTAAAAAAATTTTTCTATACAAAATTTTTCGGTAAAAAAATTTTTCTATAGAAAATTTTTCGGTAAAAAAATTTTTCTATAGAAAATTTTTCGGTAAAAAAATTTTTCTATAGAAAATTTTTCGGTAAAAAAATTTTTCTATAGAAAATTTTTCGGTAAAAAAATTTTTCTATAGAAAATTTTTCGTTAAAAAATTTTTCTATAGAAAATTTTTCGTTAAAAAAATTTTTCTATAGAAAATTTTTCGTTAAAAAAATTTTTTGTTAAAAAAATTTTTCGTTGAAAAAATTTTTTGTTAAAAAAATTTTTCGTTGAAATAATTTTTCTATAGAAAGTTTTTCGTTAAAAAAAATTTTCTATAGAAAATTTTTCGTTAAAAAAATTTATAGAAAATTTTTCGTTAAAAAATTTTTCTATAGAAAATTTCTCGTTAAACAAATTTTTCTATAGAGAATTTTTCGTTAAAAAAATTTTTCTATAGAAAATTTTTTGTTAAAAAAATTTTTCTGTAGAAAATTTTTCGTTAAAAAAATTTTTCTATAGAAAATTTTTCGTTAAAAAATTTTTTCTATAGAAAATTTTTCGTTAAAAAATTTTTCTATACAAAATTTTTCGTTAAAAAAATTTTTCTATAGAGAATTTTTCGTTAAAAAAATTTTCTATAGAAAATTTTTCGTTAAAAAAAATTTTTCTATATAAAATCTTTCGTTAAGAAAATTTTTCCATAGAAAATTTTTCGTTAAAAAAATTTTCTACAGGAACTTTTTCTATAGAATATTTTTCATTATAAAAATTTTTCTAAAGAAAATTTATCATTATAAGAATTTTTCTTTATAAAATTTTTTATTGTGAATATTTTTCTACAGACAATTTTTCTTAATAATAATTTTTCTATAAAAAATTTCTATTACTTTTAAAATTTTTTCTATAGAAGATTTTTCGTTTAAAATTTTTTTTATGGAAAATTTTTGGTCATCGAAATTTTTCTAGAGAAAATGTTCGCTTATAAAATTTTCGTTTTAAAAATTTTTCTCTAGAAAATTTTTTGTAAAAAAATTTTCTATGGGAAATTTTTCGTCATATTTCTATAGAAAATGTTTGTTCATAAAAATTTTTCAATATAAAAATTTTTCTATATAGAAAATTAAAAAAAAAAAAATTTACAGAAAATTTTTCGTTATGAAAACTTTTCTGTTGAATGTTTTTCTGTAGAAAATTTTTCATTATAAAAATTTTTGTATAGAAAATTTTTCTATAGAACATACGAGTATTTCATGATAAAAGTTTTACTATAGAAAATTTTTTGTTTTCAAAATTTTTCTTTAGAAAATTTTTCTTAACAAATCTTTTTCTATAGAAAATTATTCTCTACAAAGACTTTTCTATAGAAAATTTTTCTTTACAAAAATTTTCTATACAGAATTTTTGTTTACAAAAATTTTTCAATAGAAAATTTTTGTTATAACAATTTTTCTATAGAAAATGTTTAGTCTTAAACATTTTTTTATGGAAAATATTTTGTTATAAAATTTTTCTTTAGAAAATTTTTGGTTTTTAACATTTTTCTATAGAAATATTTTCATGATAAAAATTTTTAGTCATAAATAAGCCACTTCATGAATGTTTAAATTTATTTTTGTTGTTTCCCAGCAAAACTTTGGTAATGGCAAGTACTCTGATAACTGGTTACCTCGTAACGACTACAACATACCATCCGAATAAATAATAAGTTATTACAGAAGTACTTATTTGTAATTAAGATGGTAATTTAAACTGAATGGCCCCGGTTCAAATCCCACCAAGGGCAACAATTTTTTTTAGTTTTTTTTTATTAAAAGAGTCTTTTTAAATGATTTTTGAATTTTAAGAACTTAAATATTATCTTCTGTAAAAAAAATTTGTAAAACTAACTCACGTTAATGAAAAAATACCATCATGAGTCAATTTTGATTATGTAGGGGATGTTGAATACCAAACACGATTCTAATTGGTCTTAACTTGGTAAGCCCAACTTATCTGGGTCATCCCGGGGAGCTAGTTTAACACCCATTAATATTGTGAGTTAACATGTTCCGAGAGTTGTCCCATAAGATCGATAAAAATGGGTTAGGATTACGGGCTAGTAACCCTCTCTTGAAAAAAAATACAATGAAACGGATAAAATTAGAATTATAATGACTCCCACTACCTAATGTTAGAGGAGGATGTCCGAAACTTCGATAGAAAGACCAAGTAGAGGAACATTTTTCAAAGCCTATAAAATTGGAGAATATTCGCACAAGATCGAAATCCATGGAATTCTAAAATATGCTCGGACTTTGACCTTAACAGGTTGTAACATTTAAGTAAGTAAGAGTCAATCTTATGTAAAAACTTATACAAAAAAGAAGATTTAAATTGTTTAAGTTTTAAAATAATTTTAAAAAAGTTTTAAAATAATTACAAAAAATCGTATACAAATATTTTTCCAAAAATTACAACAAAGCAAAAAAAAAGGAGGGAAAAACAAAGTTATTTTCACATGATTTTGGATCTAAAAATAAAAATTGTTTATATTAATTATAAGCTGCTAAGTTTTCAACATATGATGTAGCTCAGTGGAAGAGTCTCTGCCTAGCAGTCGGAGGGTCTGGGTTCGAGCCCACATGGGATCATAAAAAAAATTTGTATTTCGTTTAAAAATATATGTTTTTAATAAAACAACAACAAAAAAGTTGTTGCTGTTGTTGTTGTTGCTTTCAAATTGCTTACCCAAGTCATTACTTTTCTGTAAGTAAGTAGTTCGTGTTCAATAGTTTAACTGTTTAACTCATTATTTGGTAATGAAAAGTTTTACTGGGTTATTATATACGCCATCAAAAAGAATATTGGGTATATTAGGATTGTCATTAAGTTTGTTACTTTTAAAATTTTGACTGAAAACGCAAAAAGGATATTTATTATGGATCCCAGTAAAATTTTAATACTATTAAAGGATGGCTGTTCTGACTGTCTGTTCAAAATAATATCGTCTCCTAAAGACTTGTCAATGGCATTATTCTTTTTTTGAAAAATCAAACGAAATAATTTAGATTTAACAAAATTTTTAACTCGATTGTCTCGAAATGCCAAAACATTTATATACTTTTGTGTTATTAAGGGAATGATTTACGGAAAAAATTGTAAATTTAATTGAATTTGATGGTGGGTATATAAGATTCGTCACTGCTCGATAGAATACTCTGATTTCTTTTTGAAATTCAATTGAGTGATATATTGTTGATAAATAAATATTTATAATTTATCTGAATGTTTGCAATATAATTTTCAATACTCAGGTGTTTACACTTTTAGTACTAATTAACATCTGTCTATATTGTAAAAATATCCAATCATAATATGAAGATAATTATATTGTTTAGTTTGTATTTATACGTTTAATTAGTGGTAGTTGGCATTGTGCCCGCATAATTTTTTTTATAAACATTTTTACCGTACTCGTATATTGCAATTGGTGGTAATGTAGAACGATTGAATTCGAGATTTGAATCAATTTAATACTTTAAGTGTAAATGAAGAGTGTCGACCGCAAAGATTTTTCGTATCAAATCCAATATTAATGTTCTACGGGCAATGAAAATATATCATCAGATATATTTTTAAATGATGTTGAGGGATCAGCGGGATTTTGTCACGAATTTCTGCATATAATATGGAAAAAAGATGCTCTGAAATTTTTTTTGGAATGAATATATTTAACTATCAGGTTATCCATTTCGTGAAAATGTCGCTGCTGTAAGTGAAAGTGTTGCCGAAGACCCGAATATGTCGATTCCTCGTCGTTCTCAGAAATTAGGACTGTCTTACGGCACATTATTGAAGAATACGACTTGGGGAATATGTGGTTTCAACAAGACGGTGCCACTCGCCACACAACTCGAGCGAATATGGCTTTATTGCAAGAGACATTTCCTGGACGTGTGATTTCTCATCGTGGCGATATCAACTGGCCACCAAGATCTTGCGATTTGACACCATTAGACTTTTTTTGTGGAGCCACGCAAAAGACCGTGTTTATGCAGATAAACCTTTAACTCTTAAGCACTTAAAAACCAACATTCGTCAAGTTATTGCTAAAATACCGCCCAATACATATCAAAAAGTGGTCGAAAATGACCTCAAAAGAATCAATGCTTGCAACATATACCTACGGAAAACTTATTACATATCTGAACTTATTGCTAAAGGGTATCAAATAGTGCGGCATGATCAACTATAGCATTTTCTATTTGTTTTTATTCTTTTTATTAAACTTTCAATTAAGGTGATGAAACATTTAGAGTGAACCATTAAATAATCAAAGCGTTTATGCTGAAAATGTATATGGACCTACAAAAATTCATTAATCACAAAATTGGAAAAATATTTAGAAATGAAATTAAACATTCAATATAAATGAAAAAGAAAATGAAAAGTGCGATTGAAAAACTAAAAGGTTGATATTTTTTGATTTGTTTAGCAAAATGAAATATCAAAATAAATAAGTAGTACCTGGTAGACCGAGCCTTGCTCGGAGCTTTATGATAAGCATTTTGAGGAAAATTTTAAAATTTTTATATATTTTATATTATAAAGTGCTAAAATAAATTTAGAGGAAAGACATTGTAGAAATATTCAGTTAATTTTGAATTATTTGATTTATTTTGTCCGACCAACACATAGTTTGCATAGTTTACAGTTTAACTCATTTTGAATAATTTTGGAAATTATTCATATCATGTCGACTCATGCGCAACAACTTTGCTAAAGATTATAGTCTGATCAAATGTACAGTTTACGATTTAATTCATTTTGAGTAGTTTTCTGTGGCGCCACCTGTCGGACTTTGCTTATTCCAATTCATAAACCTTCTTCGGCTTATCCGTAACAACTTTGCTGAAGATTATAGCATGATTAAATGTACAGCATACGATTAAATTGACTTTGAGTAAATTTCAGTAGCGCCACCTGTCGAAATTTCTTCATACCAACTAAGAAACCTTCGTCGGCTCATGTGCAACAACTTTGCTAAAGATTGTAGCATGATTAAATGTACAGATTACGATTAAATTGACTTTGAGTAAGTTTCTGTAGCGCCACCTGTCGGAAATTATTCATACCAACTAAAAAGCCTTCGTCGGCTCATGCGCTACAACTTTGCTAAAGATCATAGCATGATCAAATGTGCAGTTTACGATTTAATTAATTTTTAGTAATTTTCAGTGGCGCCATCTGTCGGAAATTAGTCTTATCAACTTTAAAACCTTCGCCGGCTTATCCGCAACATCTTCGCTAAAGAGCATAACACAATCAAATTCACAGTTTACTATTCTATAAAGACAAACATTCATTTATTTAAAATAATACTAATTTTTCCCCCTTTTTATTCCCTAATTTCTAAAAGTTCCATATGTAAATTTGGTACTTTTTTGGTGCCAATTGAATTCGGTACATTTTTTTAAAACGCATTTAACATAATGTATAATGTTCCTATTCATATTACTTTGGAGATGTTAAGTTATCATTTTATCCCTTTTTTACCCATTTTGGCTCCAAAATCAAAAAAGTACCAAATACATGTTTCATGTTTTTTTACATCTATTGATTGCAGTACCAAGTTTCTTTCTATATTCTTTAGTTTAAAATATAAGAGTGGGTTAAAAAGGTGCCAAAAAAACTATTTTCACCCTTTTTTACCCCCTATCGGACATAGTTTCAAAAAAGTACCAAACACCTGTCCGCTTATTTTCAAAGCTGTTTAAAACGTAATTTTAATTTTGTTTCTATACCTATTACTTTAGGAGACATAGCGTTTTCGATTTTTTTCCCTTTTTACCCGTTTTTACCCTTTTAGAGGTAAAAGTTCCAAAAGTCCCTTCTTCTTCGACCTATACACCAAAAAAGATACCCACTGTCCAAATTTTATCAAAATCGTTAGAGCCGTTTTCGAGATAGCCATTCTATATATATATATATATATATATATATATAAGATAAGATAAGATGAATGTTATACTAGACTGTGCCGAATTTTCTATACCCGCCATCAAATTGTGTTAAATTTAGAATCATAGCTCTTATTTCTACGAGGGTGCAGCTAATTCAAAATGTGGACCAATTTCGTATAAAATTATTACGCTATTTTGTATAGTTGGTAAATGTTTTGGACTAAATTCGGTTGCAGTAGTTCAACATTTAAAAGTATCTAAGTGGTTTCCCTAGTATTTACTTTGCAAAAAATTTTGTCTTATAAGAGGGTATAGTTTTACTTTAATAAGCTGTCAAATACTTTTCGTTGTGCTTAATAGTTAGGTCAATGTGGACCAATTTCGTATAAAATTATTACGCTATTTTGTATAGTTGGTAAATGTTTTGGACTAAATTCGGTTGCAGTAGTTCAACATTTAAAAGTATCTAAGTGGTTTCCCTAGTATTTACTTTGCAAAAAATTTTGTCTCATAAGAGGGTATAGTTTTACTTTAATAAGCTGTCAAATACTTTTCGTAGTGCTTAATAGTTAGGTCAAACACATTGACAACAGGTCCATATATTTTGCCAGGAGTTTCTAATGCATCCACCGTATATAAAATCTGGACTTAACATAATTGATAGCTAGCCTATTTCGTAGGCGCAATCTTAATATACTGAATGTACCTCCAATTTTTTTATTATAGATATAACAAGTAAGTGTGTTACATTCGGCTGTGCCGAATCTTATATACCCACCATCAAGTTGTACGAGAGTGCAGCTAATTCAAAATGTTGACCAAATTTGTTATTGTTGGCAAAATATTTGAACTATAGTTAGTATCGTTCAACATTTAAAAGCATCTAAGTGGTATCCCTAGTATTTACTTTGCACAAAATGTTGTTCCATAACCGCGTATACTTTTACATTAATAAGCTGTTGAATACTTTTCGTTCTGCTTAGTATGTAGTTAAGATAAACATGTTGATAGTAACACGGCAGGTTCGTATATTTTGTTTGGAGTTCCTAATGCATCTATCGTATATAAGTCTGTATAGCTGATTGATAGCTTATAAGTCATAAGCCACATTTTCCCTTTTTATAGACCGGGTCACATATACTGAATGTACCTCAAAATCTTTTTGATTCTAAAAATATAAAAAAGGGATGTTGTATATATAGGAAGTATAGCCAAATTTTGACCGATGCCACAAAATGTTATTTACTAGCTGGTATTTGTACAGAGCTTATTTGCGCAAAATTTAGTGGCCATAGATGCTAAAGTTTATAATTGAATAGCTTTTAACTTAATATTTGTGGCATTTTAGTGGTTTCTGGGACCAAATATGGACCGATTCCTATAAAATTTTACATACTAACCAAAAGTTGCATAAAACGTCTCTGTTCAAAATTAAGTTGTATTCAATTTATCAGCATTAATGCAATTCCCGGGGCGGATTTTATAGGAGCTCTAACTAAATGTGCACCGATTGCACCCATTTTCAGTCCACAACTTCTATAACATTTCGAAAATACTTTTGTAAAAATTTATCTGAGGGACAGACGGACATGAAGCCGCTTTTCTTTTTGTACTTTTGTGTTTCCGTAAGTTTTTTATATGCGAGCTATGGTAAAATGGTGACCTATTGTGACAGTTTTAGTTTTATTGGCATTTAAGTATTTTTATACCCACCATCAAAAAATTGGGGGGTATATTGAGATTGTCATTCCGTTTGTAATTTCCTTAAAATTGGCTCAAAAATCAAAAACGATATATATTCTGATTCCTTATGAAATTCTAAGATGATTGAGCGATGTCCGTCTGTCTGTCCGTCAGTCTGTCTGTTGAAATCATGATAACGCCTAAACGAAAGAAGCTAGCTCACTGATACTTAGTAAAAATCCTCTTCATATCCGAGAAAATGTTGGTATTGAAATTGGGCAAAATCGGTTCACATTTGACCATAGCTCCCGTATAACCTAGCCTACGCTAATCGCTTATTTCTTAATAAATGACAAATTATAGCAGCTATGCTGATCAAATTTAGTATATAAAAGTTTTATATTAGCCCTAGGCAGCGTATAAAATTTCATCAAAATCGGTTCACATTTAGTCATAGCTCCCATACAGAAAACTTACGAAAACAGCATAAATTTCACCTAAAAAACACTTAAATGCCAATAAATCTAAAAGTATCAAAGATATAATCACTAAATTTGGCACAAGGAAGTCTTATGTCAAATGGTGACCATCGGTCACCATTTGATCATAGCTCCCATATAAAAAACTTATGGAAACACAAAAATACATAAAGAAAAGGTTGTTTATGTCCGTCTGTCCGTCAGATAAAAGCACGATAGCGCCTTAACGAAAAGAGCTAGAGGGACAATATTTTACAAAGGTATTTTGGATGTCTTGAAAAAGATGTGTGTTGAAAATGGTCAAAAGCGGTTCCAAATTGGTAAGAGCTCCCATATAACCCCGCCCCGGGAAACACATTAATGCTGATAAATTGAATACAATTGTAATAGCTATGACGATAATATTTAAAATAGGAAAGTTTTATGCAATTTTTGATCAGTTTATCAAATTTTATAGGAATCAGTCCATATTTGACCTTAGCTTTCATATAAAAAACACTCACGGAAACCAAAAAATTTAGCAAGGGCCAGTTAAAAGCTATAAAATTAGAAACTATGATAGCTATGGCCACTAAATTTTGCAAGAATAAGCTCTATATATATAATATATGGACCTGCCGTATTACTATTAACGTGTTTATCCTAACTACATATTACAGCCTGTTTTTCGAAAATGAAAATATTGTTTCGTTCGTAAAAATAACGAAACGTAAATCAATTTGGTTTTTGTAAAATGAAATAAATTCTAGTGAGTGACAACTTAAAAGCTTTCGTGTCTTAAGCTTTTTTTGGGTTTTTCTTAAACAAATTCATTCGTATAAAGCGAATGTAAACGTTAAAATTTCTCGATAACCAAAGGTCTTTCGTGTATGAAATAAAAACTAAGGGCCTGATATATTTATTTGTGCAAAGTTTTAGTAAACAAATGCATTTATCTTTAGATTTATAAACGTTTTTGTGCATTCATGATTATTTTAGCTACTTTTGAGAATTTGTCTTGTAATGGAGGTATGGTCAAATATGGGTCGATTCCTACAAAATTAGGTACACTGATTAAGGTTATTATAGGTAATATTTGTGCTGCATATTATTGAAATAGAACTAAATTAGTGGCTGTAAAGGACCTAAAACTCTATTTGGGGAAGGCATTCCTATTGAAGGTACCCGAAATAGTAAACCGATTTTGACCAAAAAGTATAGGGATCTTTCTTGGACCAAAATATAAGCCTGTGTCAAAACAACTCAGGAAGTGATTCTGGGTCGATTGGTATAATTAAAGGTGGGTCTCAAAATATAAGCCTGTGTCAAAACAAATCAGGAAGTGATTCTGAGTCGATTGGTATACTTAAAGGTGGGTCTCAGAGCAATATTTCTATGCGTTACAAACATCAGCACAAACCCAATATACCCTTTCCACCTAATTTAATCGGGAACTGAGGGATGCCGTTTAAAAACTTTAAAACAACTTGAGTTGCAAATATATCAAATATACCATCTATCATCGGCAACTGCTCCAAAAGTTGCAGTGCATGGTTTGCCTAAACCTGTTATTAGAAGTAAATTGTCCCCACGTGAACACAGTAAGAAGAACCCGTTCGAACGATGAAGTTATATTCGAGAAGGTTTCCTCATTTTCTTCACATTTATTAGTGGCCGCGAATGCCTCCCATCTATTTAGCCATCAACACCACAACCTATATCAACCAAAAAAGAAAAGAAAACAAAATAGCCAGGTAATGAAAGAATTGGTACTATTGAGGAAACAAGTAGCCACACAGGTGTGATGCAG
>OW121744.1:35336629-35341629 GCA_933228675.1 Stomorhina lunata | reverse complement strand
TTGGTACGGTGATTTTGATTAGTTTTTAATTTCATGAAAAAATATTGATATTTGTGGCCAAAATATCAGTTCCGAGAAGTGGGACCATGGTCCCACTGTCAAAGAAAATATTTTTGCTAAATTTCATCATATTATCATAGCAGGTCCGCCTAGCATACCAGAGGTCCAAATTCGAACCTCAGCCAGATCCACTAATGCATTTGCCGTTCGGAACCGGAGTTGAAACGTAGGTCCCTTTTAATGAGTCTTAAAATAGAATCGGATGCAGCTCATTGTCTGAGAGAATACCCCTTGTTCCAATTGGAATGTTGTCGGGGAATTATATATGTATACACTTCGATTATATGGTGGTCCAGCCTGCCAGCCTGACAGCCAGATGGACGGACTGACATCGCTAAATCTATCTAAATCTATCTAAATCTTTACCTTAGCCTATTGGTAAATATTTCTATGCGTTACATGCATCTGCACAAACTTATAATACCCTTTCCACATATGGTGGTGAATGGTTTAAAAACGGAAATCATTTTTGTATTGAGCAGATAAAATGTACATAGGAATTATCTCAAAATGCTCAATTACTGTATATCAGTGTAATTAGTATTCGTACAATTATTAGTACTACAAATAGTATTAGTACCAGTATAGCATTAGTGATAACATTTCTCACTGTACATTATTATCTTTCGCAATATTTGTCATATAAAATTATTGACATTTTTGTTGGTTTTACAAAGAAAGGAAAAAATTTTAAACAATTTATCAATTTTATTGAAATGACTTCCTGTACTCAAGCGATAATTGTATTTTTCAAAAGTTGACCCAAAATTAACCCACATCAGTCATTAGTTTATGACTCGATTAATAAAACGATAGTACTTACATATGTTTGTGTGTAATTTTTCATGTGTCCGGGTATTGTTGTACCGCATCGCACACAAATGGGGATACATATTGTATGAGTATGTGTATGGAAGTATTTTTACAATTTATCTCTTTTTTTACATTTAATGTTCACTGTAAAACAAATAAATTGGCATCATTTTGTGGTCAATCCAGTATGCAAGAAGATTAATGCATTCATGTCAATCTTTTTGGTATTTCGTTTCGTTTGTGCCAATTTTTTATTATATATTTTTATTTTTATTTTTAAGCATTTTTATGGCTGCCTATTCAATTGAACTTTGAAAAAATAAAAACAAAAAAAAAAACACTTAAATTAATATTCTTTAATGAAGTAATATAGTAAACTACTTACTTATGTATAGCAGCTGTCATGGATTGAAGGAATATCTGGGGGCTAAAATAAATGAGAAAATGCGTATACAAGTGGCCAAATTGAATGCGTAAATTGATGATTTCAAATGAAATCTTAAATAGATTTTGGAGAAAAGAAAAGTAAATATTTTTACAACGCTTTATGTTATATCTTTCCTAATGATGTCTGATGGATTTGGCTTGGTTCCTGCTCTCGTGTTTTGTGATAAATCGCACCTAATGAATTGTTTGGCCAATAAATTGAAAATAAAAGAAAGTCATTAAAATTAATAATGAAGTTTTGCCATAGAAATACTTTTTTTTTTTGAAAACGAATAATTTGGTTTTCTGACATATTCAAGAGCTTTGTATTTTTGGACTCGATTCCACGAAGATATACTGGAAATATCAATATTTTAAAATATTTATTTTGCAAAATTTAAAAAAATTTTGCATAATTTTATCTTTTTTATAGAAAATTTTGCAAACTTTTATCTTTTTTTTAAATTTTTGCAAAATTTTATAATTTTTTATAGAAAATTTTGCATAATTTTATAATTTTCATAAACAATTTTGCAAAATTTTATCTTTTTCATAGAAAATTTTGCAAAATTTCATATTTTTCCTAGAAAATTTTGAAAAATTTTATATTTTTCATAGAAAATTTTGCAAAATTTTTTATTTTTCATAGAAAATTTTGCAAAATTTTATATTTTTCATAGAAAATTTTGAAAAATTTTATCTTTTTCTTAGACAATTTTGCAAAATTGTGTCTTTTTCATAGAAAATTTTATCTTTTTTCATAGAAAATTTTGCAAAATTTCACATTTTTTATGGAAAATTTTGCAATATTTCAACTTTCTTTTTAGAAAATTTTGCAAAATTCTATCTTTTCATAGAACATTCTTCAAAACTTTATCTTTTTTATAAAAAATTTTGCAAAATTTTATCTTTTTTAAAGAAAATTTAATAACGAATAGTTTTTATAGACATTTTAATTATAAAAATTTTTCTATAGAATTTTTTTTACAAAAATTTTTTTATAGAAAAATTTTCAATAAAAAAATATAAATATTTAACTGGAAAAATTTTCTATACAAAATTTTATATAGAAAATTTTTTATAAATAAAAATGTTTTATAGAGTTTATAAACGAAAAATTATTTATAGAAAAATTTATATAACGAAAAATTTTTTTATAGAAAATTTTAATAATGAAAAATGTTCTATAGAAAATTTTAATAATGAAAAATGTTCTATAGAAAATTTTAATAATGAAAAATTTTCTATAAAAAATTTTAATAATGAAAAATTTTCTGTAGAAAGTTTTAATAACAAAAAATTCTTTCTTTCGAAAATTTTAATAACAAAAACTTTTCTATAGAAAATTTTAATAACGAAAAATTTTAATAATAAAAAATTTTATATAGAAATACTTTAATAACGAAATATTTTTTATAGAAAAATTAAAAAAAAAAAATTCTATAGAAAAATTTTAATAAAAATTGTCTATAAAAAAATTTTAATAACAAAAAATTGTCTATAAAAAAATTTGAATAACAAAAAATTGTCTTTAGAAAATTTTTATAACGAAATATTTTCAATACAAAAATTTTAATAACGAAAAATTTTCTATAGAAAAAATTTTTATATTATATTAAAATAACGAAAAATTTTCTATAGAACATTCAAAAAACGAAAAATTTTCTTTAGAAAATTTAAATAACGAAAAATGTTCTATAGAACATTTTAATTACAAACAATTTTCTGTAGAAAAATTTTTATAACGAGAAATTTTCTATAGAAAAACTTTTAGAACAAAAAATTTTCTATAAAAAAATTTTCAAAACAAAAAATTGTTTACAGAAAAATTTTGAAAACAAAAAATTAATAGAAAAATTTTTTATAACGAAAAATTTTTTATAGAAAAATTTTTTATAGAAAAATTTTTTTAACGAAAAAAAATTTTCCATAGAAGATTTTAATAACGAAAAATTTTCTATAGAAAATTTTAATTACGAAAAATTTTCTATACAAAAATTTTTTAACGAAAAATTTTCTATAGAAAAATTGTTATAACGAAAAATTTTCTATAGAAAATTTTAATAACGAAAAATTTTCTATAGAAAATTTTAATAACGAAAAATTTTCTATAGAAAATTTTAATAACGAAAAATTTTCTATAGAAAATTTTAATAACGAAAAATTTTCTATAGAAAATTTTAATAACGAAAAATTTTCTGTAGAAAATTTAAATAACGAAAAATTTTCTATAGAAAATTTAAATAACGAAAAATTTTCTATAGAAAATTTAAATAACGAAAAATTTTCTATAGAAAATTTAAATAACGAAAAATTTTCTATAGAAAATTTAAATAACGAAAAATTTTCTATAGAAAATTTAAATAACGAAAAATTTTCTATAGAAAATTTAGATAACGAAAAATTTTCTATAGAAAATTAAAATAACGAAAAATTTTCTATAGAACATTTTAATAACAAAAAATTTTCTGTAGAAAAATTGTTATAACGATAAATTTTTTATAGGAAAGCTTTTATAACGAAAAATTTTCTATAGAAAAATTTTCAAAACAAACAATTGTTTACAGAAAAATTTTAAAAACAAAAAATTTTCTACAGAAAAATTTGAAATTTTCTTTAGAAAATTTAAATAACGAAAAATGTTCTATAGAACATTTTAATTACAAACAATTTTCTGTAGAAAAATTTTTATAACGAGAAATTTTCTATAGAAAAACTTTTAGAACAAAAAATTTTCTATAAAAAAATTTTCAAAACAAAAAATTGTTTACAGAAAGATTTTGAAAACAAAAAATTAATAGAAAAATTTTTTATAACGAAAAATTTTTTATAGAAAAATTTTTTTAACGAAAAAAAATTTTCCATAGAAGATTTTAATAACGAAAAATTTTCTATAGAAAATTTTAATTACGAAAAATTTTCTATAGAAAAATTTTTTAACGAAAAATTTTCTATAGAAAAATTTTTATAACGAAAAATTTTCTATAGAAAATTTTAATAACGAAAAATTTTCTATAGAAAATTTTAATAACGAAAAATTTTCTATAGAAAATTTTAATAACGAAAAATTTTCTATAGAAAAGTTTAATAACGAATAATTTTCTGTAGAAAATTTAAATAACGAAAAATTTTCTATAGAAAATTTAAATAACGAAAAATTTTCTATAGAAAATTTAAATAACGAAAAATTTTCTATAGAAAATTTAAATAACGAAAAATTTTCTATAGAAAATTTAAATAACGAAAAATTTTCTATAGAAAATTAAAATAACGAAAAATTTTCTATAGAACATTTTAATAACAAAAAATTTTCTGTAGAAAAATTTTTATAACGAGAAATTTTTTATAGGAAAGCTTTTATAACGAAAAATTTTCTATAGAAAAATTTTCAAAACAAACAATTGTTTACAGAAAAATTTTAAAAACAAAAAATTTTCTACAGAAAAATTTGAATAACGAAAAATTTTCTATAGAAAAATTTTTTATAAGAAAATTTTTTTTTATAGAAAAATTTGTTTAACGAAATCTTTCTATAGAAAAATTTTTATAACAAAAAATTTTCTGTAGAAAATTTTAATAACAACAAATTTTCTATAGAAAAATTTTAATAACGAAAAATATTCTATAGAAAAATTTTAGTAACGAAAAATTCTATAGATAAATTTTAATAAAGTTTTTCTAAAGAAAATTTTTCGTTATTA
>OW121744.1:35299129-35331629 GCA_933228675.1 Stomorhina lunata | reverse complement strand
TAATGATAGCAGTTTTTAACTTGAAATTATTGTTATTAATGTTGTTGTACATATATACAATATTTATGTATATTATTTAGAGCGGTAACCCCCTGAAATTGATTTTAGTTGTTTTTAATTCACCGTCTAGAAAGTTATTGTCCCATGGGTGACACAGAGACTTTTTATACCCACCATTAAAAAGAACGGGGGTAAATTGAGATTGTCATTCCGTTTGCAATTCCCTTAATATTGTCTCAAAAACCAAAAGGGATATATATTCTGAATTCTTATGAAATTCTAAGACGATTGAGTGATGTCTGTCTGTCTGTCTGTCTGTCTGTCTGTCTGTCTGTCTGTCTGTCTGTCTGTCTGTCTGTCTGTCTGTCTGTCTGTCTGTCTGTCTGTCTGTCTATCTGTCTGTCTATCTGTCTGTCTGTCTGTCTGTCTGTCTGTCTGTCTGTCTGTCTGTCTGTCTGTCTGTCTGTCTGTCTGTCTGTCTGTCTGTATGTATGTCTGCCTGCCTGCCTGTCTGTCTGTCTGTCTGTCTGTCTGTCTGTCTGTCTGTCTGTCTGTCTGTCTGTCTGTCTGTCTGTCTGTCTGTCTGTCTTCTGTCTGTCTGTCTGTCTGTCTGTCTGTCTGTCTGTCTGTCTGTCTGTCTGTCTGTCTGTCTGTCTGTCTGTCTGTCTGTCTGTCTGTCTGTCTGTCTGTCTGTCTGTCTGTCTGTATGTCTGTATGTCTGTATGTCTGTATGTCTGTATGTCTGTAAGTCTGTCTGTCTGTCTGTCTGTCTGTCTGTCTGTCTGTCTGTCTGTCTGTCTGTCTGTCTGTCTGTCTGTCTGTCTGTCTGTCTGTCTGTCTGTCTGTCTGTCTGTCTGTCTGTCTGTCTGTCTGTCTGTCTGTCTGTCTGTCTGTCTGTCTGTCTGTCTGTCTGTCTGTCTGTCTGCCTGTCCGTCCGTCTGCCTGTCTGTCTGTCTGCCTGTCTGTCTGTCTGTCTGTCTGTCTGTCTGTCTGTCTGTCTGTCTGTCTGTCTGTCTGTCTGTCTGTCTGTCTGTCTGTCTGTCTGTCTGTCCATCTGTCTGTCTGTCTGTCTGCCTGTCTGTCTGCCTGTCTGTCTGTCTGTCTGTCTGTCTGTTGAAAGCACACGCCTACACAAAAGTAGCTACCTCACAGAAACTTGGCAGAGACATTCTTCATTCCCGGAGAAATCTTGGCATTGAAATTGGGCAAAATTGGTTCACATTTGACCATAGCTCCCGTCTAACCTTGCCTAGGCTAATCGCTTATTTGCTATTAAATGACAATTTATAATAGCTATGATGACTAACTTTGGTAAATAGATGTTTAACATAAGCACTAGGCAGCATGTAAAATATAATCGAAATCGGTTCACATTGAACCATAGCTAACATACAAAACGCTTACGGGAACAGCCTACATTTCACCTTAAATACACTTAAATGCCAATAAATTATAAACTGTAATAGCTTTGGCCACTAAATTTAGCACAAGGAAGTCTTTTGTCCATGCTATCCAGTGTGCAAAATTTTGTCACAATCAGTCACCATTTGACCATAGCTCCAATATAAAAAACCTACGGAAACACAAAAATACAAAAAGAAAAGGGGATTTATGTCCGTATGTCTGTCAGATAAAAGCGCAATAGCGCCTTAACGAAAAGAGCTATAGGGACAGAATTTTACAAAAGTATTTTCAATACCTTGAAAAAGTTGGTTATTGAAACTGGACGAAATCGGTTCAAATTTAGTTAGAGCTCCCATATAACCCCGCCCCGGGATTCGCTTTAATGATGATAAATTCAATACAATTGTTACAGCTATAACGACTAAATTTAGAATAGAGAATTTTGATGCAACTACTGGTCAGTATATCGAATTTGATAGGAATCGGTAAATATTTGACTATAGCTTTCATGTAAGAAACACTCCCGGAAACACTCCCGGAAACCAAAGCCCAGTTAAAAGCTATTAAATTACAAACTATGACAATTATGGCCACCAGATTTTGTATGAATAAGCTTTATATAAATATCAGCCAATATATCAAATTTTGTGGCAATCGGGCGACATTTGGCTATAGTTCTTATATATGAACCCTTATTTTAAAAGTGGATTAAGTCCATACTTTTTTAATTGAGATGTAAAGGGTTTTGCGTTTTAGTGTTTTTAAAAATATAGGTGACCAATTCTAGTAAATGAAATCATAGATTTTGATCAGAACCTAACAAATTTTTTCTTTCATAAAAATAAATTAATAAAAACCATCTGGAAATGCGTTTTTAGCGGGTTGAATGGACTTGTACCACTTTCAAAACAAACATTTTAAAATATAAATTTTTTTAAGTAAAAAACTTAAAAAAAACAACTAAAATTTAAATTTTTGGTTTTGTATGAAAAAATTGTTACTTTTGAATTTAAAAATATATAGGACAAAAATAAAATAAATAAAATGAAAAAATTTTGTTCCAAAATATTTTTCACAGCAAAATTCCTACAAAAAGTAAATTTTCGAAAAAAATCCTATAAAAAGTAAATTTTTGAAAAATTTCCTATAAAAAGTAAATTTTTGAAAAATTTCCTATAAAAAGTAAATTTTTGAAAAATTTCCTATTTGATTGGGTGAGGACAAAAGTAGCTGGTTGGAAATAGATTCAGATCAGTTTTCGGTTGGTGGATTTTTGTATTGTTTGCTCGAAAAACATACAAACCATTCGCAATTTGGAAATAAAAATTAAAACAAATGTTATTAGTTTGGAATTGGAGAAAAATATGGAATTTTATTAGGATGAGTTACCTTTCTCTTCGGGAGTTGGAACAATAAGACCGAACTTGGATAAGGTCAAAACGGAAGCAGCCTGTTAGACATTTGACCGTTTTGACAGCAGGATTTAGGCGTTTTTTGCGAGAAAGAGAAGGGACGATTTTCGCAACAATCAGCTTTTATATATGATGAACAAATAGGATTTCTTTGCTCATCACTGATATTAATGCAAAAGGCTGGAAATGGCCTTTTGGCATTAACATTGCCGCCCGCCTTGCAGGATGTGCAATGGAAAATGGAGTAGGTCAATCCGGTCTTGTCTAAAAAGCTGCTTCTGTAGATTAAAATATAAATGGAATTAAAATAATAATATTTAAATTGTAACAATGGAATTCATTTTTATATATTATTCAAATTACAATTCAGTAATAAAGGATATAAATTAGGATTATATTTAATGTAAGAAAAAGGAAACAATTATACGTTTACATTTGCTTCTGCCTAAAAGTGCATTTGAACTAATTATAATGAGGCAGGACCGAAAATGGTCCAACCGAAAACAGTGCTTTGTGCTGTGGGAAAGCCTGTCCGAGAGAAAACTCCCTGACACATTACTTTCGGATACATATCTGCTCCGATAACTACATCAATAGAAGCATGCTCATAAAAATGGGAGTCTGCTAAAAATAGATCCCGAAAATTCTTTTTGTAGGATTCTGGAAGAGACTGGGCGGGAGTATGAATGGAGACTCGGTTGTCAACTCTGAAAGTTCCCTCAATCTTTGAGGACGAATCAAACCTGGACTTTAAAACAAGTGGACAAACCGTTTCTGAGTTGAGAGTATATGAAGTAAAGCCCAGTTTATCTATTAAGCTTTTCGATACTCGGCTTACCGCGGATCCTGAATCTAATAGGCAACGAGCATGGGACGTAGTTGAGCCAATCTTGACAAGTGCGGTCGGAAGAAAAACGATTGTGTTTTGGCGTAGAATTGAGGTCCATGTTGCTGAATTTGAAGAGGAAGTGGATTTTCCTCTTTGAGTTTTGGACTCTACTGGATTTCGAGAAGACGATGTGCGGCTGGTAGAACTAGATGGTCTTGAGGATGTCGACGGCTGCGGATCTGGAGAGATAGAACGAGATCGATGACGAGTCTCAGCTGGAATAAGATCCTTTACCAGACGGGGATTCACATGCAGTAGAGTATGGTGGAATTTTTTGCAGTGTTTGCATCCATGTTTCGAGAAGCAAGTTCCCTGCGAGTGATCATGAGCCAAACAATTGCCGCAATATTTGTGTTTCCGTACGGCGCTGATACGGTCGGAAATGTTCATTGCGAGGAACTTGCGACAAGTGCGGAGAGGATGGGGACGCTTACATAGCCGGCATGGATACGCATTATATTTTTTCATAAATCTTTTGGAATTTCCAGAATTTCTAGGCATGCTTAAGCTGAAAAGGAAAGAAAGTATAGTAATGAGAACGCGAGTTAGGAATCGATGGGAAGCATTAAAAGTTTTACAATTGGCCTAGTTATTGCACCACGCTGTGTTAAAACCTCAGCTACCCTAACGCGATTATCGTTTCCGGAAAATATCTTAACCACGCGACCGAGACGCCAAGAATTCGGAGGAAGATTCTCTTCCTTGATCACTACCAGTGCCCCAGGATGAAGATTCACTTCAGGTTTTTGCCATTTAAGTCGTTTGTTCATCTCTTTTAAATATTCATTTTTCCATCTGAAGCAGAAGTTGTGGTGGATAACTTTTAATCTTTGCCACCTATTTGTGGCTGAAATAGGAGAGCTATCGACCTGTGGATCAATCGGAGCTAAAATTGGTGTACCGATGAGGAAATGTCCCGGAGTCAGTGCGCAAAGATCAGTTGGTTCAGTCGAAATAGGCGATATTGGTCTGGAATTCAAACAGGATTCTATTTTCGATAGTAACGTGGAAAACTCTTCAAATGTGTATTTGTAGCAGCCTGCAATCTTTCGGAAATGTGCCTTAAAACTTTTCACACCAGCTTCCCACAATCCGCCCATATGAGGAGCTCCGGCGGGAATGAAATGCCACGAAATATTTTGGTGGGCATAATTGGATAACACACGCTGATGTGAAGTATGGATAAACTCCTTGGCTAGGACTTTGGAAGCTCCAACGAAAGTAGTTCCGTTATCGGAATGGAGATGGAGTGGACAACCTCGACGTGCAACAAATCGGCTGAACGCTGCTAGAAAAGCTGGAGTGGATAAGTCGGATGTAGCTTCAAGATGTATTGCCTTAGTGGAGAAGCAAACAAATACACAAACGTATCCTTTCGAAATACGGCAGGCTCTACCGGAATAGCTTTTTATATCGAAAGGCCCAGCGAAATCTAGGCCAGTGTGTGCGAATGGACGAGAGATTTCGGTTCTTTCGCTGGGCAAAGCAGCCATTATTTGTTTTTGGCATCGTTTTTTGTAAATCACGCAGACTTTGCATTTGTTGATAGTCGTTTTGATAAGATTTTTGACTTTCGGAATCCAAAACTGTGTTCGTAAAAGTCGCAACACCAATTGATTTCCTCCATGCAAGGTGATCTCATGAATAAATTTAACTAGAATCCGGGAAAATTCACAATTGTAAGGGACAATAATCGGATGACGTTCATTATAAGTTAGTCCAGGCGAGGATTCAAGCCGACCACAAGAACGAATGATTCCCTCTGGATCAAGGAACGGATTCAAGTTTAAGATGCTACTGGACTTGGAGATTTGATGCCTGGATGATAAATCTTTGTATTCAGTAGGATACAACGCCTTTTGACTGATCGTTATTAGTTGATCTCGGACGAAGCTAAGTTCAGAACTAGAAAGTGTGATTGAATCTTTGTAGAAGCTGGATCGGAAACGAGGATGTGTCCGGAAGAAGAACCTGTAGACATATGCAAGGACTCTTAAGGCTCTAGGAAATGATGAAAAGCGCTCTAACAGGTCTTCAAAGTTAGTGAAGTAGGAAAAATGTACTCTAATATTTTTAGTTTCTAGATCGGTGGCTGGTATTTTTGAAGTGTCAGATTTTGGCCATTGGGAAGAACTTGATTTTAACCAATCTGGTCCAAACCACCAAAGTTTGTTATCTAAAAGATCCAACGGACTCACACCACGGCTAGCGAGGTCTGCGGGATTGAATTCTGAACTCACATGGTTCCATTGGGGATAATCTAACACCTGGCTGATTTTAGACACTCTGTTCGCCACGAACGTAAGCCAGCTGCATGCGGGTTTGGCCAACCATGAAAGTACTATTGTCGAATCCGTCCAGCAATAAATGGAGTATCTTTCTAAATCCAGTCTGGGCAGCAAACTATCAATCATTTCTGCCAATAGGAGTGCTCCGCAAAGCTCTAATCGAGGAATTGATAAAGTTTTTATCGGTGCTACCTTAGTCTTGGATGTGACTAAGTATGTGGAAACGGAGGTAGTATCTGCTATACGAACATATAGTGCCGCTGCGTATGCTTTTTCGGAAGCATCGCAGAATCCATGAAATTGGACCTCAGCATTTGGACAATAATCAATCCATCGAGGAATACGGATGGTATTGATAGCGGAATAGTTAGATCGAAAAGATTTCCATTGAGAAAGTGCATCAGGCGACAAGATTTCATCCCAAGCTGTACCATCAATCCAAATTTTCTGCATTATTATCTTTGCTTGGACAATGCAAGGAGCCAACCATCCTGCTGGATCAAAAAGTTTGGCGATTTGGGATAAAACCTCTCTTTTCGTAAAGTTTCCTGTATCTGCAAATGGAACCGCAACAAAGTAAAACTCGTCAGTACAAGCGTTCCAACGGATGCCTAATGTTTTTGTTGAACTACTATCCTCGAACTGGAGAAAATCTTCACGAAGTAGATGTTCTGGAGGAATGTCGGAGAGAATATCTTTTGCATTCGAGGTCCACTTTCTCAATGGGAATCCGGCGGATTCTAGAGCTTGGACCAACTCTTTTCTTGCCTTAATAGAATCGTGTTTTGTGTGAGCTCCGGCAAGGACATCGTCGACATACATTGAGCTCCGGAGTATTGAACTGGCAATTGGATATATTGCTTGGACATCATCCGCTAACTGGAGTAATGTTCGAATAGCGAGATACGGCGCACTATTGACTCCGAACGTAACGGTTTTTAATTCGTAATCGCAAATTGGACAATTTGGATCACTTCGGAATAAAATTCGTTGATAAAGAGTATGATTCGGATTTACTAATATCTGCCTATACATCTTTTGGATATCGGCATTAAATACATATCTAAAAAAACGCCATTTTAATATAAGAAGAGTGAGGTCATTTTGGAGAACTGGTCCAGTGTGAAGTAAAGAGTTTAAGCTTTGTCCATTGGATGATGGAGCTGAAGCATTAAACACAACACGAACTTTTGTAGTCGCACTATCAGGCTTGATTACCGCATGGTGTGGTAAATAATAGACCCTTGGACTTTCGGTTAGATTAGACGATGGAACTCGGACCATATGCCCCAACTCTTCATACTCTTGAACTACACTATCGTATTCGAGCTTGAAGTTTGGAGTCCGACTCAGTCTAGCCTCATTTCGGAAAAATTGTGCCATGGCACTGGACCTAGAGTGACCTATATTCAACAAGTTTGGAACCTCTTCTTTAAACGGAAGCGAAACTATATATCTTCCCTGAGAGTTTCGTTTGGTTGTCCGAAGATACAAATCCTCACAATACTGGTCGGATCCAGAGAGAAAGTTCTTCCTTGGAAGATTCTCCACCTCCCAAAAGCGTGAAATTTCCTTGTCTAAGGAAATTTCACAGAAATTTGAAGTTATTGTGGGACTGGAATTGGATTGGCAGGAAACCGGACCTGTAAGGATCCATCCGAAAATGGTTTCTTGCGCGATCAGTGATTGGCAAATATTGTGCCTAATCCCTGAACAAATAATAGAGGGAAAAACATCACCTCCGATTAGTAAATCTATTTTGGAACTTATGTAAAACTTCGGATCCGCCAACTGAATTTCAGGAAGATTCGAAAAGTTAGTTTTTGAAATCACTTGGGAAGGCAAGTTATTGGACAACTGCGGAACCACAAGTGCCGTGATAGGGATTGAAATACCACTATCTAATTGGGAGCCCAATACAAGTGAACATTCTAATTGCACTTTTGCTGAAACGGTATTATTCAAGCCGGAAATTTGCGCACTAGTGGGCCGAGATGGAAGCTTGAGTCTATTAAATACACGCTCAGAAATAAAAGTACCTTCCGAGCCTGAATCAATCAGAGCTCGGACCTGGTATTTTATGCCTAAATGGCATATGTTCACCCAGGCTGTTCCCAGTAAAACTCCTTTTGAACTAGATGCGAAACAGGATTGAACTCTGCCCGATGTGGAACTATCTGTGGACTGTATATTGCTAGTAGTTGGACGAGAGTATGGAGCTGAATGGGGATTTAAGTTGGAATTATTGTTCGTATTGGGTACTTGAGAAGCTTTTGAAGTTGAAGAAGTATTTTCAGAATCTCTATGAAGTAGAGTATTGTGTCGCTTTTGGCATTTAAAACATGTATTTTTGCTGGTGCAATTTCTCACGGTGTGAGTTTTTGAGAAACAATTTAGACACAAATTCTGTTTCTTAACTTCATTGAATTTATTTTGGAAGTCCATTT
This sequence comes from Stomorhina lunata, assembly GCA_933228675.1. NCBI lineage: Eukaryota > Metazoa > Arthropoda > Insecta > Diptera > Rhiniidae > Stomorhina > Stomorhina lunata. The sequence goes on along the minus strand of OW121744.1, from coordinate 35,323,189 downwards.
TTAGAAATTTGGGGCACTTGCGAATAGGATGGATTTCCCGAGGACACAATTGACATTGGGGACCAGAAACATTAGCTTGAAAAGTATTAACCTTGGATTTGTTCTGATTTTGAATATTTCTAATCTTTGTTTCATTGGACTTGGAAGTGGTAGAACCTCGAATCTCGGATACTGATTCCAAGGTTCGATAACGATTGGTCAGAAACTCGTTAAGCTCCGACCACTTGGGAATAGAGGTTTTATCTTTCAGCTCTTGTTCCCACAATGTCAATGTGGTCTCAGGTAGCTTATTTGTGCAAATAAAGACAAAAATTGGATCCCAACTGGACACGTCTATCTGATACAGTTGTAGAATAGAGATACAGGAATTTATGTCTCTCTGGATTTCTTTGAGTGCCTTTCCTGACTCAGAAGCAATGGTCTGAATGTTGAAAAGGATCTTCAACTGACCATTTATAAGAACTCTCCTATTTTCGAAACGGGTGCACAAATCCCTCCAAGCCATTTCGAAACCTTCATGGGTGAGTGGACTCTTTTTTACGATCTCCCTGGCCTCACCTCTAGTCTTTTGTGTCAAAAAGAATAGCTTTTCGACTGAACTAGCTTTGGAGTTCGATACGACTGCTGTAAACATGTCGCGGAATGTCGGCCAGGAAGCGTAATCACCATGAAAGATATCTATTTCTACGGGAGGCAAGTGGAAACTAGGAGAACTAGATGAAGCATGATGTGGCGGATTTGAAGAAGCTTGATTTTGAAAGCTGGTGCCCTGAAAAGTACTAGGAAAAACCAAGGGATCTACTGGACTGGCTACACTTCGAGAAGCTGATTGAATCCTAAGACTATCCGCAATTTCATACAACTTGGTTAAGCAATTACAGAAAGTTATATATGTACTTTTGTACTTGGTTTTAATAGTTTCTAAATCAACGGGCTCTTCATTGTCACGAGCTTCTTTTTCTAGTTCCCGGAGGCACTTATCGTAGGCTAACTTGATTTGATTCCAGCTTGCCTTGAGTTCAGAGCGATGAACTTCGAGGGCATGAGTCGAAGTCAAAGGAAATTGATTATCGCTCAAGTCAGCCTCGAACTCGACAAGGCTGTCAGATAGACGAATGAAATTATCTAAAGACATTTTGGAACTTGAGTTTTAATACTAAACACGATTGTTACAAAACGATGAAATGAAAAAACAAAATGACTAAAACAAGACCAGTTAAGGAGAAAAACCACGGTAATTTTTCTTAAAAGAAATAAAAAAATCAAAAATATTCAAAATTTTATCCAAGCAATATTGAGACAAAATGAAATAAGCTTTCAAAATTACAATAATTCTCTCCAGCTATATTGAAATCTGGACAAATTCTTACAGTAATGGAAAGAATTCGCCGGCGCTAATATCGAAATGAAAATTCTGGGAGAAATTATGAAAATTTTATGAAAGCTTCCTAAAAGCTAAATATTTTTGTTAAAAATATTGGCAGTATTACCAAATATTTAGATTGTATTTTTTTTTAATTTCTGGTAGTGGTGTATAACAACTTTCGAAACTATGGCTTAGATAACGTTCATTCAAAATTTGAAACGAATAGAGCTATGGTACCCCCAAATACAGTGCGAAATTTTTAAAGTTGGTTGAAAAACTGGCTTAATGAGTCACTACTGGTGTGTCGTGTTTAGGAGAAAATCAGCTGTACATTAAAATTTTTTATCCTCAAGTCATTGAACTTTTGTTTATAGGAAATTTTATAAATCTATATTAGACCTTAGGTCTGTTCCTCAAAAAATATTGAACTAAAAAGCCAAGAAAAATTTTCAATGGTAATATAAAATATAAACATTTATTTATAAAGGCAACTGCTTTTGAATTTATCTTGAAAAAAGTTAGTTAATATTATAAAATATTAACTATAACTTACATATTTTAACAACGGAAAAGCTTTAATTGTTAAGTAATTTTTCAATACGATAAAATTATATATTTTGAAATAATATATGTATGTATTGTACAACGCAACAGTTAGATATTTAACGTAGATTTTTTTTTTTTTTTACTTTTTCAATTTGTGTATAAATAATTATAAAACAGATAATTATTATTAAAAATCCGAATATTAATTCGACGTATAATGGTTGAGAAAATATATTTGAAAATTTTGTACAAATAATTTGGTGGAAATTAACTACGAAAAGACCTATTGTGTGTATATATTTATGTTCATAATCCACTTCTCTCAATCCTTCCAATGAATAGTAAGTCTCCAATAAAGTTGTAATGGAATTTAAAACAATTTAAAAAACAGTGTTAACGCGAAAAAATTTGTTCGCCATAAATTTATGAAAAATAAAATGTTAAATTAAAAATCAGCAGACTAATTTATAATTCAGTAAATTAAAAACGAAACTTTGCAGAAATTAAAAGGGCTTATATAACGTTATATATGTTGTTATTTATTTAATTATTTATTTAGATAAAATGTGTTTTAATTTAATGTTTTTACTATATATTGTTGGCAAAATTATGTGTATGCATGTTTTATTGATTAAGTATTTAAAAAAATTGGTTTATTGTATAGAAATTGTGAAATGGATTCTATTAATCGAAATTCGGATTGGTAGATCTTTTTTTTTTCAATGATTTGCAGGTTTTTTTTAACTTGATTTTGTAGTAAAATAAATTGATGGTTGTAGAGTATCTTCGGACTAAACGTGTAGATTTGGATTTTGGCAAAAATTTTATAAATATTTGAAATTAGTTTCGCAAATATATTTCGGAGGGTGTTTTATGAAGTAATTGTTGAGTATCAAAAAGGAAAGTATTTCATAAAATAATACTTTTATTTTTTAATCAGTTTTATATTAACTTGGTATTAATTGATTATTAACTTTTTTAATTATTTTGTGTGATTTCTGTCAAATTTAGTTGTATTAATTAGTTTTATTCGAATAAAACAAATATATTTATAGTTTTTTACAAATACTCCACGGTAACACTTTTGTAAATAAAAGCAATTGTAAGATTTCGACAAGAAAGTATAATATTTTTATTAAGAGTGCGAAGTGACTCAAAGAGCAGGTAAAAGTATCACTCAAGAGATCCGTTTACTAACCAAGAGTAATGGATCACTCGTTTAGTTACAAATGTGGATGCTATGTACTTTAAAGAGAATTTTTTATACTTATGGACATGCAACGGTAAATGAAGAAAACTGAAAGGGAGCACAAGATAGAAGTAATGATGTTGAAGGAAGAAGAGTAAAGAGGAGAAAACTGGTTTTTATAAATCGGGAATTTGCCAAAAAAAATAATTTTTAAAAATTTTGTAAAATTTTTCCATTTAAATTTTTGTTTTATTATATTTATATATTTTTTTTTTTTGTTTATTAAATTAATTATGTTAATAATTTCCTTTAAGACAAAAACGAAAGAACGATGAAATAAATTGGGATAACTTACTGGTAGTGATCTCGGTGTTTTCTGTATATTCCCTTTTGATTTTAATCCTCGGCACTTTTTTTTCGGTTTCTTTAATCGTTGATGTTAGAATAATTTTCTTTTGTTTCAGAAATTTGGATTTTTGATTTTAAATATTAAATATAATTAAATACTGATTTTAAATATTATTTAATTTCAATATTTTTGCTCTTTTTTGTTGTTTTCAAAAATTTATGTTTTATACAATATTTTTTTTTTTATCGATATTTTTACTACTTTTTTTTTTGTTTTCACTAATTTTATGTTTTGTAATGTAATTTTTTAATTTAATAAATCTATATTTTTACTATTTTTTCCCACAAATTTATACTTTATAAAATGGATTTAATGAATAATTCTTTTTGGCTTAAAATAATTATTTCTGACTTGAAAACAATTTTATGATGGTTGATGTTACACGTGTTATGTGACAGAAAGAAGAAATTAAAATTTATTAAATGTATTGATCCTCTGAGCTTTATCAAATGCACTTTTCTGACTGATTAAATAACGAAGCAAAATGCAAAACGTACCTTTTATATATATTTTTGGAGACAAAGAGTAACTATGATTAAACTAGTGTAGATTTGTTGGTATGTATTTCCAAATGGAGCAATCAATTGAGAGTTAATCAAAACTTAATCCAAAACTTCCAATTCGGTTCGTTAGGGCCAAATGATTGGGTGAGGACAAAAGTAGCTGGTTGGAAATAGATTCAGATCAGTTTTCGGTTGGTGGATTTTTGTATTGTTTGCTCGAAAAACATACAAACCATTCGCAATTTGGAAATAAAAATTAAAACAAATGTTATTAGTTTGGAATTGGAGAAAAATATGGAATTTTATTAGGATGAGTTACCTTTCTCTTCGGGAGTTGGAACAATAAGACCGAACTTGGATAAGGTCAAAACGGAAGCAGCCTGTTAGACATTTGACCGTTTTGACAGCAGGATTTAGGCGTTTTTTGCGAGAAAGAGAAGGGACGATTTTCGCAACAATCAGCTTTTATATATGATGAACAAATAGGATTTCTTTGCTCATCACTGATATTAATGCAAAAGGCTGGAAATGGCCTTTTGGCATTAACACTATTAAAAGTAATTTTTTGAAAAATTTCCTATAAAAAGTAAATTTTTGAAAAATTTCCTATAAAAAGTAAATTTTTGAAAAATATCCTATAAAAAGTAAATTTTTGAAAAATTTCCTATAAAAAGTAAATTTTTGAAAAATTTCCTATAAAAAATAAATTTTTGAAAAATTTCCTATAAAAAGTAAATTTTTGAAAAATTTCCTATAAAAAGTAAATTTTTGAAAAATTTCCTATAAAAAGTAAATTTTTGAAAAATTTCCTATAAAAAGTAAATTTTTGAAAAATTTCCTATAAAAAGTAAATTTTTGAAAAATTTCCTATAAAAAGTAAATTTTTGAAAAATTTCCTATAAAAAGTAAATTTTTAAAAAATTTCCTATAAAAAGTAAATTTTTGAAAAATTTCCTATAAAAAGTAAATTTTTGAAAAATTTCCTATTAAAAGTAAATTTTTGAAAAATTTCCTATAAAAAGTAAATTTTTGAAAAATTTCCTATAAAGTAAATTTTTGAAAAATTTCCTATTAAAAGTAAATTTTTGAAAAATTTCCTATTAAAAGTAAATTTTTGAAAAATTTCCTATTAAAAGTAAATTTTTGAAAAATTTCCTATAAAAAGTAAATTTTTGAAAAATTTCCTATAAAAAGTAAATTTTTGAAAAATTTCCTATAAAAAGTAAATTTTTGAAAATTTTCCTATAAAAAGTAAATTTTTGAAAAATTTCCTATAAAAAGTAAATTTTTAAAAAATTTCCTATAAAAAGTAAATTTTTGAAAAATTTCCTATAAAAAGTAAATTTTTTTAAAAATTTCCTATAAAAAGTAAATTTTTGAAAATTTTCCTATAAAAAGTAAATTTTTGAAAAATTTCCTATAAAAAGTAAATTTTTGAAAAATTTCCTATAAAAAGTAAATTTTTGAAAAATTTCCTATAAAAAGTAGATTTTTGAAACATTTCCTATAAAAAGTAAATTTTTGAAAAATTTCCTATAAAAAGTAAATTTTTGAAAAATTTCCTATAAAAAGTAAATTTTTGAAAAATTTCCTATAAAAAGTAAATTTTTGAAAAATTTCCTATAAAAAGTAAATTTTTGAAAAATTTCCTATAAAAAATAAATTTTTGAAAAATTTTTTATCAAAAGTAAATTTTTGAAAAATTTCCTATAAAAAGTAAATTTTTGACAAAATTTCTATAAAAATTAATTTTTTTAAAAATTTCCTATAAAAAGTAAATTTTTATATACGGTAGATGCATTAGGAGCTCCTAACATAATATATGGACCTGCCGTATTACTTTTAAAAAGCACCACGAAAAGTAGTTAACAACTTAATAATTTAAAACTATACCCGGTTATGAGACTAAATTTTGTTCAAAGTAAATTCCAGGGAAACCATTTAGATACTTTTTAATGTTGAGTTTATTCAATCCTGCCCCAATGTGCTTGTATGTTTTTAAAGGTATTTAAAAATTATGATTAAGATTCGTTCAGGTATGATTTATTAATGCTTACAGCGATACACGCGAATATGTTTATTTCCTATCGCAGCAATAATCCTAAAATTTAAACAGTTGAGTAAGTAAAGGCAAAAATTATAGCAGCGTTTTTTGGAAACTTTTAAAAGATTTTAAATTTTGGTCTTTTAAAGCTTATAAGAATTATTCTCTAGGTGTCCATGGCAGATAAAAATACCTGGTGCTACAGGTAAGACCTCCAAATTCGATACTTTAACTTATTACATCCCGTGCTTGTGACTTTGGTCAACGTTTTTTTTTTTTTTTTGGTTTTTTAAAATAACTTTGAACCCTTTTGGAACCCTTTACTATTGATAAACAAGTTCTTATTAGACTAGATAAAATTTGTAACAATTCAGAGCCAATTGTTACAAATTTTATCTAGAACGTCATTTAAGGCATGTCCGTCTGTTTGTTTGTTTAAAATAGAAAAATGTCTTCTGAAGTTTGTTACTATTTTTATACCCACCATCACAAAAAAAAATGATGGGTATATTGAGATTGTCATTTCGTTTGTAATTTCTTTAATATTGGCTCAAAACCAAAAACGATATATATTCTGAATCCTTATGAAATTATAAGATGCTCAATCATATTATGTCCGTTTGTCTGTCTGTCTGTTGAAATCATGATAATGTCTTAACGAAAGGAGCTAGCTCACTGAAACTCAGTAAAAATATTCTTCATCTCTGAGAAAATTTTGGTATTGAAATTGGGCAAAATCGGTAGCTCCCGTATAACCTCGTCTAGGCTAATCGCTTATTTGTTAATAAATGACAAAGTATAGCAACTATGATGATAAAATTTAGTACACTCAGAAAAAAGACATGTACTAAATTTGAGGAAAAAAAATTTCTTAAAAATAGTAAAAAAAAATCCTTATTCAGAGTAAATTTTTACTCAAAACTAGGAAAAATTGTTACGTGCTAGTAAAAAATACAACATTTAAATAAAAAATGTATAGTTCATATACTAAAAAATAGTTAACATTTTTCCATAGAAAAATTGCATGAATTTTGTAAAATATTATTTATTTTAAGGAAATTTTTGTTAAAAACTAGTAAATATGTCCTAAATTTTAGTTCATCACATCATAAAACTGGGTAATATTGACTTTAGTTCAAAAAATTTGATTGAGTAAATGATTTACTGAAAAATAGTTCATAAAATTGAACTTACTTAAAATCTGGAAGTGGTTGTCGTAAATTTAAGTTCATTATTTTCCTAATTACTAGGAACATTTTCCTAATCATGAATTTCAAGTTTAAGACTTTCTGCATTTTAAGAAAAATATATTTAAAATTAGTTAAGATAAATTACAACGTCCAATAGTATACAATCTTCTTATAATAAGTAAAATTGTAATAATTTGTTGAAAGTTATATACTTATATTTAGGATAATTTCCTAAAAATTAGTTCAGATAAATCAGAATAAATCATGTTTAAATTTATGAAGTAATTAGGATAATTTTTTTTATAATGAGTAAAATTGTTATAATTTCTTGAAATTTATATACTTATATTTAAGAAAAATTTCCTAAAAATTAGCTCAAATTTTCCTAAAATTTAGTTCATATATTGAAAAAAGTAAATGTCAATAAATTATTTTCATTTATAATTTATTTTCAATTTTAGTTCGTGATAGTTTTCTTACAAATTCCGCTTTTTTTTCGATATTAGTAGTATAAAAAAAATTGTGTTATGAAAAATTTGTGCCAAAAATTGTGTTTGTTGTTTCTATCTTTGTATAACATAAGTAAAGGAAATATTAGCGATTAAATAATGCCTCAAATAAAAGACCAAAAAATCAACAAGGAGATGAAAATTTCCTAAATATTAGTTAAAAATTTCCTAAAAATTAGTTTAAATTTTCCTAAAAATTAGTTTAAATTTTTCTAAAAATAAGTAAAAATTTTCCGAAAAATTAGTTAAATTTTTCCTAAAAATATAATAAAAATTAATGTTAATAAATTATGTTTTCTAATATTGTCTTCGTCTGCTTGTGCAAGTGCCCACGACTTAGCACCATATAATAACACTTGTAATTTTAGTTCCTGTTGAGTGGATTTCATTCCAAAGCTAAGTAAGTATGATTCTTCATTTAATTTCATTATTTACATTCGCTGCCGTACCAGGTAGACAAATTCTTTAAAAACTCTGAAACTATAGTTGACGACGTTCACGTGTGCTCCAATTCTAATGGACTGCTTGCTAGAAGAGACCATCAATATTGTTTTTGATTACTAGGCCCATTTTCATCGAATAATTTTTAATACCGGAAAAGGTCACTTTACGCAAATGTGAGTAACATGTGCCAGTTGTATTAACTGCAGCATCACGAAGAAGTAAAGTAAGGTAAGTGTCCATTTGTTTTTCTTGGTGGATTTAACTGGTCTAAAGTCACATTGGGAGGCACCAATTATTTCGTTAATATTTTGTTTTTATTCTAATTGTTTCTATTTCATATTAGGAGTTTTTTCCAGGAGCGGGTTACTAGCCTGAGGTCCTTGTTAGCTCACTACTTTAAGGATGTTAAGGTAGCTAACCAGGTGATACTACTAGGAGGTCAATGTCCACAGTTGAGATGAGAGGTTGACCAAGAAAAATCTGGGCTTTCAAATTAAAACCGATCAAAAGCGTTGCTTGGCTTAAAACACCAACTATATCATCCTGAAATCTAGAATACTTCGACACAATTATGAACTTCAGCAGCCGTTTTCTTAAAATCAAAAAAGGTTATAGGACTTCTCCGCATACCAAGGCTCAAACCATGTAAGTGATGCATTATCTATGACTTTAGAACACTGTTTTCTCAGTTTTTATATTAGGGTGGGTCTTTTTCAATGTTCGACATTAGGTTGTTATATATTAAATATCATAATTTAATGTAAAATTAAAAAAAAAACCTTTAAATAACTCCAAAAGCAATCTTCTAAATGTAGTTATTGGATTTAGGTACAGTTTTTTTTATTATAATAAATTAATGGACAAATATTCAAGGTAAATACATTTTTAGATTGAGCTTTTGCGTAATACATTGATAAGTATCTAAAATTAAAAAAAATCGTATAGGTGTTTTAAACTAACAGTTAATTATAGTAGGGCTTACAGTAAGGGGCAAAACTTAACACATTATTTATTAATACAAAATCGAAAAAACTGTAGTTAAAATTCAAAAGTCATTGTTTGGTATAATTTTTTTCCTTTTGCAAACACTTTAATTAACTCATGTTCATTGACATTCGGATAGACGAATATAAACCGAATAGGGTCAGATTGTCGGCAATGAATATTATTTGATAAAAGTGTGAACGAATTTATACCAACCAACTATTTTTGACATTTAATATAATTAAAGTTTAAACTTTATTTTCTTTAATTTTTTCGATTTAGTAATAATAAAAATAAATAATGTATTTTATTTACCCTAACTAACTGCTCTAAATAAAAAATATAAAAAAAATATATATTAAACACCTATACCATATTTTATATTTTTCGCAAAATGACCTTTGATTAGTTAAATTGGGAAGTCTAAGGACCTCTAGTGTTCCGTAGCCAAAGATGCCGTGCGTCACAAAGAGCGTCCCTTCCATGTTATTTGATCAAAGTAAATAACAATTTGACTATGAAAAGGCTTTAATATTTTTCAATGTATTATACTGCAGTAAATTCTGAAGTACGATTTTTTTATTTATTTACCTTATAAAATTTGTCTTTATTAATAAATACATTAATATAAATATTTATCTATTTTGCAATAACTTACATTATGAACCAAAATTCTTTTATATTGAAGTTTATATTGCATTTCCAAATAAATAAATTCTTAAACTTGTAAGAGGATCAGATATTTAATGGCAAAGAATGGGTAATGAAATACATTGAGTCATTGCCTGCAGTTATTTTAAATTGGAAGAAACTTTCACAAATACGAATGTGGAGAAATTTCAAAACTACTTCATCCATTTTTTATTTCTATGACTTTTAATTTATTGTATTTTTTTGTATCGGGTGTTTTTTATTGAGGTAGGGAACTTTAAGTTGGCATCACTTTTTTAACTTGCGGCCATTTTGTCAGCTGTCAAGTGATTAATATTTAGTTTGGTTTGCCATTTCATCATGAACAGGTTGACAAAAGAACAACGCTTGCAAATCGTGCAAATTTATTTCGAAAATAATGGTTCAGTTCGCGAAGTTTACCGCAAGCTCAGTCCATTTTATGGTCGACATAATCGTCCATCAGAGCAATTAATTCGGTTAACCATGGATCGTTTTCGCACCACGTTTACTCTATGTGATAATACGCATCCCCAGCGTTGTCCATCAACTTTATGGAAGATTTTGCGCAAAGATCTTGGCTTGCGACCTTACAAGATCCAGCTTGTGCAAGAATTAAAGCCGCGAGACCATGCAATGCGTCGTGATTTTGGTGTATGGGCCGAAAATGAGATTGATCTCGATGCTGATTTTCATCGCAAAATTTTGTTCAGTGATGAGGCTCATTTTTGGTTGAATGGCTACTTCAACAAGCAAAATTGCCGCATTTGGAGTGAAGAGAATCCACATGAGACCCTTGAGACGCCATTACATCCACAAAAACTGACTGTTTGGTGTGCTCTATGGGCTGGTGGAGTCATTGGGCCATACTTCTTCCGAAATAATGCTGGAGAGTCAGTTACCATAAATGGAGACCGGTATAGAGCCATGATAACCGACTATTTTGTTTCCCAATTGGATGGCATGAATGTGGATGAGTTGTGGTTCCAACAAGACGACGCTATATGCCACACAGCGCACGTCACAATTGATTTATTGAAGGAAACATTCGATGAGCGCATAATTTCGCGGAATGGACCTGTCAATTGGCCACCAAGATTGTGCGATTTGACACCACTGGATTATTTTCTTTGGGGATATGTGAAGTCGCTCGTCTACGCCAACAAACCAGAAACGTTAGGGGACTTGGAAGCCAACATTCGTGGCGTTATTGCCAACAAACAACCCCATATGCTCGAAAAAGTAGTTGAAAATTGTACCTGTAGAATTGGCTTTATTCGAGCCAGCCGCGGAGGCCACATGCCCGAAATCATATTTAAACATTAATGGCATAAAATTATCCTTCCAATAAAGCCAAATTGATGGACATTAAAACGATTTTCTTGTGTTTTATTTCAATTCGAAGTTCTATACCTCTAAAAAAAACACCCATTATAAGTTGTTATTGACTGAAATTTCGGTAAAACCAAAAATACTCCAATTTTTCCCTATAAGAACAAATTTTACAGTTTGGGGCGGATGCGGCACGCCTACCCCTAATGCAATGTAAACAAAATTTTGTATAACATATTTTTTTGTAACGAAAACATTTCTTAGGGAAAATTAAGGTTAAATTTTTAAAAAATAAAGTACACTCCAATTTTTATGTACATATATATAAGTAAATGTAAAAATTGTTATAAATATAAATATTATTTCTTATTTAAATATGTATTTGTATTTATGTTATTTAAAATATTTTTGTAAAGTTATGAAAAGATATTAATAAAAATACTTTATACCATTTTTTTATACTTTTATTTTATAAAGGTGATTTTAGTACTTTTTCTTGTATTATTTAGGAAATATATAATTCAGATAAGTATATAATTTACTGAAAACTAGAAATAAGTTTTATTAATGTAGGAAATATTTCATACTGGGAATGAATATTTTACTATAAACAAGTATTAAACTTATTAGTTTTCTGACTGTTTTTCTCACTTTTAAGGAAAATATTTCCTAAAAATTATAAATTTTTTATAAGATCAAAATAAATAATTTACTAAATTTTAGTAATCTCTTTCTACTATCGTAGAAAATTTGACCAAGTTTACTGCAGTTTTTACTTGTTTTAAGTAAAAATAAATTATCTTTTAACTAAAATGAAGGAAAATTTTCCTTATTTATAGCATTGATAAATATTTATCTGAACTAAATTAAAGGAAATATTTACTTGTTTTTAAGAAGTTTCAGATAAAATATGAACTAAATAATAGTAATTTTTTTTTAATTTTTTAAGTTAAATTTTATTTGATTTTAGTTAAAATTTGCTTGATATAAGAAATTTTGTCAAAAACTTAAGGAAATTTTTTTCTAGGAATTAAGGAATTTTTTTACTCAATTGCTGTAAAAAACGGCTTTGGCGCCATACGACAACCATTTTTTCCTCAAATTTAGTAAATTTTCCTAAATTTTAGTTCATTTTTTTTCTGAGTGTATATATAAGTTTTACATTAGCCCTAGCCAGCTTATGAAATTTCATCAAAATCGGTTCATATTTAGCCATAGTTCCCATACAAAAAACTTACGAAAACAGCCTAAATTTCACCTAAACTACACTTAAATGCCAATATATCTAAAAGTTTAAAAGATATAACCACTAAATTTAGCACAAGAAAGTCTTATATGAATGTCAGCTAGTGTGCAAAATTTTGTCGCAATCGGTCACCATTTGACCTAGCTCCCATAAAAAAAAAAAACTTACGAAAACACAAAAATTCAAAAAGAAATGGGGATTTATGTCCGTCTGTCCGTCATATAAAATCGTGATAGCTACTTAACTACAAGAGCTAGTAAGACTAAATTAAGCACAAGGAAGTCGTATGTCAATGCCAGCCAGTGTGCAGAATTTTGTCACAATCGGTCATCATTTGACCATAGCTCCCATATAAAAAACTTATGGAAAATACATAAAGAAAAGGTTGTTTATATCCGTCTGTCCGTCAGATAAAAGCACGATAGCGCCTTAACGAAAAGAGCTAGAGGGACAAAATTTTACAAAAGTATTTTGGATATCTTGAAAAAGATGTGTGTTGAAAATGAACAAAATCGCTTCAAATTTAGTTAGAGCTCCCATATAACCCCGTCCCGGGAAACACATTAAGGCCAGTTAAAAGCTATTAAATGAGAAACTATGATAGCTATGGCCACTAAATTTTGCAAGAATAAACCCTATATATATACCATCCAGTTTGTTAGAATCGGTCAACATTTGGCTATAATTCTTAAATATATAACATCCCTTTTTTTATATCTACAATCAAAAAAATTTGGAGGTACATTCATTATATTAAGATTGCACCTATGAAATAAGATAGGCATCAATCAATGTTCAGCCCAGACTTTGTATATGATGAATGCATTAGGAACTCATAACGAAATGTATGGACCTGCCGTATTACTATTAACGTGTTTAGCCTAACTACATATTAATCGCAACGAAAAGTATTTAACATCTTATTAATGTAAAACTATACTACAATCACTAAAATATTTTTAAATGTTAAACTATAAATTTACGGCAACCGAATTTAGTCCAAAGGTTTTACCAACAATACCAATTAGCTTAGCGATTTTTTAAGTTTTGGTCCAGATTTTGAATTAGCTGCACCCTTGTAGATATATGAGATATGTTTCTAAATTTCACACAACTTGATAGTGGGTATATAAGATTTGGCACAGCCGAATATAACACTCTTACTTGTTATATCCCGTGCTTGTGACTTTGGCTAATATTTTTTTGTAGGTTTCTTAACATAACTTTTTGAACCCTTTACTATTCTTGTTAGACTAGATAAAATTTGTAACAATTGACTCTGAAGTCTTCTGAAATTTGTTACTATTTTTAAGAAAATGTTTATACACTTAGTATTTCCAACAAAAAAAAAATTTGCTGTATTTAAATACATTGACTCATTCTTTAATGTAAATGTTTTACAGGAATTAATGCCGTATGCCTTTTTTTAACAGAAAATTAATGGAAAATCACATACTAAAATATGATAAGCCCTAACGTTTTTTTTTTTTTGTTCGCTTTTCTTTCTTACTTTTTGTAATGATAAATTATGACATCACGATAATAATGACAATGATGAGATGATGTTGCAAAACATTTTGTTGGGCTTAACAAAAAAACGAAGTAAGAAAGAAAAAATGAGAAAAGTCACTGTATTTATTATACACTAGGCAACAAAATTTCATTTAATATTTTTTATTTAACTTTTTTGCTATTATATTGAGACTCTGCCTTAACCGTGTTTTCTAACAATTCAAAGTTATAATGGGTGTTGTTTTAGAGGTATAAAACTTCGAATTGAAATAAAACATAAGAAAATAGTTTTAATGTCCATCAATTTTGCTTTATTGGAAGGATAATTTTATGCCATTAATGTTTAAATATGATTTCGGGCATGTGGCCGCCGCGGCTGGCTCGAATAAAGCCAATTCTACAGGTCCAATTTTCAACTACTTTTTCGAGCATATGGGGCCGTATGTTGGCAATAACGCCACGAATGTTGGCTTCCAAGTCCCCTAACGTTTCTGGTTTGTTGGCGTAGACGAGCGACTTCACATGTCCCCAAAGAAAATAATCCAGTGGTGTCAAATCGCACGATCTTGGTGGCCAATTGACAGGTCCATTCCGCGAAATTATGCGCTCATCGAATGTTTCCTTCAATAAATCAATTGTGACGTGCGCTGTGTGGCATATAGCGTCGTCTTGTTGGAACCACAACTCATCCACATTCATGCCATCCAATTGGGGAACAAAATAGTCGGTTATCATGGCTCTATACTGGTCTCCATTTATGGTAACTGACTCTCCAGCATTATTTCGGAAGAAGTATGGCCCAATGACTCCACCAGCCCATAGAGCACACCAAACAGTTAGTTTTTGTGGATGTAATGGCGTCTCAAGGGTCTCTTCACTCCAAATGCGGCAATTTTGCTTGTTGACGTAGCCATTCAACCAAAAATGAGCCTCATCACTGAACAAAATTTTGCGATCAATCTCATTTTCGGCCCATACACCAAAATCACGACGCATTGCATGGTCTCGCGGCTTTAATTCTTGCACAAGCTGGATCTTGTAAGGTCGCAAGCCAAGATCTTTGCGCAAAATCTTCCATAAAGTTGATGGACAAAGCTCCAATTGCTGTGCACGGTGGCGAATCGATTCATTCGGGTCCTCTTCAACACTTTGCTCTACAGCGGCAATTGTTTCTTCGGTGCGCACTGTTCGACGTCGCTGCGGATGCGTATTATCACATAGAGTAAACGTAGTGCGAAAACGATCCATGGTTAACCGAATTAATTGCTCTGATGGACGATTATGTCGACCATAAAATGGACGGAGCTTGCGGTAAACTTCGCGAACTGAACCATTATTTTCGAAATAAATTTGCACGATTTGCAAGCGTCGTTCTTTTGTCAACCTGTTCATGATGAAATGGCAAACCAAACTAAATATTAATCACTTGACAGCTGACAAAATGGCCGCCAGTTAAAAAAGTGATGCCAACTTAAAGTTCTATACCTCAATAAAAAACACCCGATATTTGTGGCCAATATAGCAATTCCGCGAAGTGGGACCTATGGGAGGTACCATAAATAATGGACCGACGTTAACGAATTTCAATAGCCATGGTCCCATTATCAAAAAAATGATCTGTGTCAAATTTCATCAAATTATCTTTAGAATTGCGACCTGTAGTTTGATTACAAGGTTTACATGGGGGTCCAGCTAGCCAGCCAGCAAGACGGACGAACGGACGGACGGACATCGCTAAATCGACTCAGAAAGTGATTCTAAGTCTATTGGTATACTAAAAGGTGGGTCTAAGACAAATATTTCTATGCGTTACAAACATCAGCACAAACTTATAATACCCTTTCCACTTATGGTGGTAAAGGGTATAACAAGTAAAAGTGTTATATTTGGCTGTGCCGAATCTTATATACCCACCATCAAGTTGTGTTAAATTTAGAAATATCTCTCATATATCTACGAGGGTGCAGCTAATTCAAAATGTGGACCAAATTCGAAAAAAGTTGTTACGCTAGTTGTTATTGTTAGCAAAATATTTGGACTAAATTCGGTTGCATTAGCTTTATGGTTCAACATTTAAAAGTATCTAAGTGGTTTCCCTAGTATTTACTTTGCACAAAATTTAATCTCATAACCTGGTGTAGTTTAGCATTAATAGTCTGTTAAATACTTTTCGTTTAGCTAAATATTTAGTTTGGAAAAACATATTGATTGTAATATGACAGGTCCATATATTTTGTTGGGAGTTCCTAATACCGCATATAAAGTCTGGACATTGGTGCAATCTTAATATGCTGCTTGTACCGCCGAATCTTTATGATTGTAGATATAAAAAGGGGATATTATATATATATATAAGAAATATAGCCAAATGTTAACCGATTGTAACAAAATTTTACTCACTGGCTGGTATTTATATAAAGCTTATTCCTGCATTTAGTGGACATAGCTGTCATAGTTTCTAATATAATAGCTTTTTAGTGGCCTTTGCTTATTTTTTTTTTGGTTTCCGGGAGTGTTTTTTATATGAAAGCTATAGTTAAATATGGATATGATATGACATACTGACCAATAGTTGCATAAAACTTTCCTATTCTAAACTTAGTCGTCATAGCTATTACAATTGTATAAATTTATCAGCATTAATGTGATTACCGGGGCGGGGTTATATGGGAGCTCTAACTAAATATGAACCGATTTCGTCCATTTTCAGTACACAACTTTTTCAAGATATCGAAAATACTTTTGTGAAATTTTGTCAATCTAGCTTTTGTATTTAAGGAGCTGTCGCGCTTTTATCTGACGGACATAAACCTTCTTTTCTTTTTGTGTTTTGGGTTTCTGTAAGTTTTTTATATGAGAGCAATGGTCAAATGGTGACCGATTGTAACACAATTTTGCACACTGGCTGGCATTCACATAAGACTGCCTTTTGTAAAATTTTGTTGCTGTAGCCCTTTTAGTTAAGACGCTATCGCATTTTTATCTAACGGACAGGCGGACATAAACTCCCTTTTCTTTTTGTATTTTTGTGTTTCCGTAAGTTTTTTTATATGGGAGCTATGGTTAAATGTGAACCGATTCCGATGAAATTTTATATGCTACCTAGGGCTTATGTAAAACTTTTAGATACCAAATTTTGTTATTATAGCTGTTATAATTTGTAATTTATTAGCAAATACGCGATTAGCCTAGACGAGGTTATATGGGAGCTATGGTCAAATGTTAACCGATTTTGCCCAATTTTAATACCAATATTTTCGAAGAAATGAGGAATATTTGTGTCAAATTTCAGAGACCTATATCCTTTCGTTAAGGTTAAATCGTGCCGACAACAGACAGACAGACAGAAAGACATACGGACATACAGACAGACTGACACACTGACAGACTGACAGACAGACAGACAGACAGACAGACAGACAGACAGACAGACAGACAGACAGACAGATAGATAGATAGATAGATAACAGACAGACAGACAGACAGACAGACAGACAGACAGACAGACAGACAGACAGACAGACAGACAGACAGACAGACAGACAGACAGACAGACAGACAGACAGACAGACAGACAGACAGACAGACAGACAGACAGACAGACAGACAGACAGACAGACAGACAGACAGACATAAAGACAGACAGACAGACAGACAGACAGACAGACAGACAGACAGACAGACAGACAAACAGACAGACAGACAGACAGACAGACAGACAGACAGACAGACAGACAGACAGACAGACAGACAGACAGACAGACAGACAGACAGACTGACAGACTGACAGACTGACAGACTGACAGACTGACAGACTGACAGACAGACTGACAGTCTGACAGACTGACTGACAGACAGACAGACAGACAGACAGACAGACAGACAGACAGACAGACAGACAGACAGACAGCCAGCCAGCCAGCCAGACAGACAGATAGATAGACAGACAGACAGACAGACAGACAGACAGACAGACAGACAGACAGACAGACAGACAGACAGACAGACAGACAGACAGACAGACAGACAGATGACAGACAGACAGACAGACAGACAGACAGACAGACAGACAGACAGACAGACAGACAGACAGACAGACAGATGACAGACAGACAGACAGACAGACAGACAGACAGACAGACAGACAGACAGACAGACAGACAGACAGACAGACAGACAGATGACAGACAGACAGACAGACAGACAGACAGACAGACAGACAGACAGACAGACAGACAGACAGACAGACAGACAGACAGACAGCCAGACAGACAGACAGACAGACAGACAGACAGACAGACAGACAGACAGACGGACAGACAGACAGACAGACAGACAGACAGACAGACAGACAGACAGACAGACAGACAGACAGACAGACAGACAGACAGACAGACAGATAGATAGATAGACGGACAGACAGACAGACAAACAGACGGACAGACAGACAAACAGACGGACGGACGGAATTTTATAAGGATTCAGAATATACTTCAATTTTGGTTTTTGAGCCAATATTAAGGAAATTACAAACGGTACGACAATCTCAATATAGCCCCCATTCTTTTTGAAGGTGGGTATAATAAAGTTTGAAGTATTAACTTTTATATTGAAGAATTTTCTCAAAATTTAGCATGGAAGATGTAATTCCCCCTATCCAATCCGGTTTTTTTCTAACCAAACTCTATAAGAATATAAAAATGACAATTGTATAATATCGGGTGGTTAAATTTCAAGGGCCGATGTTGATTTTGAATAAAACACAAACTATTTAGGAAATTGTTGTAATTTTATTTTATTATGATATATTGGTATTACTTAATTATGTATGGAACAAAATATCGGCCAAATGGGCGCCGCGACCACGGCGGCACACCTCCATCCGATGGTCCAAATTTTCGATGACCCTGAGGCATAATGGAGGCTCTATGCCATTAATGTGCCGAATTATCTCATCCTTTAGCTCTTGAATTGTTGCTGGTTTATCGACGTACACCTTTTCTTTCAAATAACCCCAAAGAAAAAAGTCCAAAGGTGTCAAATCACATGATCTTGGCGGCCAATTGACATCGCCATTATGTGAGATAACACGGCCCTTGAATTTGTTGCGCAAAAGAGCCATTATTTCGTTAGGTGTGTGGCAAGTGGCACCGTCCTGCTGAAACCACATATCGTCCACATCCATATCTTCCAATTCGGGCCATAAAAAGTTCGTTATCATCTCACGATAGCGAACACCATTCACAGTAACTGCCTGATCGGCCTCATTTTGGAAAAAATACGGCCCGATGATGCCGCCAGCCCATAAACCGCACCAAACAGTCACTCTTTGTGGGTGCATTGGTTTTTCGACAATCACTCTTGGATTCTCATTCGCCCAAATGCGGCAATTCTGTTTATTGACGAATCCACTGAGGTGAAAATGTGCCTCATCACTGAGGCATTTCATTCAAATAACCCCAAAGAAAAAAGTCCAAAGGTGTCAAATCACATGATCTTGGCAGCCAATTGACATCGCCATTACGTGAGATAACACGGCCCTTGAATTTGTTGCGCAAAAGAGCCATTATTTCGTTAGGTGTGTGGCAAGTGGCACCGTCCTGCTGAAACCACATATCGTCCACATCCATATCTTCCAACTCGGGCCATAAAAAGTTCGTTATCATCTCACGATAGCGAACACCATTCACAGTAACTGCCTGACCGGCCTCATTTTGGAAAAATTACGGCTCGATGATGCCGCCAGCCCATAAACCGCACCAAACAGTCACTCTTTGTGGGTGCATTGGTTTTTCGACAATCACTCTTGGATTCTCATTCGCCCAAATGCGGCAATTCTGTTTATTGACGAATCTACTGAGGTGAAAATGTGCCTCATCACTGAAGATGATTTTCTTCGAAAATTGATCATCCACTGTTGCCACCATTCTGCCTATTCACGACGTTTGGAATGGTCAAGAGGCTTTAGTTCTTGAGCCAATTGCACCTTGTAAGCGTGTAAATGCAAGTCTTTATGCATAATGTTCATCAACGACGAGCGTGAGAGGTGCAATTGTTGGGCACGACGACGAGTTGAGGCGGACGGCTCTTCAGCCACACTATCGCGAACAGCAGCAATATTTTCTGCAGTACGAGCTGTACGAGCATGCACTGGTGTTCTCACATCTTCTACAGACCCGGTTTGCTCGAACTTTTCCTCGATTTTTGCGATTGTACGCACATTTGGACGATCAAATTGACCAAAAAATCACGAAGTGCACGATATGCATTTTGATTTGAACGCCCATTTTCGTAATAAGTCTGGATAACTTTAACACGTTGTTGAATTATGTATCTTTCTATGGTTCAAATTGAGTAAGTCTGAAATAGAGAAATCTCAAATAAAATTCTAAAAAAAACTTGGCGTTTAGGTGTGGTTCACATTCAACATCGGCCCTTACAATTTAACCACCCTTTATAATAGTCTATAGTACTACCTAATTAAAAGATACACGTATATAAGTTTTCTTTGCGAATGGGGATGAAATGCCCTTTCTCCGCTCCTGGTCATTTCCAACCCAATTCAGTAAGAATGATTAAAATGTCGGTTGTAATTTTTTGAAGATAAGCTATAACAAGTAATTGTCTGTGATGGAGTAACATCTCCATCAAAACATAGATTCCCTTGCTCATTGCCACTTTCCTGTTGACTAGTGTCATTTAAAGGTGCCAAAGTACATACATATTTTATTTGGGTGAATTTTTATCATTTTATGTTGTTTAAAGTCATGATATTAATACGTTTCAACTAAGATATTAAAATTTTTTCTTTTTTTTTTGTGCAAAAACATTAAAAATTATTGTTAGAGAAATTAAAATGATGTATGAGTGGAAATGCAAAAATATAGCTAAATATTTAAGTATAAATAAGCGAAAAAATTTAGGACTAAAATATGAGTGAATGATACATCATAGATCTAAAGATTAGTTTTGTGAAATGATGAATTAGACAAGTCACAATGTAACAACAAACATCGTTACTTGTTTTGTATTGTATTTAGTTGTAACCAATTATATTACCACAAAGAGGCTTTTATAATGAATTTAAATGGAAATTTTGAATATTTATCCAAAACAGGGGGGGGGGGGGGTATATTGATGTTATGTTCATAATTTCTTATCCAGACTAATAAAATATACCTGTATTCCAAATTTATTGGAAAAATGTATTACAATGATGTTGGAAGATCGGTCTAAATTGGTGAAATGTTACCCTCAGGAAATTATTTATACAAGGTGGCACAAAAGTAATCCTCCTGTCAGAAAATTCTATAAATTTTGCGATTGGTCCCTAATGTCAATTCTGTTTTGACATTTGTATAGTAAACACTTGCGAAATACACGTTAATAAACATTGTTACGCTACACTGCTCTAGAACGCGAAATATTGGTGACTATTTATTTGACCAATAATCGGTCGATGACTTTGGCACATTGTGAATTTTGTCGCAGATTTCCTGTCCGTCCAACCCCTACTGGTAAAACACTGCGACGTTTAGCCGCTCGCCTCGAAGAGACTGGCACAACAAGAGATGCTGCCAGGCGTCGCAGACCCGGGAGTAGCCGTTCTGCAGAGAATATTGCTGTTGTAGCCGAGGATGTCATGGAAGCGCCGTCGACATCGACCAGACGACGTGCCACGCAAATGGGTATCAGTCGAAGGTCTTTACAGCGAATTTTGGTAAAAGATTTGAAGATGTTTCCGTACAAAGCTTCTGGGGCACTGAAAATCCGCGTGTAACCCACAAAGAGCCATTACGCCCGCTCAAAGTCACTGTATGGTGGGCTGTTTTTGCTGGAGGAGTCACCGGATCTCTTTTCTTCGAAGACGTCGCGGGCCAAACGCTTACTGTGAATGGTGAGCGCTACGGAGCAATGATTAGCGAGTTTGCCCCAACTTGATGAATTGGGATTGGAAAACATGTGGTTCCAACATTACAACGGCACACACTGCACGTGCCACAACCGATATGCTGAAGGATGCATTTCCCGGGCGCCTAATCTCCCGTTTTGGCGATTTGCACTGGCCAGCATGATTGCCTGATTTGACCGCTGCAGACTTCTTTTTGTGGGGCTTTTTGAAGTCGCGGGTTTATGTCAACAAGCCTCAGACTCTTGCAGCTCTTAAAGACAATATCCGTCAAGAATGTCAGGACCTATCGCCGGAAGCGATAGGTCCATAAAAGTTGTGCCATAAAAGGGACACAAATGACAATCAACTGTGGCGGCTGCCATTTACATGACATCATATTCTCGACTTGATGTAAAAAATATTAAAAGACCAAATAAAAATAATCCACAAGAAGAATCAAAGTCTTTCATTTTTTTTTTTTTAATTACAGCCAAAAAACATCGGAAGGTTATTTTTGCGCCACCTTGTATGATCAAATGTAGCTTCACATGACCTCATATTTCAGGTGACGATATAAAAGATAATTGTTGACCGATAACTTTAAAAATAGATTTTGTATTAAGTCGTCGCGTCAGAAAATTAAAAATATTCAATTTTATAAATTAAGTAAAATTTGATGTAGGATATATAAGATTCGGCATATTCCGAATATATAACACTTTCTTGTTCTAATTTCTATAAAGTTTTAATGGTTTCTACTTTGGATTAAAAACAATTTTTTTCATATTTTCTTATTATACGGCTTATGACCATAATTTCTGCTTAAAAAACTTCGATGCCAATGTGCAACAATTTTGTGCATCGAGAAATACACTGAAAGAAATAATTCTTTTCACAAGGTATTAAGAAAGATAAATTTAGTTACATTTTTGATATATGATAGGAATTGGGACAATATTTTGGACAATGGGACAATATTTACTGTTAAGTTCTATGGATTTACTAAGTTAAATTTAACTTTCTAAAATATTGATTATTCAGAGTTTAATCTGTATGGGCAAATCCGAAAAACCTTAAACCAAGGACAAAAGTTGAAAACTGTCAAAATCGTGTTTTTGTGTTTATAAAAAAATTTGCCATTTATTGATTCTTTAGAATATATAATGGATACAATTTTTGATTGGTCTCTTCGTGAATGGCATGTCTTTATTTGCACCCATCTCGAATTTTTATTAAATACTACGTTAAAATACTAGGTTTTTTAAAACTTCATAAAAATCGCAAAAACATCCATTTAGGTATTAAGTTTCAGTAGGGGCTCACAGTCTGCTTAATTTTATACAATTAGATGTAAAAGACCCCATCAAAAGTAATTGGAGTGATATAAATAACATCAAGTAAAAAAGGGCTTTCAGTGTGTAGCGTCCGTCACGGAAATAAAGTTTTTTTTTTTTAATTGACTGGCGGAATTTTTCTTTTTTCTCCAACTAAACTTGGTTCGTAAGGAGAATTCATAGTATACTTAACATAAGGCTAAAAATATATAGATGTTCGTAAAGGAAATTGTGTAGCGTCCGTCACGGTATATATTTTTTTACAAAATAATATTTGTACAAAATTTAAGAACACATATCTGTCTTATTCAGAAAGCAATAACACTGTCTATACCCACAGATTAAATTTAAGATATTAGGTGTTAAAAAATATACAGTGGGGCAAATTTGATGATTTTGAAATTTTATTTTTTTTTTGGGACACTCTAACAGCAAGCCGCAGCATTCTTGCGACGAAAAATAAGACGTAAAAAGTGTTAAACTTTAAATAAATATATGTATTTAGCCGTTGTGTAAAATATTAAATTGTTGCCAAAAATCGCATTTTAACCGCGAACATGAAAGGGAAGGAGATGAAATTCGGGAACAAATAAAACCATTATTTCCACTGATTACACTGCTCTGCAGCCAAATCCTCCTTTTAATAAAACTATGTGGACTACATGGATTTTGATGCGCTAAACTCAGATCCGTTGTCTTTTTTTTCCATCAGATTTGGATTTTTTTGATGTTCGTGCCAAATTTTTCCCCTTAAATTAGTCAGGTACGCAGACCTATTTCGTCCTAACTCGAGAAAGACTTATCCGATTTTCAAAATTAAAACACTTGAAGATGCATAACAAAATTGCATCTTTAGTCTAATATAATTTTTCTGTATCTCTTATCGTTTTGG
>OW121744.1:35214129-35294129 GCA_933228675.1 Stomorhina lunata | reverse complement strand
GACCTCCTTTAGAGACCTATTCAAAGCCATTTATGGTAATAATACCCGACTAAGTGGAGTTGAAAAACTCTTTTATCTTAAACAGAAAACAAGCGGTGAAGCCAAAGAAATTGTAGACAATGTACCCTTAACTAATGATGGTTTTCTTAATGCATGGGCTCATTTAATATCCCAATACGAGAACACAAGAATGCAGATAAATGCTCAACTAAAAACCCTTTTTAACTTACCCCTTGTAAGCACTGTATGTAGTGCTGCAATAAGAAAACTTCAGAGAAAGATAAAGTGTTGTATTGCAAGTTTAAATTCTCTAGAGATTGACACGGATAGTTGGAACCCTATATTTGTGTATCTCTGTTTGACAAAATTACCCAAGGAAACCCGAAGAGAATTTGAAAGAACCCTACCAGATTGTGCAGAAATGCCTTCATGGACACAGCTAGATTTGTTTTTAACAAATACATTTAAGGAATTGGTGTCTGTGGATGATATTACGTATTTTACTGCTACCATTAACCCTAAACCAAAGCATTTTGAAAATAATAAACCTTGCACACGAGGTCACGCGTTTCATAATACAAATATTAAAGATATCGACTCTACCCAAGACCAAACAGAAACCCAAGAGTATCCTACCCAAAATAAAACCAATGGTTCCATTTGCAAACTCTGCAAAAACAATCACACACTCAGAGAATGTCCATCATTTTCTTCTTTTGGAATAGATGAAAGGGTGGATTTTGTAAATAAAAATGCCATATGCTTCAATTGCTTGGCAGTTGGTCATGTGATTGAAGATTGTCATAGCACATTTACTTGTCGATATTGTGGTGGACTACATAACACACTACTGCATACAACTGTAAACCCAAACCCAAATAAAACAATACAATCTTTTTCAACCCAAACCCGATCAAAAACATCAAGTTTAAATGATAGCATGAAGTTATTAGGAACAGCGAATTTAAATGTTAAATCTAATGGAAAACTATACCCGGTTAGAGCGCTAATTGACCCAGCGTCAGATGCTTCATTTATTTCTGAAAGATTTAAAAGTAAACTACACTTATCAACAAAACCCACCGTTGCAAAAATATCTGGATTAAATAATGTTGTTTCTGGACACTCAAATCAACTATGTGAGATAACTTTATGCTCAAATACCCAAAGCAGATATGAAATTAATATAAATGCAATGGTTGTCAAAACCCTTAGCCAAAATTTACCCACCCAACCCTTACCCACACACAATTTTCTGAATAAATTTAAAGAATTGGAACCCATTGAGCTAGCTGACCAAAACTTTTATGAAAGTCGACCAATCGACTTATTAATTGGCAGCGATTTTTACCCACAGATATTAAAATCTGGCACAAAGAAATATTTTGATAACACATTAATAGCTCAAGAAACTGAATTTGGTTGGATTTTAACTGGACCAGCAAAAACACAATAATTAATACTCAGTTCCTTGCTTCAGTTCTATAAAGCTTGATTAATACCCTAAAATCCATAGAAGAAGATCCTTTATATGAAGGAAATTAAGTGATAACTACCCGTCACATACTCTAAGAAGTTCCTTCTCTTGAAGGTAACTAATTAAACGACAACTACCAGTCGTCTACCCTCTTCTTCAGATACGAGTGCTACCCACCCCCGTAAACACTTACCCATTATTTTTTGAGGCGGGGACGACCTGTCGCCTTACACCAAATGAACGACAGGAATATGATCATCCATAGAGAAAATTTATTTATTTACTCACTTTTTCTATTAACCCAATTGGAACTGATCACTTGTAAAAACTCCAAATTTATACACAAAATCATATTTAAATAATGTTTATTAAGTGATCCAGTTTTTATGCTGAATACTAACCCGCACAACTAATTACTTTTCAATTATTTTCACAGAAAATTGCAACCCAGCATATGTGATTGATGATCTATTTATTGAATGATAGCCTTGAGAAAAACCCACTCAGAGAAGACTTCACTTCAAATTAATAAACAATAAACTTCAAATTAATACACAATAAACAAATTTTAACACATTAAAATAAGTGTCCTTTCTTTCACAGGTTCCCAGGCCCGGGAGGATGTTCACTTTAGTGAACAATAGTTACCCAACACTCATCACTATTATCATCTGCAGTTTGACAACTTCAATAGCAAATAAAGTACAAAACAAAACGTCAACAATCAGAACTCTCTCTTGTGAAGTTTATCATCAGCAGCAAGTCGTGTTTTGTTAAAAGAATAAAATAATTAAACCATAAATCTTAAACCTAAAAATAAATAAAACTTAATAACTAAATATTGCACAGAAATTATTGCACTTGAAGTGAATTATAAATATAGACTTTAATTCTAAAATTAATTGTAAACCCTGCTTTACAAAACACAATAACTGAAATATACATACGTTTTATAACGTTTAAAAAATATAAACCTAATTGTTGTTTCAATTATTAATATACCCTACAACCCGTAAAAACACATACATACATACATACATACATACATACATACATACATACATACATACATACATACATACATACATACATACATACATACATACATACATACATACATACATACATACATACATACATACATACATACATACATACATACATACATACATACATACATACATACATACATACATACATACATACATACATACATACATACATACATACATACATACATACATACATACATACATACATACAGACAGACAGACAGACAGACGGACATCGGTCAATCGTCTTAGAATTTCATAAGGATTCAGAATATATATCGTTTTTGGTTTTTGCGAAAATATTAAGGAAATTACAAACGGAATGACAATCTCTATATACCCCCCATTCTTTTTGGTGGTGGGTATAAAAATGAGCAATCACAAAATATCGTTAATTTTGCTTTAGCTATCACAACTAACGAGAAAATGTACTTTAAAGTTTTTTATATAAAAATTTCGAAAAAATCAATCTTTGGCATAAAATATGAGTGATCAGAAAATATCGTTATTTTTGCTCTAGCTATCATAATTCAACGAGAAAATCTACTTTAAAGGTTTTCATAAAATAATTTCAAAAAAATCAGTTTTTAGTATAAAAAAATGAGTAATCAGAAAATATCGTTATTTTTGCTGAGAAAAACGACTTTAAAGTTTTTTAAATAAAAATCTCGAAAAAATCAATTTTTGGCATAAAATATGAGTGATCAGAAAATATCGTTATTTTTGCTCTAGCTATCATAATTAACAAGAAAATCGACTTTAAAGGTTTTCATAAAATAATTTCAAAAAAATCAATTTTTGGCATAAAATATGAGTGATCACAAAATATCTTTATTTTTGCTCCAGCCGTCATAATTAACGAGAAAATCGACTTTAAAGTTTTTTATATACAAATTTCAAAAAAAAATAAATTTTTGGCATTAAATATGAGTCATCACAAAATAACGTTATTTTTGCTCTAGCTATCATAATTAACGAGAAAATCGACTTTAAAGTTTTTCATAAAATAATTTCAAAAAAATCAATTTTTGGCATAAAATATGAGTGATCACAAAATATCTTTATTTTTGCTCCAGCCGTCATAATTAACGAGAAAATCGACTTTAAAGTTTTTCATAAAAAAATTTCAAAAAAATCAATTTTTGGTTTAAAATATGAGTGATCACAAAATATCTTTATTTTTGCTCTAGCCATTATAATTAACGAGAAAATCGACTTTAAAGTTTTTTATATACAAATTTCAAAAAAAATAAATTTTGGCATAAAAAATGAGTGATCACAAAATATCATTATTTTTGCTCTAGCTATCATAATTAACGAGAAAATCGACTTTTTATAAAAGAATTTCAAAAAAAATCAATTTTTGGTTTAAAATATGAATGATCACAAAATATCGTTATTTTTGCTCTAGCTATCATAATTAACGAGAAAATTGACCTTAAGGTTTTTTTTATAAGAGTTAACTCTTCCAACCAGCCAGAGTGAAAGGCCGGCCACCCTAGTTGACATTTTCCAGCCAAGTGTCCAATTGACAATTAACGAAGCAACAGCCAAAAAATCTTTCATTTTTGCCTGTTGCTTCATTACAAATGAAGTATAAATTCAATATATGAAATTATACTTTCACCTGATAATTTTCACTTTTACACACAGTGATTTCCTTTTACAGATTTCTCAAGATTCAACTGAATCTCGGAGGAAATGGCAATAACTGAAATATGCATGAGAAAACATTGAATAAACATAAAAATGAACAACATATGAAAGTATTTTAACTTACGTTTTGCATCAAATTTTCGCTTGAATTAATGTTCAGTGAAAATTCTGGGCATTTCTTAAATTTTTTTGGGGTTATGTCAAAGATTCATTGAGGCGATTTTTCAAGTTTTTTCTTTGAAGTAAAAACCTTAAACAGTTCTGGCAAAAAAAGCTACGAAAAAACTGAAAATCAATATTTGGACAATTCTTTGCAGGTGCTTTAATTTTTTGACCTGAGGCTTGTGTTTTTAATGCAATAATTGTACCTCTAATCAATTTGTATGTATTTTGTAAATATAAACCGGTAACAATCGATTTACAATTGACCCTAGTCCTCAGGTCCTCAGTATATAGTATAAAATTGCTAAAATTTCGAAATTAAAAAAAATAGCACTTACGGGTATATGTATGTCTCTAATACGGAGCCATCCAGCTCTACAGCATAATGTGAAAACTTTTACAAAAGAGCTTTTGAGCTTTCACGCCGACACACTATGTTTGAGCAAGACGCAACTATATTTGTCCTGCTCACACTTACTTAAAATTGTCTTTGCAAAGTCAGTGCTGACAGATTCGAATTTTTTGCCCGATTTTAAGAAGAACGCTCGAATATATGAAAATAGTGTAAATCTGGCAACTCGGACCTCAAGAGCTTTCAAAGCTGTTTACCAAAAATGCATATAATAATGTATGTGTTTTTCTGGATAGGTCTGCGCTAAGACTTAAGAAATACTTGTAAAGTTGGGGGTCCATATTTAACCTTAATAGTGGAGGGTATCATGAAATTTGATAAAATTTTCTTATAAAAAAATTATGATGAAATTTTTCTTATAGAAAAATTTTAATTAAATTTTTCATGTAGAAAAATTTTGATGAAATTTTTCCTATAGAAAAATTTTGATGAAATTTTTCTTATAGAAAAATTTTGATGACATTTTTCTTATAGAAAAATTTTGATTACATTTTTCATATAGAAAAATTTTGATTACATTTTTCTTATAGAAAAATTTTGATGAAACTTTTCTTTTAAAAAAAATATTGATGAAATTTTTCTTATCAAAAAAATATTGATAAAATTTTTCTTATAAAAATATTTTGATGAAATTTTTCTTATAAAAAAATGTTGATAGAAAAATTTTGTTGAAATTTTTCTTATCGAAAAATTTTGATGAAATTTTTCTTATAGAAAAATTTTGATGAAATTTTTCATGTAGAAAAATTTTGATGAAATTTTTCTTATTAAAAATTTTTGATGAAATTTTTCTTATAAAAAAATGTTGATGAAATTTTTCTCATAGAAAAATTTTGTTGAAATTTTTCTTATCGAAAAATTTTGATGAAATTTTTCTTATAGAAAAATTTTGATGAAATTTTTCATGTAGAAAAATTTTGATGAAATTTTTGTTATAAAAAAATTTTGATGAAATTTTTCTTATAAAAAAATGTTGATAGAAAAATTTTGTTGAAATTTTTCTTATCGAAAAATTTTGATAAAATTTTTCTTATAGAAAAATTTTGATGAAATTTTTCATGTTGAAAAATTTTGATGAAATTTTTCTTATAAAAAAATTTTGATGAAATTTTTCTTATAAAAAAATGTTG
Source organism: Stomorhina lunata (assembly GCA_933228675.1). NCBI lineage: Eukaryota > Metazoa > Arthropoda > Insecta > Diptera > Rhiniidae > Stomorhina > Stomorhina lunata. The sequence continues at coordinate 35,288,240 of OW121744.1, read as the reverse complement.
ATGAAATTTTTCTGATAAGAAAATGTTGAGGAAATTTTTCTCATAGAAAAATGTTGAGGAAATTTTTCTCATAGAAAAATTTTGAAGAAATTTTTCTTATAGAAAAATTTTGATGAAATTTTTCTTATAGAAAAATTTTGATGAAATTTTTTTTATAGAAAAATTTTGATGAAATTTTTCTTATAGAAAAATTTTGATGAAATTTTTCTTATAGAAAAATTTTAATGAAATTTTTCTTATAGAAAAATTTTGATGAAATTTTTCTTATAGAAAAATTTTGATGAAATTTTTCTTATAGAAAAATTTTGAAGAAATTTTTCTTATAGAAAAATTTTAATGAAATTGTTCTTATAGAAAAATTTCGATGAAATTTTTCTTGTAGAAAAATTTTGATGCAAAATGCTGATAAGAAAATGTTGAGGAAATTTTTCTCATAGAAAAATGTTGAGGAAATTTTTCTCATAGAAAAATTTTGAAGAAATTTTTCTTATAGAAAAATTCTGATGAAATTTTTCTTATAGAAAAATTTTGATGAAATTTTTTTTATAGAAAAATTTTGATGAAATTTTTCTTATAGAAAAATTTTGATGAAATTTTTCTTATAGAAAAATTTTGATGAAATTTTTCTTATAGAAAAATTTTGATGAAATTTTTCTTATAGAAAAATTTTGATGAAATTTTTCTTATAGAAAAATTTTGAAGAAATTTTTCTTATAGAAAAATTTTAATGAAATTGTTCTTATAGATAAATTTCGATGAAATTTTTCTTGTAGAAAAATTTTGATGCAACTTTTTTTTAAAAAATAATATTGAGGAAAATTTTCTTATCAAAAAAATATTGATGAAATTTTTCCTATAGAAAAATTTTGATGAAATTTTTCGTATAGAAAAATTTTGATGAAATTTTTCTTATAGAAAAATTTTGACGAAATTTTTCTTATAGAAAAATTTTGATGAAAGTTTTCTTATAGAAAAATTTTGTTGAAATTTTTCTTATAGAAAAATTTTGATGAAATTTTTCTTATAGAAAAATTTTGATGAAATTTTTCTTATAGAAAAATTTTTATTAAATTTTTTTTTATAGTAAAATTATGATGAAATTTTTCTTATAGAAAAATTTTGATGACATTTTTCTTCTAGAAAAATTTGGATGAAACTTTTCTTTAAAAAAAAATATTGATCAAATTTTTCTTATCAAAAAAATATTGACAAATTTTCATGAAATTTTTCATGTAGAAAAATTTTTATGAAATTTTTCCTATAGAAAAATTTTGATGAAATTTTTCTTATAGAAAAATTTTGATGAAATTTTTCTTATAGAAAAATTTTGATGAAATTTTTCTTATAGAAAAATTTTGATGAAATTTTTCTTATAGAAAAATTTTGATGAAATTTTTCTTATAGAAAAATTTTGATGAAATTTTTCTTATAGAAAAATTTTGATGAAATTTTTCTTATAGAAAAATTTTGATGAAATTTTTCTTATAGAAAAATTTTGATGAAATTTTTCTTATAGAAAAATTTTGATGAAATTTTTCTTATAGAAAAATTTTGATGAAATTTTTCTTATAAAAAAATTTTGATGAAATTTTTCTTATAAAAAAATTTTGATGAAATTTTTCTTATAATTTTTCTCATAGAAAAATTTTGATGAAATTTTTCTTATAGAAAAATTTTGATGAAATTTTTCTTATAGAAAAATTTTGATGAAATTTTTCTTATAGAAAAATTTTGATGAAATTTTTCTTATAGAAAAATTTTGATGAAATTTTTCTTATAGAAAAATTTTGATGAAATTTTTCTTATAGAAAAATTTTGATGAAATTTTTCTTATAGAAAAATTTTGATGAAATTTTTCTTATAGAAAAATTTTGATAAAATTTTTCTTATAGAAAAATTTTGATGAAATTTTTCTTATAGAAAAATTTTGATGAAATTTTTCTTATAGGAAAATTTTGATGAAATTTTTCTTATAGAAAAATTTTGATGAAATTTTTCTTATAGGAAAATTTTGATGAAATTTTTCTTATAGAAAAATTTTGATGAAATTTTTCTCATAGAAAAATTTTGATGAAATTTTTCTCATAGAAAAATTTTGATGAAATTTTTCTTATAGAAAAATTTTGATGAAATTTTTCTTATAGAAAAATTTTGATGAAATTTTTCTTATAGAAAAATTTTGATGAAATTTTTCTCATAGAAAAATTTTGATGAAATTTTTCTTATAGAAAAATTTTGATGAAATTTTTTTTATAGAAAAATTTTGATGAAATTTTTTTTATAGAAAAATTTTGATGAAATTTTTTTTATAGAAAAATTTTGATGAAATTTTTCTTATAGAAAAATTTTGATGAAATTTTTCTTATAGAAAAATTTTGATGAAATTTTTCTTATAGAAAAATTTTGTTGAAATTTTTCTTATAGAAAAATTTTAATGAAATTTTTCTTATAGAATAATTTTTATTAAATATTTTTTATAGTAAAATTATGATGAAATTTTTCTTATAGAAAAATTTTGATGAAATTATTTTATAGAAAAATTTTGATGAAATTTTTCTTATAGAAAAATTTTTATGAAACTTTTCTTTTAAAAAAAATATTGATGAAATTTTTCTTATCAAAAAAATATTGATGAAATTTTTCTTATAAATAAATGTTGATGAAATTTTTCTTATAATTTTTCTCATAGAAAAATTTTGTTGAAATTTTTCATATCGAAAAATTTTGATGAAATTTTTCTTATAGAAAAATTTTGATGAAATTTTTCTTATAGAAAAATTTTGATGAAATTTTTCATGTAGAAAAATTTTGCTGAAATTTTTGTTATAAAAAAATTTTGATGAAATTTTTCTTATAAAAAAATGTTGATAGAAAAATTTTGTTGAAATTTTTCGTATCGAAAAATTTTGATGAAATTTTTCTTATAGAAAAATTTTGATGAAATTTTTCTTATAGAAAAATTTTGATGAAATTTTTCTTATAGAAAAATTTTGATGAAATTTTTCTTCACAAAATATCTTTATTTTTGCTCCAGCCGTCATAATTAACGAGAAAATCGACTTTAAAGTTTTTCATAAAAGAATTTCAAAAAAATCAATTTTTGGTTTAAAATATGAGTGATCACAAAATATCTTTATTTTTGCTCTAGCCATTATAATTAACGAGAAAATCGACTTTAAAGTTTTTTATATACAAATTTCAAAAAAAATAAATTTTGGCATAAAAAATGAGTGATCACAAAATATCATTATTTTTGCTCTAGCTATCATAATTAACGAGAAAATCGACTTTTTATAAAAGAATTTCAAAAAAAATCAATTTTTGGTTTAAAATATGAGTGATCACAAAATACCATTATTTTTGCTCTAGCTATCATAATTAACGAGAAAATCGACTTTAAAGTTTTTAAAAAAAATCAATTTTTGGTTTAAAATATGAATGATCACAAAATATCGTTATTTTTGCTCTAGCTATCATAATTAACGAGAAAATTGACCTTAAGGTTTTTTTTATAAGAGTTAACTCTTCCAACCAGCCAGAGTGAAAGGCCGGCCACCCTAGTTGACATTTTCCAGCCAAGTGTCCAATTGACAATTAACGAAGCAACAGCCAAAAAATCTTTCATTTTTGCCTGTTGCTTCATTACAAATGAAGTATAAATTCAATATATGAAATTATACTTTCACCTGATAATTTTCACTTTTACACACAGTGATTTCCTTTTACAGATTTCTCAAGATTCAACTGAATCTCGGAGGAAATGGCAATAACTGAAATATGCATGAGAAAACATTGAATAAACATAAAAATGAACAACATATGAAAGTATTTTTACTTACGTTTTGCATCAAATTTTCGCTTGAATTAATGTTCAGTGAAAATTCTGGGCATTTCTTAAATTTTTTTGGGGTTATGTCAAAGATTCATTGAGGCGATTTTTCAAGTTTTTTCTTTGAAGTAAAAACCTTAAACAGTTCTGGCAAAAAAAGCTACGAAAAAACTGAAAATCAATATTTGGACAATTCTTTGCAGGTGCTTTAATTTTTTGACCTGAGGCTTGTGTTTTTAATGCAATAATTGTACCTCTAATCAATTTGTATGTATTTTGTAAATATAAACCGGTAACAATCGATTTACAATTGACCCTAGTCCTCAGGTCCTCAGTATATAGTATAAAATTGCTAAAATTTCGAAATTAAAAAAAATAGCACTTACGGGTATATGTATGTCTCTAATACGGAGCCATCCAGCTCTACAGCATAATGTGAAAACTTTTACAAAAGAGCTTTTGAGCTTTCACGCCGACACACTATGTTTGAGCAAGACGCAACTATATTTGTCCTGCTCACACTTACTTAAAATTGTCTTTGCAAAGTCAGTGCTGACAGATTCGAATTTTTTGCCCGATTTTAAGAAGAACGCTCGAATATATGAAAATAGTGTAAATCTGGCAACTCGGACCTCAAGAGCTTTCAAAGCTGTTTACCAAAAATGCATATAATAATGTATGTGTTTTTCTGGATAGGTCTGCGCTAAGACTTAAGAAATACTTGTAAAGTTGGGGGTCCATATTTAACCTTAATAGTGGAGGGTATCATGAAATTTGATAAAATTTTCTTATAAAAAAATTATGATGAAATTTTTCTTATAGAAAAATTTTAATTAAATTTTTCATGTAGAAAAATTTTGATGAAATTTTTCCTATAGAAAAATTTTGATGAAATTTTTCTTATAGAAAAATTTTGATGACATTTTTCTTATAGAAAAATTTTGATTACATTTTTCATATAGAAAAATTTTGATTACATTTTTCTTATAGAAAAATTTTGATGAAACTTTTCTTTTAAAAAAAATATTGATGAAATTTTTCTTATCAAAAAAATATTGATAAAATTTTTCTTATAAAAATATTTTGATGAAATTTTTCTTATAAAAAAATGTTGATAGAAAAATTTTGTTGAAATTTTTCTTATCGAAAAATTTTGATGAAATTTTTCTTATAGAAAAATTTTCATGAAATTTTTCATGTAGAAAAATTTTGATGAAATTTTTCTTATTAAAAATTTTTGATGAAATTTTTCTTATAAAAAAATGTTGATGAAATTTTTCTCATAGAAAAATTTTGTTGAAATTTTTCTTATCGAAAAATTTTGATGAAATTTTTCTTATAGAAAAATTTTGATGAAATTTTTCATGTAGAAAAATTTTGATGAAATTTTTGTTATAAAAAAATTTTGATGAAATTTTTCTTATAAAAAAATGTTGATAGAAAAATTTTGTTGAAATTTTTCTTATCGAAAAATTTTGATAAAATTTTTCTTATAGAAAAATTTTGATGAAATTTTTCATGTTGAAAAATTTTGATGAAATTTTTCTTATAAAAAAATTTTGATGAAATTTTTCTTATAAAAAAATGTTGATGAAATTTTTCTGATAAGAAAATGTTGAGGAAATTTTTCTCATAGAAAAATGTTGAGGAAATTTTTCTCATAGAAAAATTTTGAAGAAATTTTTCTTATAGAAAAATTTTGATGAAATTTTTCTTATAGAAAAATTTTGATGAAATTTTTTTTATAGAAAAATTTTGATGAAATTTTTCTTATAGAAAAATTTTGATGAAATTTTTCTTATAGAAAAATTTTAATGAAATTTTTCTTATAGAAAAATTTTGATGAAATTTTTCTTATAGAAAAATTTTGATGAAATTTTTCTTATAGAAAAATTTTGAAGAAATTTTTCTTATAGAAAAATTTTAATGAAATTGTTCTTATAGAAAAATTTCGATGAAATTTTTCTTGTAGAAAAATTTTGATGCAAAATGCTGATAAGAAAATGTTGAGGAAATTTTTCTCATAGAAAAATGTTGAGGAAATTTTTCTCATAGAAAAATTTTGAAGAAATTTTTCTTATAGAAAAATTCTGATGAAATTTTTCTTATAGAAAAATTTTGATGAAATTTTTTTTATAGAAAAATTTTGATGAAATTTTTCTTATAGAAAAATTTTGATGAAATTTTTCTTATAGAAAAATTTTGATGAAATTTTTCTTATAGAAAAATTTTGATGAAATTTTTCTTATAGAAAAATTTTGATGAAATTTTTCTTATAGAAAAATTTTGAAGAAATTTTTCTTATAGAAAAATTTTAATGAAATTGTTCTTATAGATAAATTTCGATGAAATTTTTCTTGTAGAAAAATTTTGATGCAACTTTTTTTTAAAAAATAATTTTGAGGAAAATTTTCTTATCAAAAAAATATTGATGAAATTTTTCCTATAGAAAAATTTTGATGAAATTTTTCGTATAGAAAAATTTTGATGAAATTTTTCTTATAGAAAAATTTTGACGAAATTTTTCTTATAGAAAAATTTTGATGAAAGTTTTCTTATAGAAAAATTTTGTTGAAATTTTTCTTATAGAAAAATTTTGATGAAATTTTTCTTATAGAAAAATTTTGATGAAATTTTTCTTATAGAAAAATTTTTATTAAATTTTTTTTTATAGTAAAATTATGATGAAATTTTTCTTATAGAAAAATTTTGATGAAACTTTTCTTTAAAAAAAAATATTGATCAAATTTTTCTTATCAAAAAAATATTGACAAATTTTCATGAAATTTTTCATGTAGAAAAATTTTTATGAAATTTTTCCTATAGAAAAATTTTGATGAAATTTTTCTTATAGAAAAATTTTGATGAAATTTTTCTTATAGAAAAATTTTGATGAAATTTTTCTTATAGAAAAATTTTGATGAAATTTTTCTTATAGAAAAATTTTGATGAAATTTTTCTTATAGAAAAATTTTGATGAAATTTTTCTTATAGAAAAATTTTGATGAAATTTTTCTTATAGAAAAATTTTGATGAAATTTTTCTTATAGAAAAATTTTGATGAAATTTTTCTTATAGAAAAATTTTGATGAAATTTTTCTTATAGAAAAATTTTGATGAAATTTTTCTTATAAAAAAATTTTGATGAAATTTTTCTTATAAAAAAATTTTGATGAAATTTTTCTTATAATTTTTCTCATAGAAAAATTTTGATGAAATTTTTCTTATAGAAAAATTTTGATGAAATTTTTCTTATAGAAAAATTTTGATGAAATTTTTCTTATAGAAAAATTTTGATGAAATTTTTCTTATAGAAAAATTTTGATGAAATTTTTCTTATAGAAAAATTTTGATGAAATTTTTCTTATAGAAAAATTTTGATGAAATTTTTCTTATAGAAAAATTTTGATGAAATTTTTCTTATAGAAAAATTTTGATAAAATTTTTCTTATAGAAAAATTTTGATGAAATTTTTCTTATAGAAAAATTTTGATGAAATTTTTCTTATAGGAAAATTTTGATGAAATTTTTCTTATAGAAAAATTTTGATGAAATTTTTCTTATAGGAAAATTTTGATGAAATTTTTCTTATAGAAAAATTTTGATGAAATTTTTCTCATAGAAAAATTTTGATGAAATTTTTCTTATAGAAAAATTTTGATGAAATTTTTCTTATAGAAAAATTTTGATGAAATTTTTCTTATAGAAAAATTTTGATGAAATTTTTCTCATAGAAAAATTTTGATGAAATTTTTCTTATAGAAAAATTTTGATGAAATTTTTTTTATAGAAAAATTTTGATGAAATTTTTTTTATAGAAAAATTTTGATGAAATTTTTTTTATAGAAAAATTTTGATGAAATTTTTCTTATAGAAAAATTTTGATGAAATTTTTCTTATAGAAAAATTTTGATGAAATTTTTCTTATAGAAAAATTTTGTTGAAATTTTTCTTATAGAAAAATTTTAATGAAATTTTTCTTATAGAATAATTTTTATTAAATATTTTTTATAGTAAAATTATGATGAAATTTTTCTTATAGAAAAATTTTGATGAAATTATTTTATAGAAAAATTTTGATGAAATTTTTCTTATAGAAAAATTTTTATGAAACTTTTCTTTTAAAAAAAATATTGATGAAATTTTTCTTATCAAAAAAATATTGATGAAATTTTTCTTATAAATAAATGTTGATGAAATTTTTCTTATAATTTTTCTCATAGAAAAATTTTGTTGAAATTTTTCTTATCGAAAAATTTTGATGAAATTTTTCTTATAGAAAAATTTTGATGAAATTTTTCTTATAGAAAAATTTTGATGAAATTTTTCATGTAGAAAAATTTTGCTGAAATTTTTGTTATAAAAAAATTTTGATGAAATTTTTCTTATAAAAAAATGTTGATAGAAAATTTTTGTTGAAATTTTTCGTATCGAAAAATTTTGATGAAATTTTTCTTATAGAAAAATTTTGATGAAATTTTTCTTATAGAAAAATTTTGATGAAATTTTTCTTATAGAAAAATTTTGATGAAATTTTTCTTATAGAAAAATTATGATGAAATTTTTCTTATAGAAAAATTTTGATGAAATTTTTCTTATAGAAAAATGTTGATGACATTTTTCTTATAGAAAAATTTTGATGAAATTTTTCTTATAGAAAAATTTTGATGAAATTTTTCTTATAGAAAAATTTTGATGAAATTTTTCTTATAGAAAAATTTTGATGACATTTTTCTTATAGAAAAATTTTGATGACATTTTTCTTATAGAAAAATTTTGATGAAATTTTTCTTATAGAAAAATTTTAATGAAATTGTTCTTATAGAAAAATTTCGATGAAATTTTTCTTGTAGAAAAATTTTGATGAAACTTTTCTTTTAAAAAAAATATTGATGAAATTTTTTTTATAAAAAAATTTTGATGAAATTTTTCTCATAGCAAAATTTTGATGAAATTTTTCTTATAGAAAAATTTTGATGAAATTTTTCTTATAAAAAAATTTTGATGAAATTTTTCTTATAGAAAAATTATGATGAAATTTTTCTTATAGAAAAATTTTGATGAAATTTTTCTTATAGAAAAATTTTGATGAAATTTTTCTTATATAAAAATTTTGATGAAATTTTTCTTATAGAAAAATTTTGATGAAATTTTTCTTATAGAAAAATTTTGATGACATTTTTCTTATAGAAAAATGTTGATGAAATTTTTCTTATAGAAAAATTTTGATGAAATTTTTCTTATAATTTTTCTCATAGAAAAATTTTGTTGAAATTTTTCTTATCGAAAAATTTTGTTGAAATTTTTCTTATCGAAAAATTTTGATGAAATTTTTCTTATAGAAAAATTTTGATGAAATTTTTCATGTAGAGAAATTTTGATGAAATTTTTCTTATAAAAAAATTTTGATAAAATTTTTTTTATAAAAAAATGTTGATAAAATTTTGTTAAAATTTTTCTTATCGAAAAATTTTGATGAAATTTTTCTTATAGAAAAATTTTGATGAAATTTTTCATGTAGAAATATTATGATGAAATTTTTGTTATAAAAAAATTTTGATGAAATTTTTCTTATAAAAAAATGTTGATAGAAAAATTTTGTTGAAATTTTTCTTATCGAAAAATTTTGATGAAATTTTTCTTATAGAAAAATTTTGATGAAATTTTTCTTATCAAAAAAATATTGATGAAATTTTTCTTGTTAAAAAATTTTGATGAAATTTTTCTTATAAAAAATGTTGATAATTTTTGTTAAAATTTTTCTTATCGGAAAATTTTGGTGAATTTTTTCTTATAGAAAAATTTTGATGAAATTTTTCATGTAGAAAAAAATTTTGATGAAATTTTTCTTATAAAAAAATTTTGATGAAATTTTTCTTATAAAAAAATGTTGATGAAATTTTTCTCATAGAAAAATTTTATTGAAATTTTTCTTATCGAAAAATTTTGATGAAATTTTTCTTATCGAAAAATTTTGATGAAACTTTTCTTTTAAAAATAATATTGAATTAATTTTCTCATGAAAAAAATATTGATGAAATTTTTCTTATAAAAAAAATGTTGATGAAATTTTTCTCATAGAAAAATTTTGTTGAAATTTTTCTTATCGAAAAATTTTGATGAAATTTTTCTTATAGAAAAATTTTGATAAAATTTTTCTTATAGAAAAATTTTGATGAAATTTTTCCTATAGAAAAACTTTGATGAAAAATTTTGATGGACTGACAGTCCTGCCGTCCATCTGGCTGGACGGATTGCTGGACACCCATGTAAACCTTGTAATCAAAGTGCATGTCGCAATTCTAAAGATAATTTGATGAAATTTCGTACAGAGAATGATAGTGGGACCAAGGCTGTTTAAATTCGTCAAGATCGGTCAATTATTTATGGTACCTCCCATAGGTCCTACTTCCCGGAATTGATATTTTGGCCACAAGTATCAATATTTTTTTTATGAAATTTTAAATACGTACTGCTTATGTAAACCAAAATTACTGTGCCAAATTTCGTTAAAATCGGTCCACATTTGACCATAGCTCCCATACAAACTCTTCAATCAAAACGCACCAAATGAGATAAAAATCACTAAAAAGCTCGTTAATCTGAAGAGAATAAGAATTTTTGGTATATTTTTCACATACGTAATTCTTGTATAATCGGTCCAAATTTGACCCTATATCTTATATAAGTCTAAATGACAAAAACAGCTTATATATATAAGTTTTGTATGATGGCAAAATTTAGCAAATATTTGTCTTTATACAGAAAAATAACACCTTTGACCTCAATGGTGAAGGGTATCGTATGGTCGGGCTTGACCAACTATAGCACTTTTTTACTTGTTTTATATAAAACTGGGGCCAAATCGAAGCATTCGATATCGATGTAAGACATTTCAGAAACATTTGTGTAGCATACTTTTAGGCTAATCTAATTACTATACAATATATAAAGTTTAGTTTTGGCAAACAAACGAATATGTTTAGGTACCAAATTTGTTTAAACTTTTTGCAAAATAAATTATTTTGAAAATCCTTAAGGTATGTTACACAATATTAGCTTAAAAGTCTAAATTTTCGATCTATATCGAATGCGTCTGGCTTTTCTAAAGTATTGATTAACACAGTTTCGATTTTGAGGATACAAAATTTTCAACACATTACTTTCTTTTATGAGCCCCTCTACTATTACCTTTTACCCTTCTCAATACATTTATATTGGGTTTATAATTTAATTATTTATTGATAAGTTTAGACATTGGAGTAAAATGTTTTTGTCATTTCATTTATTGTATTTCACTGTTTCATTTTGTTGTTATGGTTGATTTCGTTGATTTTGTTTTAAAATTAAATTACAAACCAAATTAAATAACAATATTGAATATAATTTAGTTGTCAGCTTTATGCCTATAGAGAAAAGGATAACGTATCCTTTTCAGTAAGACGTCATAATCGGCTTCAGATAAATTTAAATATGCAAAAGGAAGAAAACTTATTTGTATTTATAGTTCATGTGGAGTCCCAGGAGAGGTAGTTTAAGATTTGGAGGAAATAAATCTGAAATTTAAAACATGTCGGTATTTATTAAAATTTAACAAAAAAATATATACATGAAAGAGGATTCCCAACACTGATTTTTGCAAAACCAAAAAAAAAAGAAAGAAAAATATTTTTAACAAAAATGTTTCTATAGAAAAAAAACTTAAACGAAATCTTTTCTATAGCAGAATATTTTTAGCGAACAGTTTTTTATAGAAAAATATTTTTAATAAAAATATGAAAATTTTTCTATAGAAAAATATTTTTTATGAAAATTTTTCTATAGAAAAATATTTTTAACAAAAATTTTTCTATAGAAAAATATTTTTAACAAAAATTTTTCTATAGAAAAATATTTTTAACAAAAATTTTTCTATAAAAAAATATTTTTAACAAAAATTTTTCTATTGAAAAATATTTTTAACAAAAATTTTTCTATAGAAAAATATTTTTAACAAAAATTTTTCTATAGAAAAATATTTTTAACAAAAATTTTTCTATGGAAAATTATTTTTAATAAAAATTTTTCTATAGAAAAATATTTTTAACAAAAATTTTTCTATAGAAAAATATTTTTAACAAAAATTTTTCTATAAAAAAATATTTTTAACAAAAATTTTTCTATTGAAAAATATTTTTAACAAAAATTTTTCTATAGAAAAATATTTTTAACAAAAATTTTTCTATAGAAAATATTTTTAACAAAAATTTTTCTATAGAAAAATATGTTTAACAAAAATTTTTCTATAGAAAAATATGTTTAACAAAAATTTTTCTATAGAAAAATATTTGTAACAAAAATTTTTCTATAGAAAAATATTTTTAACAAAAATTTTTCTATAGAAAAATATTTTTAACAAAAATTTTTCTATAGAAAAATATTTTTAACAAAAATTTTTCTATAGAAAAATATTTTTAACAAAAATTTTTCTATAGAAAAATATTTTTAACAAAAATTTTTCTATAGAAAAATATTTTTAACAAAAATTTTTCTATAGAAAAATATTTTTAACAAAAATTTTTCTATAGAAAAATATTTTTAACAAAAATTTTTCTATAGAAAAATATTTTTAACAAAAATTTTTCTATAGAAAAATATTTTTAACAAAAATTTTTCTATAGAAAAATATTTTTAACAAAAATTTTTCTATAGAAAAATATTTTTAACAAAAATTTTTCTATAGAAAAATATTTTTAACAAAAATTTTTCTATAGAAAAATATTTTTAACACAAATTTTTCTATAGAAAAATATTTTTAACAAAAATTTTTCTATAGAAAAATATTTTTAACAAAAATTTTTCTATAGAAAAATATTTTTAACAAAAATTTTTCTATAGAAAAATATTTTTAACAAAAATTTTTCTATAGAAAAATATTTTTAACAAAAATTTTTCTATAGAAAAATATTTTTAACACAAATTTTTCTATAGAAAAATATTTTTAACAAAAATTTTTCTATAGAAAAATATTTTTAACAAAAATTTTTCTATAGAAAAATATTTTTAACAAAAATTTTTCTATAGAAAAATATTTTTAACGAAAATTTTTCTATAGAAAAATATTTTTAACGAAAATTTTTCTACAGAAAAATATTTTTAACGAAAATTTTTCTATAGAAAAATATTTTTAACGAAAATTTTTCTATAGAAAAATATTTTTAACGAAAATTTTTCTATAGAAAAATATTTCTAACAAAATTTTTCTATAGAAAAATATTTCTAACAAAAATTTTTCTATAGAAAAATATTTATAACAAAAATTTTTCTATAGAAAAATATTTTTAACGAAAATTTTTCTATAGAAAAATTTTTTTAACGAAAATTTTTCTACAGAAAAATTTTTTAACGAAAATTTTTCTACAGAAAAATTTTTTAACGAAAATTTTTCTATAGAAAAATTTTTTTAACGAAAATTTTTCTATAGAAAAATTTTTTTAACGAAAATTTTTCTATAGAAAAATTTTTTTAACGAAAATTTTTCTATAGAAAAATTTTCTTAACGAAAATTTTTCTATAGAAAAATTTTTTTAACGAAAATTTTTCTATAGAAAAATTTTTATTTAGAAAAATTTTTTTAACGAAAATTTTTCTATAGAAAATTTTTTTTAACGAAAATTTTTCTGTAGAAAAATTTTTTTAACGAAAATTTTTCTACAGAAAAATTTTTTTAACGAAAATTTGTCTATAGAAAAATTTTTTTAACGAAAATTTTTTAACGAAAATTTTTCTAAAGAAAAATTTTTTTAACGAAAAGTTTTCTATAGAAAATTTTTTTTTAACCAAAATTTTTCAATAAAAAATTTTTTTAACCAAAATTTTTCTATAGAAAATATTTTTTAACCAAAATTTTTCAATAAAAAATTTTTTTTAACCAATATTTTTTCATAGAAAAATTTTTTTAACAAAATTTTTCTATTGAAAAATTTTTTAACCAAAATTTTTCCGTAGAAAAATTTTTTAAGCAAAATTTTTCAATAGAAAAATATTTTTGACCACAATTTTACAATAGAAAAATATTTTTAACAAAAGTTTTTGTATAGAAAAATTTGTTTAACCAAAAATTTTCTATAGAGAAATTTTTTAAACAAAAATTTTCTTTTCGATACCAAAATTTTTTGCCAAAATTTTTTATAGAAAAATATTTTTATCGAAAATTTTCTATAAAAAATTATTTTTATCGAATTCTGTAATATTTTAATCTAAAAATATTCTAAATAAACATTTTTTTATCTAAAATTTTTCTATAGAAACATTTTTTTAACCAAATATTTTTATCCAAAATTTTCCCATAGAAAAATTTTTATAACCAAATTTTTTGTATAGAAAAATGTTTTTAAATAAAATTTTTCTATAGAAAAATATTTTTAACAAAAAATTTTTCTATAGAAAAATTTTTTAACCAAAGTTTTTCTATAGAAAAATTTTTTTAACTAAAATTTTTCTATAGAAAAATATTTTTATCGATAATTTTCTATAGAGAATTATTTTTATTGAATTCTATAGAAAAATATTTTTATCAAAAATTTTTCTAAAAAAAAATTTTTTGTGTCTAAAATATTTCTAAAGGAAAATTTTTTTATCGAAAATTTTTCTATAGAAAAATATTTTTAACCAAAATTTTTCTATAAATTTTTTATTTTAACTAAAATTTTTTATAGGACATTTTTTTTATTTTTTAACCAAAATTTTTCTATAGAAAAATTTGTTTAACCAAAATTTTTCAATAAAATTTTTTTTTTTAACTAAAATTTTTTGTAGGACATTTTTTTTATTTTTTTTTATTTTTTAACCAAAATTTTTCTATAGAAAAATTTGTTTAACCAAAATTTTTCTATAATTTTTTTTTTTAACTAAAATTTTTGATAGGACATTTTTTTTTTTTTTTAACAAAATTTTTCTATAGAAAATTTTTTTAACCAAAATTTTTCTGTAGAAAAATCTTTTTAAAAAAAATTTTTCAATAGAAAAATATTTTTGACCAAAATTTTTCAATAAAAAAATATTTTTAACAAAAGTTTTTGTATAGAAAAATTTGTTTAACCAAAAATTTTCTATAGAAAAATTTTTTTATCCAAAATCATTCTATAGAAAAAATTTTATAAACAAAAATTTTCTATAGAAAAATTTGTTTTACCAAAATTTTTTTAAAGAAAATTATTTTTATTGAAAATTTTTTATAGAGAATTATTTTTATCGAATTCCGTAATATTTTAATCTAAAAATTTTCTAAAGAAACATTTTTTTATCTAAAATTTTTCTATAGAAAAATTTTTTTTATCGAAAATTTTTCTATAGAAAAATAATTTTAACCAAAATTTTTCTGAGAAAAATATTCATTTTTATATTTTTCGTTTCATCCTTATAAATATATTTAAGTTTATAAAACTTTATTATTGAAATATAATGTTAAGCCAAGTTAGTTTGAATTATCCCTCCACTGTTGGCAATAAAGGATATCAAAAAGGCTTTTTTAAAATGTCCATCATTCCATATGTTATCATAAAATAACATTAAATATTTACATTTTTACCTTTTAACAAATGTCATATATTCGTGAAATTTCCTGCAGCTTTGACAGTTCTTACCCAAGTTTGCTTACATATTTTTTTTGAACCCAAAACAAAACCTTTTTTTCTCTTCAAACATCGAATTGACATGTTTAAAATTTTGACACAAACATGCAAGACTTTAAAGAAACCATAAACATTTTCTTCAGCAACTTTTTTCTTTGCCTGTCGACATGGAAAATATAGTAAAATTATTTAGGCCTCATATTTTCCTTTGTATATTAACAAGTCGAAAAAAAGGCACATATCCGTCCCCATTCCTTTACTCAATAGATCACGTTTTTATCGCAATTTAAACAAATTTTTAATCTGAGTTCTACAATTCTGCCAGGCATATTTAAATTTATTTAATTTCTTTTTTTTCGCCAAAAAAGGAGAAAAATATCACAAGTTAAATATTCAATTTTAAGAATGTGAAATACGCAATTACACGTACGTTTGACTGTTGAAAATAGTACGTGTTCAATGACAGGCATTCATTGATTTGATTTCTTGTCAACAAATTCGTGCATATCAATGCGGTATTTCGTCAGCGGTATATGAAAACTGACATAAAACCTGATATGCGAAAAATAGCACAAAGTTTGATAGGCAGATATAAAAATTTATGCAAATTTTGAAATCAAAAAAAAATTAATCCGATTTGCAAAATTAAATCAATATTTTGGTGTTTTAGACAAAAATGGTTCTAAAAATATACAAAACAAGTAAGAGTGTTATATTCGGCTGTGCAGAATCTTATATACCCATCATCAAGTTGTGTTAAATTTCGAAACAAATCTCACATATCTATGAGGGTGCAGCTAACTCAAAATCTGGACCAAATTTGAAAAAATTTGTTTCACTATTGGGTATTGTTGGT
Source organism: Stomorhina lunata (assembly GCA_933228675.1). Lineage (NCBI taxonomy): Eukaryota > Metazoa > Arthropoda > Insecta > Diptera > Rhiniidae > Stomorhina > Stomorhina lunata. Next base: position 35,271,943 of record OW121744.1, on the reverse strand, counting down.
AAAATTTTTCGACTAAATTTGGTTGCAGTAGCTTAGGCCAAAGGCGTTAATAGTAATACGGCAGGTTCATATAATGGGTGTTTTTTTTAGAGGTATAGAACTTCGAATTGAAATAAAACACAAGAAAATCGTGTTAATGTCCATGAATTTGGCTTTATTGGAAGGATAATTTTATGTCATTAATGTTTAAATATGATTTCGGGCATGTGGCCGCCGCAGCTGGCTCGAATAAAGCCAATTCTACAGGTCCAATTTTCAACTACTTTTTCGAGCATATGGGGCCGTATGTTGGCAATAACGCCACGAATGTTGGCTGTCAAGTCCCCTAACGTTTCTGGTTTGTTGACGTAGACGAGCGACTTCACATATCCCCAAAGAAAATAATCCAGTGGTGTCAAATCGCACGATCTTGGTGGCCAATTGACAGGTCCATTCCGCGAAATTATGCTCTCATCGAATTTTTCCTTCAATAAATCAATTGTGACGTGCGCTGTGTGGCATGTAGCTCCGTCTTGTTGGAACCACAACTCATCCACATTCATGCCATCCAATTGGGGAACAAAATAGTCGGTTATCATGGCTCTATACCGGTCTCCATTTATGGTAACTGACTCTCCAGCATTATTTCGGAAGAAGTATGGCCCAATGACTCCACCAGCCCATAGAGCACACCAAACAGTCAGTTTTTGTGGATATAATGGCGTCTCAAGGGTCTCATGTGGATTTCCTTCACTCCAAATGCGGCAATTTTGCTTGTTGACGTAGCCATTCAACCAAAAATGAGCCTCATCACTGAACAAAATTTTGCGATGAAAATCAGCATCGAGATCAATCTCATTTTCGGCCCATACACCAAAATCACGACGCATTGCATGGTCTCGCGGCTTTAATTCTTGCACAAGCTGGATCTTGTAAGGTCGCAAGCCAAGATCTTTGCGCAAAATCTTCCATAAAGTTGATGGACAAAGCTCCAATTGCTGTGCACGGTGGCGAATCGATTCATTCGGGTCCTCTTCAACACTTTGCTCTACAGCGGCGCACTGTTCGACGTCGCTGCGGATGCGTATTATCACATAGAGTAAACGTAGTGCGAAAACGATCCATGGTTAACCGAATTAATTGCTCTGATGGACGATTATGTCGACCATAAAATGGACAGAGCTTGCGGTAAACTTCGCGAACTGAACCATTATTTTCGAAATAAATTTGCACGATTTGCAAGCGTTGTTCTTTTGTCAACCTGTTCATGATGAAATGGCAAACAGAACTAAATATTAATCACTTGACAGCTGACAAAATGGCCGCCAGTTAAAAAAGTGATGCCAACTAAAGTTCTATACCTCAATAAAAAACACCCGATATAACCACTAATACTCATTCCATCTATTTTGCAAAACTATAGGAAAATAAATATGTTATTCTCATTGTCTTTTTACCCACTCAGACTTACTTAGTGGGAGAATACAACAATACTCACTTATAACAAAAAACTTAACTACTCATTAATACACACTCAAAATTATAAAACACAGAAATGGATATACACGGATGGAACTATGCAGATGTTTAACTTGTACTCGATTCGATTAGGGTGGGTAAGAATCGGATTTTAAAACTTTATGACTAGAAATTGGCGTGGTAGTAAAAAACTATCAAAGAGAGAAATGTAGCCCTTACAGAGCCGTGAACACCGATATATAAAGTCTTATGATCGGACTACAGATTTTACATTATTAAAAAGTTTAACTCTAGTGTATTGTACTAAGAGCCCAATTTATTACAATTGTTTATTATTGCAATAAAAATTTTTTGATAAAAATAAAAAATGTTGGTGGGGAAACCTTCTCATCAGGAGGATTATCTCTAATTCTAGACAGAGCGAAAACAACACATTATATATTAGCCTTGCTCGGAGCTTTAGGATAAGCATTTTGAGACGAATTTTAAAGTTTTCAAATATTTAATTGTATAAAGTAAACGGTGTTTTTTTAAGCTAGATAGAAATTGTAAAAAGTAACACAAAAAATTAAATTTTGATGAAAGTTTTTTTATACCCTTCACCAATAGGTAAAAGGGTATTATAAGTTTGTCATTAAGTTTGTATTTTTTTCATTACTCGTTTTAGACCCATAAAAATTATACCGATCGACTCAGAATCGCCAGGAGAGTCGATTTAGCCATGTCCGTCTGTCTGTTGAAATCAAGTTTCTGGAGCTCCTGTAGGGTGTAGCTCGATACCGGAGATATCGGCAAAATACTAAAATTCGATGGTGACAAATTGACTAATTTTAATTTTTTTTTTTTTAAATTTAAAAAAAAAAATAAATTCTCATCGAATTTTGAATTTTGGCGATATCTCTGGTGTTTATAGACCGATTTTGATGAAATTTAATAGCGTGCTGCGTTGAAGTATTTTCTAAAATCTCAAATATAATTCGAAATTTTTTTTTTTTAAAATGCTGTTTAAAAAAAAAATTTAAATTGCCAATTTGCCTACATCGATATATTTTGCTTTGGCGATATCTGAGTTGTTGATATACCGATTACGATGAAATTCAATAGTGCTCTGCGTTGAATGATTTCCTAAAATTTGATATACAATTCAGAAAACTTTCTTCAAAAAAAAAATGATTTTTTTTACAAAAAAATATATTTTTTTTACAAAAAAATATTTCAAATTCGGCAATTTGCGGGACATCGAATTTGGAGTTTTGGCTATATCTCAAATTGTTATATACCGATTTTGATGATATTTAATATCGTTTTGCTTTTGTGGATTTCCTAAAATCTGACATATTATTCATGTCAGTATACTATCCGCAAATTGAGGAATTTTAAACAAATTGAAGAATTTTATACAAATTAAAAAAATATAATTTAAAAGGAAGTATAAAATTTTAATTCGGCATCGAATTTCGAGTTTTGGCTATATCTCAGGTGTTAATAGAAATGTATGTTGAAATTTGATAATAAACTTCATAGAACACTATTAACATCGAATATTTAACTTATGTCGGTATGCCATCCAGGAGCTACACAAGATTTCAGTAGACGGAAATACGATGTACATATCTTATCTTATCTTATATTCTTAAACGAGCAATAATTGTATATATATATATATATATATATATATATATATATATATATATAGAATGACTATCTCGAAAACGGCTCTAACGATTTTGATAAAATTTGGACAGTGGGTATCTTTTTTGATGTATAGGTCGAAGAAGAAGGGACTTTTGGAACTTTTACCTCTAAGAGGATAAAAAGGGGAAAAAATCGAAAACGATATGTCTCCTAAAGTAATAGGTATAGAAACAAAATTAAAATTACGTTTTAAACAGCTTTGAAAATAAGCGGACAGGTGTTTGGTACTTTTTTGAAACTATGTCCGATAGGGGGTAAAAAAGGGTGAAAATAGTTTTTTTTGGCACCTTTTTAACCCACTCTTATATTTTAAACTAAAGAATATAGAAAGAAACTTGGTACTGCAATCAATAGATGTAAAAAAAAACATGAAACACGTATTTGGTACTTTTTTGATTTTGGAGCCAAAATGGGTAAAAAAGGGATAAAATGATAACTTAACATCTCCAAAGTAATATGAATAGGAATATTATAAAGAGTGTTCTAAAAAAAATATGCATTTATTATTTTAGACAAAATTTATCCATAGTGCAAGAAATAATTTATTTTTTGATCAAGTTAGTTTCTATAGATATGTCAGATACTATTATTTTAGAAATTATTAATTTTCAATAGTTATTTCAATCAATATGGACTGCGAAAAAAAAAGTTCGTGAAAATATAATTAAAACTTTTCAAAAAAATCCATCATGGACTTTTAAAAAAATAGCTAAAAATTTGAAAGTTGACCCTCGAACGGTTTCTAATGCCATTATACGGTATAAGAAAAACCTGAGCATTGAAAGAAAACCTGGATTAGGGAGGAAAAAAGGTCCTACAGATATTGGTAAGGCAAAAGAAGTCGAGCGACTCTTTCGAAGAGCGCCTAACACTTCTTTAAGAAAAGCAGCTCGTATGGTGAAATGTTCTACGAATTTTGCACATAGAGTCAAAGCTTATGCTGGACTGAAGACATACAAAGTCCAAAAGGTTCCAGATCGCAATGCTATAAAGAACTTAGAAGCAAAAAAACGAGCGAAAAAATTGAAGTCTGATTTTATAAAAAAATACACCTGTTGTGTGAGGGATGATGAAACAAATGTACTGGCAGACTTTTCTCAACTTCCTGGTCAAGATTTTTATGTTGTTGATAAACGGGGCAATGTTCGGCAAGAGTTTCGCACAAAAAAACAAACAAAATTCCCTAAGAAGTTTCTCGTGTGGCAAAAGAAGTAAAGTATTTGTGGCATCTGGCACAATAAACACAGAAATTTATATAAAGGAGTGCCTACAAAAACGGTTGTTACCCTTTTTAAGAGAGCACAGAGTGACTACATTTTTTTGGCCCGATTTGGCATCATGCCATTATGGAAAAAAGGCACTTGAGTGGTACCCAAAGAATAATGTCATGTTTGTACCACAAGAGGCAAATCCACCTAACTGTCCAGAACTTCGGCCTGTGGAAAGGTATTGGGCTCTGGTAAAAAAGGAATTGAAGAACACAGGAGAGATTTCCAAGAACATGTCCGATTTTAAGCGCAGGTGGAACACATGCTCCAAAAAGGTATCAGAAGCAACTGTAAAATCTTTAATGGGAGGGTTTCCGAAAAAAGTCGATAATTTTGCAAAACCCGAGTACTAAGTAAACATTTTAATGCTAAATGATATTGTATAATATGTCATTATATTTGCGTATTTTGTAGAGTTTTTATATTAAAAGGTTTGATTTTTATTTAAGAAAATCCAACTACAAATTTTATTTAGAGCACTCTTTACATTATGTTAAATGCGTTTTAAAAAAATGTACCGAATTCAATTGGCACCAAAAAAGTACCAAATATACATATGGAACTTTTAGAAATTAGGGAATAAAAAGGGGGAAAAATTAGTATTATTTTAAACAAATGAATGTTTGTCTGTATGTATGTTCTTTATAGAATAGTAAACTGTGAATTTTATTGTGTTATGCTCTTTAGCGAAGATGTTGCGGATAAGCCGGCGAAGGTTTTAAAGTTGATAAGACTAATTTCCGACAGATGGCGCCACTGAAAATTACTAAAAATTAATTAAATCGTAAACTGTACATTTGATCATGCTATGATCTTTAGCAAAGTTGTAGCGCATGAGCCGACGAAGGCTTTTTAGTTGGTATGAATAATTTCCGACAGGTGGCGCTACATAAACTTACTCAAAGTCAATTTAATCGTAATCTGTACATTTAATCATGCTACAATCTTTAGCAAAGTTGTTGCACATGAGCCGACGAAGGTTTCTTAGTTGGTATGAAGAAATTTCGACAGGTGGCGCTACTGAAATTTACTCAAAGTCAATTTAATCGTATGCTGTACATTTAATCATGCTATAATCTTCAGCAAAGTTGTTACGGATAAGCCGAAGAAGGTTTATGAATTGGAATAAGCAAAGTCCGACAGGTGGCGCCACAGAAAACTACTCAAAATGAATTATATCGTAAACTGTGCATTTGATCAGACTATAATCTTTAGCAAAGTTGTTGCGCATGAGTCGACAGAGGTTTCTGTTGATATGAATAATTTCCAAAATTATTCAAAATGAGTTAAACTGTAAACTATGCAAACTATGTGTTGGTCGGACAAAATAAATCAAATAATTCAAAATTAACTGAATATTTCTACAATGTCTTTCCTCTAAATTTATTTTAGCACTTTATAATATAAAATATATAAAAACTTTAAAATTTTCCTCAAAATGCTTATCATAAAGCTCCGAGCAAGGCTCGGTCTACCAGGTACTGTCTAAAATTAGTGGTATGACTTTTGAACATACTGATTGCTCATTATTTGCACCCATTTATTATCCCCTTTTACGCTTTAATTATACACTCATTTCTAGAAAATGTTATACCATTTGAAAGGTATTTTTCCGTAGATCAGACGAATCTATATTTTATTAAAATCGGTTCAGTTTTAAAAAATCGGTTTGGTATTTAAAAATCTTACTAACACAATAAAGAAAACTCACATGCATATGAAATTCACTCTTAAGAATCAAACAAAAGAAATTGTATGCAAACATGTTTTCTTTTGTTTTTATTATTTTTGGTGAGTGATGAGAATTAAAGAGTACATTTGTGGGGAGATAGTGGTAGACAAAGACAAAAATAAAGAGTATTTTATTACAATTAAATAAATGTTTTTGTTTTGTAAAAAAATAGCAACAAAAATTATTGGTATTGTTTTTATTATTTGTGGTGAGGGAGTGAAAGACAAAATTAATATTTTGGAAGATTTGACAAAAAAAAAGTGCTTAAAATGTAAACCTTTCAAATTAGAATTATTTGAAGTTAAATTTTTATGGAATTTTGTTTTTTGGGTTGGTTTATTGGGATAAAATCTTCGAGTGATTGAGGAATAAATATTGTGTTAAAAAATTAAATAATATTGCAGGAAAGGGCACGCATGAGATCATTAAGAGCTATTTTACAATGCCAATTTTTTTAAGAGTCATAGTAGTAAAGAGTTGGAAAAGAACATTGTGACTTATATCCAAAAAGGATGTTACCGATTAAAAAACAGTCTTTTGAAGGAAAGTTTATAATAATAACAGATTATTATCAAGAAAAGGAATTAAATGATCGGTCTGAATCAAATGTAAATTCAAAACTGATTAATGTTTAGAAAATGCTATAATATCAGGAAGGAATATTAAAAGGCAAATCTTGCATTGCGACTGGAATGGTTTTAAACTGTAAGCTTCTACAGATTCCAACACTCAGAATATTATGTAAGTAAAATTAACTTAAAATGTAATTTGAAATAAATGAATATTCATTTAAAAACCGGTCAACTGATTTTTCATTCAAATTCAATAAATATTTCATTTAATTTTAACTGACAAATATTTAAACTACATTTTCAGTTTTAAAAACGGAATATTCAGTTGTATTCACAAAAATTACTGACAAAAATTTAAACTACATTTTTAGTATAAAAAACGGAAATTTTCATTTATTTTTACAAAATTGAATGGTAAAAAACTACGTAAAATTTCCGTAAAACGGACAATTTTCATTTGTTTTTATAATTAACGTAAAATAAAAGACGAAACCATAAAAAGGTTATATCCTTTAAGGCATCAAAAAACCAAACAGACAAAACAAAGTTTGTTGTTTGCTTAGGCCATACCCCGTGATAGGCGGCCAGTATTATAAAGAGTTTCTTCAGTAAGCAAACCTAAGATACTTAAGGAAAAACAATAATTAAACAAATACGAATTATATTTGATACAATAATTGAAAAAATTTATAAAAACTAAACAACTGATATTTTCAAATGTTACGGATTTTCAGTATTTTTTTGTAGGTTGTTTTTTAAACAAATGTAAAAATATGTTAAAAATCAATTTTCATATAAATTTAAATGAATATTCATTTGAAAACAACATAAACGTAAATTTCCTAAACAACATACAATCAGTTACTGTAATAGTTTCCTGAGTGAAGTACTTTGTGGTTCTCACGGTTAATTATGCAGTAAAATGATAATAAATTTTAAATATTAGGATCTTTGTTAAAAAGTTAAATAAGACCTTGATTTCTCTATAATTTTTGTCAGTCCGTTAGTAACGCTTACAAGTTTATCTGTTCATCACTTCACAGAGCATTTTGACATCGATAACGCAAGATGTTTTGATAAGATCTACCAAGTCTAACACTTTTTCCTTCTCATTCACTTCTGAAGATGCAAAAACGGTTTATTATTGAATATCTTGAATCAGTAAACTCTTCGAGAGCTACACAATTTTTAATTATAGTTTTGCCAATTTGTCCAAGTCGACGCTCTGTTGTATGGAGTGATATAGAGATCAATGAGATCAATTTCTCCACATATCCGTTTAGTCCGAGCAATTTTAAAACCCTGCTACATCGACACTGTCATTTTTGACTTAAAGCTCTGATTGTATGAGTTTTCTTTTTATGAGATTTCTTTTTATAGAGGCAAATACTGCCTATACAATTGCATATGGAGTATATACGAATTGGGTAACCTTATTTGGAAAGGGGATGGTAGAGAAGAGAAAGGTATGTATATCTATTTTTAGAACAGTGAAGTTGCGCCATTTGTTGTTATTTAGACGTTTTTTTTTTTTGTTTTACAGCCAATTCTATTTATTTTTCGTAGACGGCGTGTTATTGCCGTAGTCTTACTGCCGACGGAAGATGCTGTGGTAATTAATAATTTTAATTCTGTTATCATTGACTCCCAGTGGAGCATAGGGCCTTAAATTTAATAGAAATTAATAATTACAGAAATTGTTGGTGCCGAGACCGGGGATCGAACCCAGGCTCAGTGTGATATTACGTGATAACCAACTAAGCCACAGCACGGGAAATTTGTATTCACAATGAACTAGATGACGGTCGATTGTGTCAACAGCAGGATACGCTAGTTTATATTAAATTGTAGGTAATCTTTTTATGAATTATGCAAAATACAACTCATTACAATGGTATCAGTTCAAAACCATACATAATTTTGCGCAAAGATATCGGCCTACACCCGTATAAGATCCAGCTGGTACAGAAATTGAAGCCACGAGACCATTATATGCATCGTTCTTTCGCCGATTGGGCTCTAGAGCAGTTGGAAACTGACCCGTTGTTTTATCGCAAAATTGTGTTCAGCGATGAGGCGCATTTTTGGCTTAACGGGTTTGTTAATAAGCAAAATTGCCGCATATGCAGTGAGACCAATCCACAAGAGACCCTACAGACTCCATTACATCCAGAAAAATGCACCGTATGGTGCGGTTTTCACGCTGGTGGCATCATTGGACCTTATTTCTTCAAAAATGAGGCCGGAGCTCGCGTTACGTTATCGCACCATGATCAATGATTTTTTATTTGAAAATATGGATGACATTGATCCGGAGGAGATGTGGTTTCAACAGGATGGCGCTACGTGCCATACGGCGAACGCAACCATCGACTTATTGAAATCAAAATTTGGCGATAAGTTGATTTCGAGAAATGGACCTGTCAATTGGCCTCCAAGGTCGTGCGATTTGACACCTCTCGATTATTTCCTGTGGGGCTACGTAAAGTCACTGGTTTATGCTGATAAAGCAACAATTGATGCCTTGGAGGACAGACAGACATCATTCAATCCTCTTAGAATTTCATTATTATACCCTTCACCACCATAAGTGGAAAGGGTATTATAAGTTTGTACTGATGTATGTAACGGAAAGAAATATTTATCTTAGCATACCAATAGGCTTATCACTTTCTGAGTCTCTTTAGCGATGTCAATCCGTCCGTCTGGCTGGCAGGCTGGCAGGACCCCCACATAAACCATGTAATCAAAGTGCATAGCACAATTCTTAAGATAATTTGATAAAGTTTGGCACAGATCATTTTTTTCATAGTGGGACCATGGCTATTGAAATCGGTCCATTATTTATGGTACCTGCCATAGACCCCACTTCCCGGAATTAATATTTTGGCCACAAATATCAATATTTTTTTATGAAATTTAAAACAAATACTGCACATTTGACTATAGCTCCCATACAAACTTTTCTGTCAAAACGCACTAAATGAGACAAAAATCAGTAAAATGCACGCCAATCTGAAGATAATGAGGATTTTGAGTTTATTTTTTTGCATACATCATTTTTGTAAAAACTGTAATGAAATTGCCAAATTTCGAGATAATCGGTCCACATTTGACCCTAACTCTCATATAAGTCCAAATCTCGAAAACAGCTTAAATATTTAAGTTTTGACAAAATGTTTGTATAAAGGCAAAATTTGGCAAATATTTGTCTTTGTACAGGAAAAAAAAATCATCTTTTACCTTAGTGGTGAAGTGTATTGTATAGCCGGGCTTGACCAGCTATAGCACTTTCTCACTTGTTTTTAGCTTATTCCTTGATTACTTTAGGGCCATGCTAAACTTAGCTTTTATAATGAAAAAATCCTAATAATATTGCAAAACCTGTGACATTTAGGTTTTTAGTACCTGGTTGACCGAGCCTTGCTCGGAGCTTTATGATAAGCATTTTGAGGAAAATTTTAAAGTTTTTATATATTTTATATTATAAAGTGCTAAAATAAATTTAGAGGAAAGACATTGTAGAAATATTCAGTTAATTTTGAATTATTTGATTTATTTTGTCCGACCAACACATAGTTTGCATAGTTTACAGTGTAACTCATTTTGAATAATTTTGGAAATTATTCATATCAACAGAAACCTCCGTCGACTCATGCGCAACAACTTTGCTAAAGATTATAGTCTGATCAAATGCACAGTTTACGATTTAATTCATTTTGAGTAGTTTGCTGTGGCGCCACCTGAAGTTGTTCATACCATATAAGAAACCTTTGTCTGCTTATTCGTAACAACTTTGCTTATGATTATAACATGATCAAATGCACAGTTTACGTTTTAATTCATTTTGAGTAATTTTCTGTGGCGCCACCTGTCGGACTTTGCTCATTCCAATTCATAAACCTTCTTTGGCTTATCCGTAACAACTTTGCTGAAGATTATAGCATGATTAAATGTACAGCATACGATTAAATTGACTTTGTGTAAATTTCAGTGGCGCCACCTGTCGAAATTTCTTCATACCAACTAAGAAACCTTCGTCGGCTCATGTGCAACAACTTTGCTAAAGATTGTAGCATGATTAAATGTACAGATTACGATTAAATTGACTTTGAGTAAGTTTCTGTAGCGCCACCTGTCGGAAATTATTCATAACAACTAAAAAGCCTTCGTCGGTTCATGTGCTACAACTTTGCTAAAGATCATAGCATGATCAAATGTACAGTTTACGATTTAATTAATTTTTAGTAATTTTCAGTGGCGCCATCTGTCGGAAATTAGTCTTATCAACTTTAAATCCTTCGCCGGCTTATCCGCAACATCTTCGCTAAAGAGCATAACATAATCAAATTCACAGTTTACTATTCTATAAAGAACATACATACAGACAAACATTCATTTGTTTAAAATAATACAAAATTTTCCCTCTTTTTATTCCCTAATTTCTAAAAGTTCCATATGTATATTTGGTACTCTTTTGGTGCCAATTGAATTCGGTACATTTTTTTAAAACGCATTTAACATAATGTATAATGTTCCTATTCAAATTACTTTGGAGATGTTAAGTTATCATTTTATCCCTTTTTTACCCATTTTGGCTCCAAAATCAAAAAAGTACCAAATACGTGTTTCATGTTTCTTTTACATCTATTGATTGCAGTACCAAGTTTCTTTCTATATTCTTTAGTTTAAAATATAAGAGTGGGTTAAAAAGGTGCCAAAAAACTATTTTCACCCTTTTTTAGCCCCTATCGGACATAGTTTCAAAAAAGTACCAAACACCTGTCCGCTTATTTTCATAGCTGTTTAAAACGTAATTTTAATTTTGTTTCTATACCTATTACTTAAGGAGATATAGTCCCTTCTTCTTCGACCTATACATCAAAAAAGATACCCACTGTCCAAATTTTATCAAAATCGTTAGAGCCGTTTTTGAGATAGCCATTCTCTATATATGTATATATATATATATATATATATATATATATATATATATATATATGCATATATATATGCATATATATATATACATATTTATTTATATATATATATATATATATATATATATATATATATATATATATATATATATATATATATGTATATAAATACATACAATTATTGCTCGTTTAAGAATATAAGATAAGATTTAAATCAGAGTCTTATGGTGTAGAAGTCATATACACCATAAGACTCAGATTTAAAAAAGGACTTCAAGGATTTACATTTGTAACATTTAAAAGGGGGAGATTGGTTCCTCCTCTTTTAAAACGTCTACGGATATAAATAACTCTATTAATTACACTATCGCTATTTTTCAGTTTTATTTACATTATTCGAAATATATTTCATTACTATTTTACTTAAACTTATTATTTTCACTTTATTTTCCCTATTCTTTAGCAAACAGTTGCCGTTTTAATTTCTTAATTAACTTTACGCCACGTTTCACCTGAAAGGCATTTATTAATTACACTTCTCCGCACAAATTCAATTTCTTTGAGCTACAACAAACGATGTGATGTGTTTTATTTTATTTATTTTGAAATATATATTAAATAACTCTAGGAAATTTTAAAATTGAAACTCGAAATTTTTCGTGCTAAAAAAAATAAGTTTTTGTTAACAGGAAGGGGTTAATAAAGTTGTTAGACAAAAAACTATAGAACAAGTTTTTTGTTAGTTTGTAATTCAAATTTTTATTTTTTTTTTAAGAAAATGAAATTTTCCATTGGGTCTTTTCTCGTTTCAGCACAAAAATATCTTAAATACTTATGCAAAGAAGTTCAAAGGGGTTTGACTTTAAGAAATTTTGTATTTCTTGTTTAATTTTAAATTTTTTTTGTTTGACTTTTGTTAATTGGTTTTGTTTACTTGGAAAATAAATAACATTAAAATATAAAAAAAATATATATATATATAAAAATAAACATTATTTAACTTCAAGAAAACATAGCAAATGCTGAATGGGAATCAAATTCCAAAATTAAAATATTCCAAAAAATGATGTTGCATATTTTTAGGAGCATGGAAATATTTTGCTGTATTATGTAAGATCGTTTTGATACCTTAAAATTCGTTTTGTTGCCTTTTTTAAAAATATAAATCATAACAAGTACAAAAGTTCTATAGTCGGTCAAGCCCGACCATACGATACCCTTCACCACTAAGGTCAAAGGTATTCTTTTTCCTGTAAAAAGACAAATACATGCTAAATTTTGCCATCAAACAAACATTTTCTCAAAACTTATGTGTTATATATTTATACTTATATATTGTTTCCGTCATATGGACTTATATGAGAGCATGGATCAAATGTGGACCGATTATCTCGAAATTTGGCAAATTGATTACAGTTTTTACAAATGTTATGTATGAAAAAAAAAATGAACTCAAAATTCTAATTGTCTTCAGATTTTTCTATGGAAAATTTTTTGCCAAACATTTTTTTTTTTAATTTTCTATAGAAAAATTTTTCTATCGAAAATTTTTTCATCAAAAATTTTTCGATTGAAAATTTTTTTATCAAAAATTTTTCTATAGAAAATTTTCTTACAAACATTTTTCTATAGAAAATTTTTTCATCAAAAGTTTTTCTATAGAAAATTTTTTTTTATCAAAAATTTTTCTATAGAAAATTTTTTTTATCAAAAATTTTTCTATAGAAAATTATTCTTATCAAAAATTTTTCTATAGAAAATTTTTTAATCAAAAATTTTTCTATAGAAAATTTTTTTATCCAAAATTTTTCTATAGAAAATTTTTTTATCCAAAATTTTTCTATAGAAAATTTTTTATCAAAAATTTTTCTACAGAAAATTTTTTTATCAATAATTTATCTATAGAAAATTTTTCTATCAAAAATTCTTCTAAAGATAATTTTTTTATCAAAAAGTTTTCTATAGACAATTTTGTATCAAAAATTTTTCTACAGAAAATTTTTTTATCAAAAATTTTTCTATACAAATTTTTTTTATAAAAAAATTTTCTATAGAAAATTTCTTTGTCAAAAATTTTTCTATAGAAAATTTTTTCATCAAAAATTTTGTATAGAAAATTTTTTTATCAAAAATGTTTTCTATAGAAATTTTTGTTCTAAAAATTTTTCTATAGAAACTTTTTTTATCAAAAAATTTTCTATAGAAATTTTTTTATCAAAAATTTATCTATACAAAATTTTTTTATCAAAAAACTTTCTATAGATAATTTCTTTGTCAAAAATTTTTCTATAGAAAATTTCTTTGTCAAAAATTTTTCTATAGAAAATTTCTTTGTCAAAAATTTTTCTATAGAAAATTTTTTTTATCAAAAATTTTTCTATACAAAATTTCTTACAAACATTTTTCTATAGAAAATTTTTTTTATCAAAAATTTGTCAATAGAAAATTTTTCTTTAGAATATTTGAAAATTTTTTGATATAAAATATTTTTATCGAAAATTTTTACAGGAAAATATTTTGATCCAAAAATTTTCTATGAAAAATTTTTGATAAAAACATTTTCTATTGAAAAATATTTTTCTATGTTTTTATGAAAAATTTTCTTACAAACATTTTTCTATAGAAAATTTTTTTATCAAAAATTTTTCCAGAGAAAATTTTTTTATCAAAAATTTTTCTATAGAAAATTTTTTTATGAAAAATTTCTCTATAGAAAATTTTTTTTATGAAAAATTTCTCTATGGAAAATTTTTTTATAAACATTTTTGAATAGAAAATTTTCTTACAAACATTTTTCTATAGGAAATCCTTTATTTTTTAATATAAAATATTTTTATCGAAAATTTTTTCAGTAAAATGTTTTTATCGAAAATTTTTTTTCTATAGATAAATTTTTGATAAAAAATTTTCTATAGAAAAATTTTTTTATCAAAAAATTTTCTATTTAAAATTTTTGAACAAAAATTTTTCTATACAAAATTTGCTTTATAAAAAAGTTTTTTAAATTTTTGATAAAAAATTTTTCTATACAAAATTTTTTCATCAAAAATTTTTTTTATCGAAATTTTTTTCATTAAAAATTTTTCTATAGAAAATTATTTTATCAAAAAGAAAAATTTGTTTATGAAAAATTTTTTTGTGGAAAATTTCTATACAAAATTTTTTTTATCAAAAATTTTTTTAAATTTTTGATAAAAAAATTTTTCTATACAAAATTTTTTCATCAAAAATTTTTCTATCGAAAATGTTTTCATCAAAAATTTTTCTATTGGATTCATTTCTTTGAGGTTATGTTAAGTCTTTTGTCTTCCTCGATAAACCACAAACAATTGAACACCTAGAAACAACATTTGAAGAGTTATCGCAAAATTCGGCTGCAAGTGCTGAAAGGAAAAGATTGTGAAATATAATGGCGGCCTTATCATATTTTAACCCAATTTTATAAAATTTTCTTTCCTATAAAGCCCGTTTCATTGATATTAAAAAGATATTTCCTTGTTTTATTATGATTTAAACTTGTGTCGCTCTATAAGAAACACCTGTTAGTTAACATTTAACCCTATAGTCAACATTCCAATTTACCGGAATGATTTCTTTACCTCAGGAGTTTTTGAACAAAAATTGCCAAAAAAAAACTTTTTTTTTGGTTAGGTGGCTCAAATATCGATTTTTATTTACATGAATTTCGAGCTACCCTAATATCATATGATCCACTACAATTGCGTCTATATGTTGATTACACTTGGTTCAAACATTCCATATCCTTAGTAACTAGCTTCTGCTAAAAGCCATTAGTATTTACAACTTTCGATTACATACTTATCAAATATCAAATATTTTTTTATAAATTGTCATTGGATGATAAAAATGTGCAAAAACACTTTAACAATACATTAGTAAAACAATTCGGTTTGAGAGAAATGAAAAAAAGGAATGAATGAAAGACAAGCAAAAAAGTTGTGAAGTCAAGCAATCCCGACCATATGATACCCTATGACACTTAGATGAAATGACAATTTTTTTGTATGCATAGGTATATCCCTGTAATGCACAATACAATAACCATTTACATGTATAAGTTATACAGTTATACAGTATAACAACAGCAACTAATGCCACAAGTGGTGGAAAAACTGTAATGTAATGGGCATCATTGATATAGACATATGCGAGCATATGTAAATTTAATTTACAATATGTATTTAAGTCATTTTTGAATTGAAAATTGTATGGGAGCTATGGTTGAATATGGTGGAAAACCTTCGCAAATTGAAAAAGTCACTTGTATAGGCAATACCTAACCTAAAACTTTCTTAAGATCTAGTAAAATATGTGGCCAAAATCTCAATTCAAGTATCCAAATTAATGTACTGATTTCAACCAATTAAATAGCGATAGTCCCACTGCCAAATCAAATGTCTGAACCAAATTTCATATATCTAAACTTCTGGTGGTGTAGGGTATAACTCAATATTAGAAAGTGTTAACACAAACTTAAACACATACTCAAATATATAAATCCGATGGTCATCGCTACTCCCTCACATATGCACAGGGTCCATCACATTGTTCACAAAAACTCTGTCTTAACACAGTAAAGCTTCTAACAAAATTTGACCATATTTAGCAAAAACTTTCTTCTGTTATCCTTGACTCCCAGTGGAGCATAGGACCTCAAGCAAAAGCTTTCATACAACCACAAATCCAATAACATGCTTCACTTCCTCTCATAAATACCGTCTTTTATTTTCAAAGCAATGGTCACAACTGCCTTCAATTTGTAAAATATACTTTTAAAACTGCCCTCGTATAAAATCGGCATCTTTTAACATTTAACATCCGGTTTCACAACTTTATACTTTTCGTATGCTGTCATTTAACGTCTCATAAAACATAAATAGAAATCTATTGCCAAAAATAAGAAAAATATGTACTTGTAGTTATAGCAACAAAAACGTTTCAACCAACCAACCAACCGCTGCTATCCTCTACAACGAATTCATAACGTGTCATCCTTGTATAATTTTTAAGAGTTCATTCAATAAGCGCTTAGAAATATATGGGACTTTCTTCAAAAAAATTTCTTAAAGAATTTTTTTCTATAGTAAAATTTTCTTAAAGAACAAAAAAAAAACAAAGAAAATTTGTCCATAGAACAAATTTCAAAGAAAAAATTTCATCAAGAAAATTTTCTATAGAAAAAAATTTCATCCAGAAAATCTCTCTATAAAAAAAATTTCATTAAGAAAATTTTTCTATAGAAAAAAATTTAGTAAGAAAATTTTTCCATAGAAAAAATTTCATTAAGAAAATTTTTCTATAGAAAAAATTTAATTAAGAAAATTTTTCCATAGCAAAAATTTCATTAAGAAAATTTTTCTATAGAAACAAATTCACTAAGAAAATTCTTCTATAGAAAAAATTTCATTAAAAAATTTTTCTATAGAAAAAATTTCATTAAGAAAATTTTTCTATAGAAAAAACTTCATTAAGAAAAATTTTCTATAGAAAAAACTTCATTAAGAAAAATTTTCTATAGAAAAAATTTCATTAAGAAAAATTTTCTATAGAAAAAATTTCATTAAGAAAATTTTTCTATGGAAAAAATTTCTTTAAGAAAATTTTTCTATAAAAAAAATTTCATTAAGAAAATTTTTCTATAGAAAAAATTTCATTAAGAAAAATTTTCTATAGAAAAAATTTCATTAAGAAAATTTTTCTATGGAAAAAATTTCTTTAAGAAAATTTTTCTATAGAAAAAATTTCATTAGGAAAATTTTTCTATGCAAAAAATTTCATTAAGAAAATTTTTCTATGGAAAAAATTTCATTAAGAAAATTTTTCTATAGAAAAAATTTCATTAGGAAAATTTTTCTATAGAAAAAATTTCATTAAGAAAATTTTTCTATTTAAAAAATTTCTTTAAGAAAATTTTTCTATAGGAAAATTTCATTAGGAAAATTTTTCTATAGAAAAAATTTCATTAAGAGAATTTTTCTATGGAAAAAATTTCATTAAGAAAATTTTTCTATGGAAAAAATTTCATTAAGAAAATTTTTCTATTTAAAAAATTTCTTTAAGAAAATTTTTCTATAGAAAAAATTTCATTAGGAAAATTTTTCTATAGAAAAACTTTCATTAAGAAAATTTTTCTATAGAAACAATTTCATTAAGAAAATTTTTCTATAGAAAAAATTTCATTAAGAAAATTTTTCTATAGAAAAAATTTCATTAAGAAAATTTTTCTATAGAAAAAATTTCATTAAGAAAATTTTTCTATAGAAAAAATTTCATTAAGAAAATTTTTCTATAGAAAAAATTTCATTAAGAAAATTTTTCTATAGAAAAAATTTCATTAAGAAAATTTTTCTATAGAAAAAATTTCATTAAGAAAATTTTTCTATAGAAAAAATTTCATTAAGAAAATTTTTCTATAGAAAAAATTTCATTAAGAAAATTTTTCTATAGAAAAAATTTCATTAAGAAAATTTTTCTATAGAAAAAATTTCATAAAGAAAATTTTTCTATAGAAAAAATTTCATTAAGAAAATTTTTGTAATGAAAAAAATTCATTAAGAAAATTTTTCTATAGAAAAAATTTCATTCTATAGAAAAATTTTCTTAACGAAATTTTTTCAATAGAAAAATTTTCTTAAAGAAATTTTTTCTATAGAAAAATTTTCTTAATGAAATTTTTTCTATAGAAAAATTTTCTTAAAGAAATTTTTTCTATACAAAAATTTTCTTTACTAAATTTTTTCTATAGAAAAATTTTCTTTACGCAATTTTTGCTATAGAAAAATTTTCTTAACGAAATTTTTTCTATAGAAAAATTTTCTTAACGAAATTTTTTCTATAGAAAAATTTTCTTAACGAAATTTTTTCTTTAGAAAAATTTTCTTAACGAAATTTTTTCTTTAGAAAAATTTTCTTAACGAAATTTTTTCTTTAGAAAAATTTTCTTAACGAAATTTTTTCTATAGAAAAATTTTCTTAACGAATTTTTTTCTACAGAAAAATTTTCTTAACGAAATTTTTTCTATAGAAAAATTTTCTTAACGAAATTTTTTCTATAGAAAAATTTTCTTAACGAAATTTTTTCTATAGAAAAATTTTCTTAACGAAATTTTTTCTATAGAAAAATTTTCTTAACGATATTTTTTCTATAGAAAAATTTTCTTAACGAAATTTTTTCTATAGAAAAATTTTCTTAACGAAATTTTTTCTATAGAAAAATTTTCTTAACGAAATTTTACCATAGAAAAATTTTCTAAACGAAATTTTTTCTATAGAAAAATTTTCTTAAAGAAATTTTTTCAATAGAAAAATTTTCTTAAAGAAATTTTTTCTATAGAAAAATTTCGTTAAGAAAATTTTTCTATACAAAAAATTTCTTAAAGAAATTTTTTCAATAGAAAAATTTTCTTAAAGAAATTTTTTCTATAGAAAAATTTTCTTAAAGAAATTTTTTCAATAGAAAAATTTTCTTAAAGAAATTTTTTCTATAGAAAAATTTTCTTAAAGAAATTTTTTCAATAGAAAAATTTTCTTAAAGAAATTTTTTCTATAGAAAAATTTTCTTAAAAAAAGTTTTTTATAGAAAATTTTTCTTAAAGAAATTTTTTCTATAGAAAATTTTTCTTAAAAAAAGTTTTCTATAGAAAAATTTTCTTAACGAAATTTTTTCTATAGAAAAATTTTCTTAACGAAATTTTTTCTATAGAAAAATTTTCTTAACGAAATTTTTTCTGTAGAAAAATTTTCTTAATGAAATTTTTTCTATAGAAAAATTTTCTTAACAAATTTTTTCTATAGAAAAATTTTCTTAACGAAATTTTTTCTATAGAAAAATTTTCTTAACGAAATTTTTTCTATAGAAAAATTTTCTTAACGAAATTTTTTCTATAGAAAAATTTTCTTAACGAAATTTTTTCTATAGAAAAATTTTCTTAACGAAATTTTTTCTATAGAAAAATTTTCTTAGCGAAATTTTTTCTATACAAAAATTTTCTTAGCGAAATTTTTTCTATAGAAAAATTTTCTTAACGAAATTTTTTCTATAGAAAAATTTTCTTAACGAAATTTTTTCTATAGAAAAATTTTCTTAAAGAAATTTTTTCAATAGAAAAATTTTTTTAAAGAAATTTTTTCTATAGAAAAATTTTCTTAAAGAAATTTTTTCAATAGAAAAATTTTCTTAAAGAAATTTTTTCTATAGAAAAATTTTCTTAAAGAAATTTTTTCTATAGAAAAATTTTCTTAAAAAAAGTTTTTTATAGAAAATTTTTCTTAAAGAAATTTTTTCTATAGAAAAATTTTCTTAACGAAATTTTTTCTGTAGAAAAATTTTCTTAACGAAATTTTTTCTATAGAAAAATTTTCTTAACAAATTTTTTCTATAGAAAAATTTTCTTAAAGAAATTTTTTCTATAGAAAAATTTTCTTAAAGAAATTTTTTCTATAGAAAAATTTCGTTAAGAAAATTTTTCTATACAAAAAATTTCTTAAAGAAATTTTTTCAATAGAAACATTTTCTTAAAGAAATTTTTTCTATAGAAAAATTTTCTTAAAGAAATTTTTTCAATAGAAAAATTTTCTTAAAGAAATTTTTTCTATAGAAAAATTTTCTTAAAGAAATTTTTTCAATAGAAAAATTTTCTTAAAGAAATTTTTTCTATAGAAAAATTTTCTTAAAGAAATTTTTTCTATAGAAAAATTTTCTTAAAAAAAGTTTTTTATAGAAAATTTTTCTTAAAGAAATTTTTTCTATAGAAAATTTTTCTTAAAAAAAGTTTTCTATAGAAAAATTTTCTTAACGAAATTTTTTCTATAGAAAAATTTTCTTAACGAAATTTTTTCTATAGAAAAATTTTCTTAACGAAATTTTTTCTGTAGAAAAATTTTCTTAACGAAATTTTTTCTATAGAAAAATTTTCTTAACAAATTTTTTCTATAGAAAAATTTTCTTAACGAAATTTTTTCTATAGAAAAATTTTCTTAACGAAATTTTTTCTATAGAAAAATTTTCTTAACGAAATTTTTTCTATAGAAAAATTTTCTTAACGAAATTTTTTCTATAGAAAAATTTTCTTAACGAAATTTTACCATAGAAAAATTTTCTAAACGAAATTTTTTCTATAGAAAAATTTTCTTAAAGAAATTTTTTCAATAGAAAAATTTTCTTAAAGAAATTTTTTCTATAGAAAAATTTCGTTAAGAAAATTTTTCTATACAAAAAATTTCTTAAAGAAATTTTTTCAATAGAAAAATTTTCTTAAAGAAATTTTTTCTATAGAAAAATTTTCTTAAAGAAATTTTTTCAATAGAAAAATTTTCTTAAAGAAATTTTTTCTATAGAAAAATTTTCTTAAAGAAATTTTTTCAATAGAAAAATTTTCTTAAAGAAATTTTTTCTATAGAAAAATTTTCTTAAAAAAAGTTTTTTATAGAAAATTTTTCTTAAAGAAATTTTTTCTATAGAAAATTTTTCTTAAAAAAAGTTTTCTATAGAAAAATTTTCTTAACGAAATTTTTTCTATAGAAAAATTTTCTTAACGAAATTTTTTCTATAGAAAAATTTTCTTAACGAAATTTTTTCTGTAGAAAAATTTTCTTAACGAAATTTTTTCTATAGAAAAATTTTCTTAACAAATTTTTTCTATAGAAAAATTTTCTTAACGAAATTTTTTCTATAGAAAAATTTTCTTAACGAAATTTTTTCTATAGAAAAATTTTCTTAACGAAAGTTTTTCTATAGAAAAATTTTCTTAACGAAATTTTTTCTATAGAAAAATTTTCTTAACGAAATTTTTTCTATAGAAAAATTTTCTTAGCGAAATTGTTTCTATACAAAAATTTTCTTAGCGAAATTGTTTCTATAGAAAAATTTTCTTAACGAAATTTTTTCTATAGAAAAATTTTCTTAACGAAATTTTTTCTATAGAAAAATTTTCTTAACGAAATTTTTTCTATAGAAAAATTTTCTTAACGAAATTTTTTCTATAGAATAATTTTCTTAACGAAATTTTTTCTATAGAATAATTTTCTTAACGAAATTTTTTATATAGAATAATTTTCTTAACGAAATTTTTTCTATAGAATAATTTTCTTAACGAAATTTTTTCTATAGAAAAATTTTCTTAACGATATTTTTTCTATAGAAAAATTTTCTTAACGAAATTTTTTCTATAGAAAAATTTTCTTAACGAAATTTTTTCTATAGAAAAATTTTCTTAACGAAATTTTTTCTATAGAAAAATTTTCTTAACGAAATTTTTTCTATAGAAAAATTTTCTTAACGAAATTTTTTCTATAGAAAAATTTTCTTAAAGAAATTTTTTCAATAGAAAAATTTTCTTAAAGAAATTTTTTCTATAGAAAAATTTTCTTAAAGAAATTTTTTCTATAGAAAAATTTTCTTAATAAATTTTTTCTGTAGAAAATTTTTTTTAAAGAAATTTTTTCTATAGAAAATTTTTCTTTAATAATTTTCTTAATGAATTTTTTTCTATAAAAATTTTTTTTTAAAGAAATTTTTTTTATAGAAAAATTTTCTTAAAGAAATTTTTTCTATAGAAAAATTTTCTTAAAGAAATTTTCCTATAGAAAAATTTTTTTAAAGAAATTTTTTCTATAGAAAAATTTTCTTTAATAAATTTTCTTAATGAATTTTTTTCTATAAAAAAATTTTTTTAAAGAAATTTTTTTTATAGACAAATTTTCTTAAAGAAATTTTTTCTATAGAAAAATGTTTAATATTTTCAATGATTTTAAAATTTCTGTTAAAACCCCATATATAAATGATATAATTTTTTTGAGATATACCGACACACAACTTATTTTCCTCAAATTTCGATAAACTTAACGTTTGTATTATTATTATTTTTTTTTTCATCAAAAAAATATATAAAAAATACCAAAAACAAACACTTGACATAATAATAACACAACATTGCTATCACCGCACAAGTGTTTATTCATTCCCATGGAGGAGTATGAAGATGTAGCTCCGAACTCCTTCTACAGTTAATTTCTTTTAAGAAAAGAAAATAGGGCTGGCAAAAAAATATGAACATGAACATAAGTGACTCCTTGGGGAGTCATATATTGATGCTCAAGATTATGTTTGTAGTTGTACAATGTCATCTGTGAATGTAAGTATGACTGTGTTGGTTGGATGGTTGGTGGGTTTATCTAAGTATGTGTCTTTAATAAATGAAGGTTATTTTTGATATCAGCAGATAAAAATATTTACTTTTGATACCATAGCTTTTTGCAATTTTCGCTCATTTATTCAATTGTTATCCTATAGAGTATAAAGATTTTTGTTTATTGAAACCAACTTCCGGGAAATTTTCAAATATTGTTTCTTATGTCATATGAACTATTGACAAATATAGAGTAGAAAATTTAAAAATATGCAATAAGAAATGATATAGAAGACAAATTAGAAATTTCAGTAATTCGAATATCCAGAAATTAGAATAAGTGTTTGCTAGCTGACAACCAAACTGAGTTGAGTTGAGTTGAGAAAGAAAGAAAGCAATAGGGACAAAAGACTTTTTTTAATATATTTTTACCATTTGCATACATGGAGTCTAAATTTTGAGCAAGAATTAAGGTTAAAGCTTTTTAATAACCAACAAAATTCAAGGCCTATTCGCTGGAGCCTTCGCATTTTTATTTGTTTCAGTAATCAAAGTTTTTCCTGTTTTCCGTTAAACTAATCTATAATCTTATAACATCTACTATAACTATACTTTAACTTAATCCCCAACACTCAATAAAATTTAATGTTTAATATTTGACTCCTTTAATATTTACCAATTTTTTTACACTTCCCTCAAAGCGTCATTACAAAAAACAAAATAAGAATTTTGTATTAGTCTTAAATTGCTTAAAGGTATGAAATGGAACGTATAAACACGATATAAAGCAAAAACTAATATTGTATTAAAATTGGATCAAATATTGCTTTTTTTCTTCTTTTCTCTTAGAGTCTTGGGTAAAATTGTGTGTAAAGCTCAAATTGTTTCTTTTGTTAACAATATGTATTTTTTACAAAAACATATTAGGAAGATTTAGACTGTATGAAAAAATTTTATAATGAAAATTTTTCTCTAGAAAAAAATTTATAATTAAAATTTTTCTTTGAAAAAACTTTTAAAAAATTTGTCTATAGAAAAAATTTTATAAGGAAAATTTTTCTATAGAAAAAATTTTAAAATAAAAGTTTTTCTACAGAAAAAAATTTATAATGAAAATTTTTCTATCGAAAAATTTTTATAAGGAAAATTTTTCTATCGAAAAATTTTTATAATGAAAATTTTTCTATCGAAAAATTTTTATAATGAAAATTTTTCTATAGAAAAATTTTTATAATGAAAATTTTTCTATAGAAAAATTTTTATAATGAAAATTTTTCTATCGAAAAATTTTTATAATGAAAATTTTTCTATCGAAAAATTTTTATAATGAAAATTTTTCTATCGAAAAAATTTTTATAATGAAAATTTTTCTATCAAAAATTTTTATAATGAAAATTTTTCTATAGAAAAATTTTTATAATGAAAATTTTTCTATACAAAAATTTGTATAATGAAAATTTTTCTATAGAAAAATTTTTATAATGAAAATTTTTCTATAGAAAAATTTTTATAATGAAAATTTTTCTATAGAAAAATTTTTATAATGAAAATTTTTCTATAGAAAAATTTTTATAATGAAAATTTTTCTATAGAAAAATTTTTATAATGAAAATTTTTCTATAGAAAAATTTTTATAATGAAAATTTTTCTATAGAAAAATTTTTATAATGAAAATTTTTCTATAGAAAAATTTTTATAATGAAAATTTTTCTATAGAAAAATTTTTATAATGAAAATTTTTCTATAGAAAAATTTTTATAATGAAAATTTTTCTATAGAAAAATTTTTATAATGAAAATTTTTCTATAGAAAAATTTTTATAATGAAAATTTTTCTATAGAAAAATTTTTATAATGAAAATTTTTCTATAGAAAAATTTTTATAATGAAAATTTTTCTATAGAAAAATTTTTATAATGAAAATTTTTCTATAGAAAAATTTTTATAATGAAAATTTTTCTATAGAAAAATTTTTATAATGAAAATTTTTCTATAGAAAAATTTTTATAATGAAAATTTTTCTATAGAAAAATTTTTATAATGAAAATTTTTCTATAGAAAAATTTTTAGAATGAAAATTTTTCTATAGAAAAATTTTTAGAATGAAAATTTTTCTATAGAAAAATTTTTAGAATGAAAATTTTTCTATAGAAAAATTTTTAGAATGAAAATTTTTCTATAGAAAAATTTTTAGAATGAAAATTTTTCTATAGAAAAATTTTTAGAATGAAAATTTTTCTATAGAAAAATTTTTAGAATGAAAATTTTTCTATAGAAAAATTTTTAGAATGAAAATTTTTCTATAGAAAAATTTTTAGAATGAAAATTTTTCTATAGAAAAATTTTTAGAATGAAAATTTTTCTATAGAAAAATTTTTAGAATGAAAATTTTTCTATAGAAAAATTTTTAGAATGAAAATTTTTCTATAGAAAAATTTTTAGAATGAAAATTTTTCTATAGAAAAATTTTTAGAATGAAAATTTTTCTATAGAAAAATTTTTAGAATGAAAATTTTTCTATAGAAAAATTTTTAGAATGAAAATTTTTCTATAGAAAAATTTTTAGAATGAAAATTTTTCTATAGAAAAATTTTTAGAATGAAAATTTTTCTATAGAAAAATTTTTAGAATGAAAATTTTTCTATAGAAAAATTTTTAGAATGAAAATTTTTCTATAGAAAAATTTTTATAATGAAAATTTTTCTATAGAAAAATTTTTATAATGAAAATTTTTCTATAGAAAAATTTTTATAATGAAAATTTTTCTATAGAAAAATTTTTAGAATGAAAATTTTTCTATAGAAAAATTTTTAGAATGAAAATTTTTCTATAGAAAAATTTTTAGAATGAAAATTTTTCTATAGAAATATTTTTAGAATGAAAATTTTTCTATAGAAAAATTTTTATAATGAAAATTTTTCTATAGAAAAATTTTTAGAATGAAAATTTTTCTATAGAAAAATTTTTAGAATGAAAATTTTTCTATAGAAAAATTTTTATAATGAAAATTTTTCTATAGAAAAATTTTTATAATGAAAATTTTTCTATAGAAAAATTTTTATAATGAAAGTTTTTCTATAGAAAAATTTTTCTATAGAAAAATTTTAAGAATGAAAATTTTTCTATAGAAAAATTTTTAGAATGAAAATTTTTCTGTAGAAAAATTTTTAGAATCAAAATTTTTCTATAGAAAAATTTTTATAATGAAAATTTTTCTATAGAAAAATTTTTAGAATGAAAATTTTTCTATAGAAAAATTTTTAGAATGATAATTTTTCTATTGAAAAATTTTTAGAATGAAAATTTTTCTATAGAAAAATTTTTAGAATGAAAATTTTTCTATAGAAAAATTTTTAGAATGAAAATTTTTCTATAGAAAAATTTTTAGAATGAAAATTTTTCTATAGAAAAATTTTTAGAATGAAAATTTTTCTATAGAAAAATTTTTAGAATGAAAATTTTTCTATAGAAAAATTTTTAGAATGAAAATTTTTCTATAGAAAAATTTTTAGAATGAAAATTTTTCTATAGAAAAATTTTTAGAATGAAAATTTTTCTATAGAAAAATTTTTAGAATGAAAATTTTTCTATAGAAAAATTTTTAGAATGAAAATTTTTCTATAGAAAAATTTTTAGAATGAAAATTTTTCTATAGAAAAATTTTTAGAATGAAAATTTTTCTATAGAAAAATTTTTAGAATGAAAATTTTTCTATAGAAAAATTTTTATAATGAAAATTTTTCTATAGAAAAATTTTTATAATGAAAATTTTTCTATAGAAAAATTTTTATAATGAAGATTTTTCTATAGAAAAATTTTTATAATGAAAATTTTCCTATAGAAAAATTTTTATAATGAAAATTTTCCTATAGAAAAATTTTTATAATGAAAATTTTCCTATAGAAAAATTTTTATAATGAAAATTTTTCTATAGAAAAATTTTTATAATGAAAATTTTTCTATAGAAAAATTTTTATAATGAAAATTTTTCTATAGAAAAATTTTTATAATGAAAATTTTTCTATAGAAAAATTTTTATAATGAAAATTTTTCTATAGAAAAATTTTTATAATGAAAATTTTTCTATAGAAAAATTTTTATAATGAAAATTTTTCTATAGAAAAATTTTTATAATGAAAATTTTTCTATAGAAAAATTTTTATAATGAAAATTTTTCTATAGAAAAATTTTTATAATGAAAATTTTTCTATAGAAAAATTTTTATAATGAAAATTTTTCTATAGAAAAATTTTTATAATGAAAATTTTTCTATAGAAAAATTTTTATAATGAAAATTTTTCTATAGAAAAATTTTTATAATGAAAATTTTTCTATAGAAAAATTTTTATAATGAAAATTTTTCTATAGAAAAATTTTTATAATGAAAATTTTTCTATAGAAAAATTTTTATAATGAAAATTTTTCTATAGAAAAATTTTTATAATGAAAATTTTTCTATAGAAAAATTTTTATAATGAAAATTTTTCTATAGAAAAATTTTTATAATGAAAATTTTTCTATAGAAAAATTTTTATAATGAAAATTTTTCTATAGAAAAATTTTTATAATGAAAATTTTTCTATAGAAAAATTTTTATAATGAAAATTTTTCTATAGAAAAATTTTTATAATGAAAATTTTTCTATAGAAAAATTTTTATAATGAAAATTTTTCTATAGAAAAATTTTTATAATGAAAATTTTTCTATAGAAAAATTTTTATAATGAAAATTTTTCTATAGAAAAATTTTTATAATGAAAATTTTTCTATAGAAAAATTTTTATAATGAAAATTTTTCTATAGAAAAATTTTTAGAATGAAAATTTTTCTATAGAAAAATTTTTAGAATGAAAATTTTTCTATAGAAAAATTTTTAGAATGAAAATTTTTCTATAGAAAAATTTTTAGAATGAAAATTTTTCTATAGAAAAATTTTTAGAATGAAAATTTTTCTATAGAAAAATTTTTAGAATGAAAATTTTTCTATAGAAAAATTTTTAGAATGAAAATTTTTCTATAGAAAAATTTTTAGAATGAAAATTTTTCTATAGAAATATTTTTAGAATGAAAATTTTTCTATAGAAAAATTTTTAGAATGAAAATTTTTTTAGAATGAAAATTTTTATAATGAAAATTTTTCTATAGAAAAATTTATAGAAAATTTTTCATTATACAAATTTTTCATTATAAAAATTTTTCTATAGAAAAATTTTCATTATAAAAATTTTTCTATAGAAAAATTCTTATAATGAAAATTTTTCTATAGAAAAATTTTTATAATGAAAATTTTTCTATAGAAAAATTTTTATAATGAAAAGTTTTCTATAGAAAAATTTTTAGAATGAAAATTTTTCTATAGAAAAATTTATAGAAATTTTTTCATTATACAAATTTTTCTATAGCAAAATTTTCATTATAAAAATTTTTCTATAGCAAAATTTTCATAATAATAATTTTTCTATAGAAAAATTTTTAGAATGAAAATTTTTCTATAGAAAAATTTTTAGAATGAAAATTTTTTTAGAATGAAAATTTTTATAATGAAAAGTTTTCTATAGAAAAATTTTTAGAATGAAAATTTTTCTATAGAAAAATTTATAGAAAATTTTTCATTATACAAATTTTTCTATAGCAAAATTTTCATAATAAAAATTCTTCTATAGCAAAATTTTCATAATAAAAATTTTTCGATAGAAAAATTTTTAGAATGAAAATTTTTCTTTAGAAAAATTTTTAGAATGAAAATTTTTCTATAGAAAAATTTTTAGAATGAAAATTTTTCTATAGAAAAATTTTAGAATGAAAATTTTTCTATAGGAAAATTTTTATTAATATTTTTTTTTTTTAGAAAAATTTTTGTAATGAAGGTTTTAAAACATGGTTTATAAAAGATTCAGTTCCGACAAGAAAAACATCTAGTGTAAAGGAGAATAATAGTGAAACTTAATAATACATATTAGATCGAAAAGAAAATGTGTTAAATTTTCAAAGCTGAATATTGCACATTATGTTGTTGCTCATTTTAGGGGAAGAATGTTTGTGACAAAATTTTAATTTAAGTTTTTTTTTTTATTTTTTAATATAATAATTTGTAGCAAAAGTTAACACTAGAAAATATATCTATACATATACATAAGTACATTTACATAGGAAAATCTAAAAAAAAGATCACATAAAATTCTTTGAAATGGAAAATTTCATTTTGCCACATGTTGTTTATTTATTGGGGAAATATTTACTTGAGCATATAAAAGGAAATTGAAAATTAATTTTAGTTAAGTTTTTTTTTTACATTTTAATAGTAATAATATTTAAAAGGAAACTCAAATTGGTTTTATTGTCACAATAAAATTATTGAAAAGTTTTTACAAATTCAGTTAATATACCCACATATGTTCAATAATAAAAACATATATCTTATATTTTTTTATATATATCAAATTCTGAATTCCGAAAATAAACATGTATATTCGTACTACAGTATAATTTTGCAAATGCTTGGAAATCATTATTTTGCGGAATTAAGTTATCGTATACATTGCAAGAATGATGTCCACTAGAGCGTCTCGACTTATATGGGGAAAAAATAAAGTTCGCCGTACACCATCGAATATAAAGCATTGCTATGAGACAGTTTCGAAAAAAATTTTTTTAATTTTTTTCGTTGCACATTGGGGTCGCCAAAATACATTTTTCGTTATATCTTCGGCATTTACAGTCGGATCTCGAAGTGTGATATATCGATGTTTTTGTCTAGAGGAGGCCAACATTTTTCTTTAATAGTCATTATTCTTGGGTATACGGTTGAAGTATTTATCTATCAGACCCCTGTTCCTACCACCCTAATGTACTACCCTAATATCAGAAAATTAAAGCTATTAAAAAATCGTAAAACTTTTGCTAAGGAAGTTTTTCGATTTTTCAAACCGATCTATTACAAACAAGGAATTTCTTATTTTGCCGCACATAGGGATCGCCAAAATACATTTTTCGTTATATCTTCGCCATTTACTGTCGGATCTTAAAGTGTAATATATCGATGTTTTTGTCTAACGAAGACCAATGTTTTGCGATATTAATCATTGAGCTTAAATACATTCTTCTACATAGTACTTACCCAAGATATTTTAACTCATACAACAAGAATTATAAAAATTTTAAATCTTGTAATCAATTATGTTTTGAAAAGATCTAAGTTTGCTGTATTTTTGACGGCTCTCAAGTTCTGAAAAAATGTGGCCCATGGGTTGCTCACCAGTGACAGCCAAGGCAGATTAATGTACTACATGAACAAAACGTTCAGTGTCTGTTTAAAGGCATAGATAAGCTGTGAAAATAATTAAGTTTAGTTTTATAATCATTGACCTCAAGTACATTCTTTTAGTACTTTTTTTTTTTATAATAATCATTGATCTCAGATATCCGTTCTCGTATTTATTTAAAATTGTGAAAAAATATCATGTAAAAATTTACTGTGTAAATACCCAAACAGACTCTTAGTTTGTCTTGCTATGCGTTTTATCCACGAAATAATTGTTTGAATTTCGTCTGTGTCTATATAACATTTAATCGCGTTGTGTTTAATTTAATTATAAACTATTAAAAATTAATTTAAATAAACAACAGCCTCCCGAACTCGCCGCTTTTATTTTATCCGCCATTCTGGTTCTTGTGAAATCCAACCTCAAGCAATTCCAATAGATGATATATCTTGGGTTCATCAATTGCCGGACGACGTTCAACAAATGCTTCGTCTGCCCATAGAAAATAACGTTTACTTTTTCCACCCGGTCCACAATTTCAGAATTTCTTTGACTGAGCCGCCATGCTTGCAATTCTTAATGCAAGAACTGCTGAAGCATTACAGTTTTCCAAAGATGTAATCGAAATACCAGCTAACATAAGGAAAATACTTTCTGTTGATAGTTTTATTTACTAATCTTAATAATTTTCACAGCTTATCTATGCCTTTGTATGAGTTAAGATATATTGGGTAGGTAGGGTAGAAGGGGGAGCATTTGCCACTTTTTTTTAAAGTGCTCCAGGTTTCTTACAGTGAGAGTTATCACAACTTTTTTGTTCTTCATAGGTACCTATATATGTTAGCTTTAAACTGTGTTGGTTCAGATTGCCTACGGCTTTTCTTTATGTATCAAATTTGAAAAATAGCAAATTAACTAAAAGTGGCCAATGTGCCCCATCCATGGGGCACATTTGCCAATAAGTTGGTTACAAACAAGAAGTAAAAAAATTGTTGTATTAAAGTAAATTTTTACATCTATAAAGCTTTAATATACAAAACAAACCAAAAAATTAATTCAAGTTCATTTCACGTGGACAAATTAAACAAAGCAGTAAAAATTTCAGAGATCAAAATTTAAACTATTGGGCCTCTGTTAACATTGTACTGTGACATATCAAAATAAAAAAAAAATGTTGTGATGGAAGATGGATTAGGCCTTGCAACCAAAATACGATATCCTTTTTAGGGATATTACAAATGTCGGACTCAAAAAAATGTCGACGAGTTGCTTTGTTATATAGGTATGGCAAATGTGCCCCAGGTAGAGTCCTTAGATGTAAGGAACTATTTTTCACATAAGAAATAGATTTATTGATAAAAACTAAAAATATTTGTTCTCAATACTATATTGTTTATTAAACTAATGAATAATTTCTTAGGATAACAAAAATTTAAGGAAAATATTACAAAAATACTTGTAGCAAAATATTCTTTCAGGATCTGCTAACACAATAAATCACGCTTGATGTTTTAAATATGAAAGCTACAGCAGTCAAAATTTGAGATATAGAATATCAATGATAAACAAATATAAAATCGATTACAGCATCAAAAAATATAAGTTAGTTTTGAAGAAAACTAGTGGTGGCAAATGCGCCCCTATGGCAAATGGTCCCCCTCCTACCCCACTATATAGAAGAATGTATTAATATCGCAAGAAGAATGTATTAATATCGCAAAACATTGGCCTTCGTTAGACAAAAACATCGATATATTACACTTTAAGATCCGACAGTAAATAACGAAAAATGTATTTTGGCGATCCCTATGTGCGGCAAAATAAGAAATTCCTTGTTTATAATAGATCGGTTTGAAAAATCGAAAAACTTCCTTAGTAAAAGTTTAACGATTTTTTAAGAGCTTTAATTTTCTGATATTAGGGTGGTACATTAGGGTGGTAGGAACAGGGGTCTGATAGATAAATACTAGAACCGAATACCTGAGAATAATGACTATTAAAGAAAAATGTTGGCCTCCTCGAGACAAAAACATCGATATATCACACTTTAAGATCCGACAGTAAATGGCGAAGATATAACGATAAATGTATTTTGGCGACCCCAATGTGCGACGAAAAAAATTTAAAAAAAAATTTTTCGCAATGCTTTATATTCGATGGTGTACGGCAAACTTTATTTTTTCGAGACGCCCTAGTGTCTACATTATGTATAAAATATTAACTGCAGAGAATTTCTATATTACAAAATTTCCTTTCAACATCAATTGCACTGATTACGCCTAGAGATATAGCAAACGAAACATTAGGGTGGTCGTTATTTTACAAAATTTAAAATGTTTTCCTCTTGCCATCTAAATCGTTTACATACGAGGGTAGGTAAATAAGTTTAAATTTCATTGAAGTGACAATATTGAATCTATCAATATACAACGTTCCTGCACTCAGAAAAGGTTGAAAAAAAAAACACGATATAATTTAAGCCTTTTATAGGCGTTGTGTGGCAAACCTACTTACACAACGTTAAGCAGCTTTTCTTTTGACATCGGATGAACAATGAGGCCAAATGGAACACTTAAAGTAAAAAAAAACAACCTTAGTGGGTACTGTGGCTTAGTTGGATAGCACGTCGCCTACTAAACTGTAACGTATCATATTCAGCCTATTTTCGAACCCCGGTAACGTCGACTTCAATTTTGGTAATTTTTAGTTTCTGGTAAAACTATTAATTATCACAGCATCATCCATCGGTAGTAAGCCCACTAAAATAACTTGAGAACTTTGAAAATATCGATGGTATTATTATTTCTTATAATGTAGGGGATGTTGGAAACCAAGTAACTGTTCTGATTGGTCTTAACTTGCTAAGCCCAGACTTATCTTGGTTATCCTTTATCTTAACTGTAGACACTGACCTCCTCATGGTATCACCCGGGTAACTACGTTAACACCCGTTAATGTACATAGTTAGCTAACATGTGCCACTAGTTCTCCCATCAGAACGATAAAAATGTATATTAGGACATCGGGCTAGTAACCCACTCCTAGAAAAAAAAACTGCTATGAAAGAGCTACCGGTGTGGTATAGCAGCATACCAGAGGTCCCAAGTTCGATCCCCGTCCAGACCTACTTGAAAAAAATTAAGCGGTTTACCTCATAACTCAGCTAGCCACTGATTATTGAGTACAAGGCAAAGTAAAACTTCTCTAACTAGTGCATTTACCGCTCGGAGCCGGAGCTAAAACGTAGGTCCCTTTCAGTGAGTCTAAAAATAAAATCGGATGCAGCTCATTGTCTGAGGGAATCACCCCTTGTTTCACTTGGAATGTCGTGGAAATTATGTATGTATGAAAAAGCTAAATGTAGGATGAAAACAGCCACCCCTAGAAGGCAAGACCAAGTAAAGGAAAATCTTTTAAAGCTTCTATGAATTTGGAGAATATACGCACAAGATGGAAACGCATAAATTTCTAAAATGTGCTCGGCCTTTGATCTTTACTGTTTGTAAATACTGGCCATATAAGTACCTAAGTAAGTATTGTTACGTTTTTCCTTTAAAAACGTGGAAGGAATTCGTTTTGCAAACAACCAAAAACAAAATTAAAACACCTTATGTCGTTTTTACAAAGTTATATTTTTATTAACTTTAGAATTAATCACTTAAACACACTTCACAAAATAGCTTTACAAATATTCTTAGTCACACTGTTCTTTAATACTCGTCTCAATTAAAACTCTGCCACGATATCAGTTCATCTGCCTTTCATTGTAGCATTTCCTGCAGATGTTAACAAAAAACTGCTGTCGTCGATTACTCTAACAATGCGGACTATGAATGTTTATGATTATTCCACAACATTCTTACATGATCAAGACCACACTCACCCATACGTTGTACAAATGGCAGTGTTGCCACCAACCAAATGTTAAATTACACATGGATCATACCAAAATTACACATGAAATTAGGAATTACACATGTTCCTTTTTTTTGCAAAATAACACTTGGCCTATATTTAAAACATGTTAAGGTCGAAGGCCGAGCAAATTTTAAATTCTATGCGTTTCGATCTTGTTCGCATATTCTCCAATTTCGACTGTCCTCTACTTGGTCTTTTCATCAAAGTTTCGGGCGTCCTCTTCTAACATAAGGGGGTAATTTTTGCTCTAATTTGAATTTTTTCATAGTAATTGTTTTTTCTAGCTCTTTATAGTTCTTATGGGAGAACTCGCGGCACATGATAGGTCATTACATTAACGAGTGTTAAAGTAGTTCCCTGGCAGCAGCGTTCAAAAACTGCGAAATAAAAAATAGTTAATAACTTTTTGCAAAGTAGGAAAAATTTCAAAATCTAAAAGTGCAGTTGCAATTTTGGGATTACAATATCCACAATTGTATAATTATCTATAAGTTTTTTTTAATTTCACGAATTGTCTCGACATAATGGGATTTTAAGACATCCATTTTTACGAATGTAGTTACATAACAAAGTTTGCATTATATTAATTATTTCGATTTCGAAAGGGACGTAGAAACATTTACTTTTTAAAACGACAAAAATTTCAATTACACATGAGTTACACATGCAGCCAGTTACACGTCGTCTACACATGAAAATAATAATTACACATGATATGTGTAATTACACCTTAAGTGGCAACACTGACAAATGGATTATCTGAAGTTAACAGCAACAGAGAGAGAGAGGGTGTAGATAAAGAGAAAAATGTTGCTCTACTCTTAAAGCAAAACATTAAGAGAAAAATGCTGTTCTGCTTATAGACACAAACAGAACAACAACTGCACCAACAGAAACATTCTAGAAAACTAGGGCAAGAATTATAAGTAGTGAACTTTGCAGAATGGGGTAGATAACTTAAAAATTCGTGACAGTATTATTGCTTCTAAACCAAAGTTTAGGTCACTCTAAAGAAAATATTAGCAATCAATGTTATATCTAGGTCAGATGGAATTGAAAATATTTCTAAGACAAAGATTATAATTGTAGGCTGTGGTGGAGTATCTGCATTCGGCACACTCCGATAGCTTTGGAAATCCTTTTGCAAATATCAATGACAATTAAGATGCGAATATGCAACTCGGATGTGAAGTCTGACCTCTTTTAAGGTTTCGAAACAAAAGCCATCGATATGGGCCTGCAAACCTTTGCAATAAAATGCTTACTGTAAGTCCAAAACAGATAGTGTCCGAATATCATTAGATATAAAGATCTACTAAACGCAATAAAACAAATGCCTGTTTCCGTAGAGACGCTTTTCTGTTAACCTTGACTCCCAGTGAAGCAGAGAGCCTTAGGATGTATTATAGGATACAGCAGCTGCCTGGCGTCCATACTCTAACCTCCTCGTGGTACATCCTGGTAATTTGAGCAACCTATTTGAAGATAAGGTAAACAACCCGTATGGGATTCTAGGTCAGAACCAATATGAAAGCGAGTTATCTTGGAGTCATTTTAAAGTATTTGATATAAGGCTCTAAGATAAGTGTAGTTTCTAAAGTACGAAACTGCAGTGTCTGTTCAACAAACCTGTCTCGGATCGAGCGGCTCGCTATTAAAGTGAGGCTCGTGTCTTTGAACTCATCATCCATTGACTTAGGATGTTTAAAGCATGGAAAGAAACAGCATTACAGAATATACTACTCTAAGGCGTAAGCATGCGAGGTGCCTTACTTATGCCAGAATATTCTGATTATTGAAACCGTAGAGATATGTTAGTGAAAATAGTGATTGATCGAGCCACACACTTCGAAGGCCAAATACGAACATTGCTCGACAACCGCATCGACGGAAAAAAGAAAAAAATGATAAGGCTGCAATGTTGGTGCTCCAGATAGATCTTGGAAAAGGTCTATTGATGAGGAATTAAAGACAGCAAACTATTAATGGAGTGACGTGTGACTGACATATCCAGAGATAACTAGACAAGTAACAAAATACTGTAAAAAGCACCATACTGACCTCGTCATAGGCTGTGACGCAAACGCCCATCATACGTTGTGGGGTAGTACTGACACAAATGAACGTGGACTAGCCGTAATGGACTTTATTATAGAACATGGTTTGCTTATAGCAAATAAAGGTAAAGAACCAACATTTGTAACAAGGTCTCGGAGGGAAGTACTGGACCTGACATTAGTCACTCAAATAAATGATCTTAAGATTGAGACCTGGAAAGTGTCGATGGAAGACACCTTTTCAGATCATAAATATCTAATATTCACAGTAGAAATGAGAAGTCAACCGCCATTGGTAAATTTTAGAAATCCAAGACGAATAAAATGGGATAATTTTCTTGGTAGTTTATCTACCTCCCTACAACCGCTAGAACGAGAGATCAACAATACTCTGGATATAGAACAAATTTCAAGAAATCTCGAGGAAGCTTTTAATATAGCCATCAAGAATTCGTGCTCCAGTAGTAATAGCAAACACAAAAAATTACAAGAGTGGTGGCGTAAAGACCTAGAAAAAATCAGACTTAATACAATGAAAGCACTAAACGCAGCTAGGAAGTACAATACGGAACACAAATGGAAATCTTATAAAGAGAACAGGAAAGAATTTAAAAAACAAATAAGAAAAGCTAAAATACAGTGTTTTGTCAACAAATTAAAAGATCTGGAAAATGTGAAAGATACAGCCAGGCTTAGGAGACTTATGTCTAAACAAAATTATGTTGCAAGCAACATTAAGAATTTCAATGATGAATGAACGATGTCTGCAAAAGAAACACTAGAAGTATTATTTAAACAACACTTTCCGGGTTGCGAACTAAACGCAACGGAAAACAAATCCCCATTTATTACCGAACAATTTAGAAGCAATGAATGCAAAAATCTTATTACAATTGACAAAATTAGATGGGCAATCGGAACATTTGAACCCTACAAATCACCAGGTTTGGATAGCGTGTACCCAATAATGCTACAAAAATCCATTGGGTCTACTGAGTAAAGGTAGTATTTATACCAAAAGTTGGTAAAATCCAACATCATGAAGCTAAAGACTATAGACCAATCAGTCTATCATCATTTTTACTGAAAACATTAGAAAGAATCCTAGATAATCACGTTAGAGAGAGGATTGCTAATATGCCCTTTTTTCCCGACCAACATGCATATATCAAAGGCAAATCTGTTGAAACGGCACTGCATAGCTTAACATCAAGAATTGAGCAATCATTAAATCAATTAGAATATGCTTTGGCATGCTTCTTAGATATTGAAAGAGCCTTTAACAACATCAAATCAGAGGATATTGAGATAGCATTAGATAACAGTGGTTGCGATTCTAATGTAAAATCGTGGATAATAAAGTTTCTCACGCAACGCCATATACAGTCAGAACTGGGAGGATCAGTTCTACATGCGCTGGCTACTAGAGGTACGCCCCAAGGGGGAGTTATTTCACCTACACTATGGATACTTGTATTAAATGACATACTAGTACAATTCAATGCTCTTGGTGTAGGAGTCGTGGCTTATGCTGACGACTTAGTATTAATCGTTAGAGGTAAATTCCCCAGCACTCTAACCGAAATAATGGAAAGATCATTAAAGATGTTACTCAGTTGGTCCAAACAGTGTGGTTTAGGAATTAATCCATCTAAAACAGAAATGGTAATATTTACAAGGAAAAGAATACCTTTGTTCGAGCCCCCAAAGCTTGACGGAAAAGTATTATCTCTTTCAAAACAAGCGAAGTTTCTAGGTGTAGTAGATATTTGATTATAAACTTAAATGGCTACCAAATCTTAAAGAAAGGATTAAAAAGTCCTATGCGGCAATTTATTCATGCCAAAAACTTATAGGAAAAACTTGGGGATTAAGACCGAGAATGATTTATTGGATATACCAAGCTATCGTTAG
Organism: Stomorhina lunata; assembly: GCA_933228675.1. Classification (NCBI taxonomy): domain Eukaryota; kingdom Metazoa; phylum Arthropoda; class Insecta; order Diptera; family Rhiniidae; genus Stomorhina; species Stomorhina lunata. The sequence continues at coordinate 35,233,982 of OW121744.1, read as the reverse complement.
ACCGACTTTAACACATGGCTCTCTAGTTTGGTGGCCAATTATGAACGTTAAATGTCATGCCTCCCTAGTTGAAAGAGTTAACAGAATAGTTGCACTAAGCATATCAGGGGCAATGAGATCTACTGCAACAGAAGCTCTATGTAGAATTTTAAATATGGACCCACTGCACCTACATATTAAAGAATATGCTCTAAGAACACAGTTCAGACTTAGTCAGAGTGGCCAATTGGTGATCAAAGAAAAGGGGCACTCATCATTAATTATTAACTATGGATACAGAGACATAGTTACAGACTACATGACTCCTCAAATAGTATGGGATAAGAAGATTAGGGCTGTTATACCTTCAAGAGAAAGTTGGAATGTTAGAAACCATAATTCACTGGGTATAGAGATTTACACTGATGGTTCAAAGCAGGAACAAGGTACTGGTAGTGGAATTTTTTGTGAAAAACTAGGAATAAGTAGTAGTTTTAGTTTAAATACTGATTGCAGCATCTTCCAAGCAGAGATATTTGCTGTATTGGAAGCAGCTCGTATGATATCTATGATGCCGATATTCAAAAGCGATATGTGTAGATGGTGCAACGAGGAAGAAGAAGATACATACCACTTCCTTTGTCAATGTGTTGCACTATCTAACAATCGATTTAAATGTTTTGATTCTTACTTTTTTCAGAATCTAGAAGATCTAAGGAACGTGCATCCTCTAAAGATGATAAAATATATCAAATTGTCGAAGCTTTAGGTGAACTGATAAAGGAGGAAAACAAAATATGCTTAATGTTGGTAATGCTTCTCGAAATGAAGCTTCTTAATCGAGGACGCACTATGGATCAACACCTATGGTCTTGTGCATAATCTTACAATTTTCTGTGAGGTCCTCCTATCTAATCTAATCTATTCCCAAACTTACAGAAACGACTCGGCTTAAAGAGATTTAACTTCCTCGTAGATTGTAAAACTTCCAAATCTAATGAAAAGTAAAATTTTTATCGTACAAATTGAAATTGGTTAAGGTCAGCTAATATGTTGACTCTTCAACATATTAGCTGACCTTAACCAATTTCAATTTGTACGATAAAAATTTTACTTTTCATTAGATTTGGAAGTTTTACAATCTACGAGGAAGTTAAATCTTCCTCATTTGTAAAAGAAGTGTCACCCTAATATACATGTGTCAGTGTCTGCATTAATGCTTCAGTTTATCAGTCAGTTAGCGCAAGAGGGAGTTAAACACGTTTACACTTTAAATAGACGTATTGCAATTGAATCCATACCAACACATTTTTGGATAATGTTTTTATACTAACCAGCTAGTAATTTGGTGATTGTTGACGATAATATCAGCAAAATGAGTCTTTTGGGATTCGTATAGATGATCAAAAACTGATTAATCAGTTTGGTGATGCAAAAAAGATTCCAAAAAGACTCCTTAAAGCGCTAAAAAACGACTACATAGTTAAAAAAAGCAAAAACGATTCTTGCTAAATGTGTGCAGTCAAAATCTTATCGAGCAAGCGATAATAATACGATCATTTTTATATTATTTTAATCAGTTTGGCGATCAAAAAAGACCACAAAAAGACTCAGAAAATACCTTGGAAGCGACTATTTGACAGCAGAATATGTTCAGTTTGGTGATAAAAAAAAGTGTACAAAAAAACTCATAGACGCATAGCAAGCGACTAGTTAAAAATAGCACAAAAAATCTTGTAAAGTGTACATAATATAGCTATTTTTAGCTGATACAAAAATGACACAAAAAGACTCGTATTTCATTATGGGTGTTGTGGCTTAGTTGGCTAGCACGTCGACTTCTGAGCATAACATATCATATTCAGCATCCTAGGTTCGATCCTCGGTCTCGGCAAAATCAATTTATATAATTATTAACGTAACTTTACTATTCTAAAAATAGATATGATGTGTTCTATAAAAAGATATACTGTGTTGAGTATTTATTCTTTATTCTTTTTTTTTTAATAAATCCAGCAAAATGTGTGCAGTCATATTCTAATCTGCAAAACGAGTCATTAAAGACTCATTTTGATGAGTCGCATGAGGGGTACCATTTTCCTACACCAAAAGATCATTTTTGACTCATAAGTGATATCATAAATGATCATTTTAATCATGCAGTGAGTCAAAAATGACACATATTTGATTAAAATTTTCCAAAAATGCTGGCAGGGTTAGGGCAATTTTTTTTAATGTACAACTGGCAAAATTTTCAGAAGAAAACACAGGCTACTTACGTCTGCCGGCTGACAAGCATAGAGAGGGGATTAATGTCAATAAATCAACAACAATACTGATCGTTTTTACAAGCGGGGCGATCGTTAACTACCAAAGCTTCGAGTTTGTAAAATAATTTATTTACCTTAGTATCGCCGTAAACATAAATATCAAAATAAGTTTTGAAATTGAAGAATATGCTTATAAGTTTGACACCTGCATGGAAACCTTTAATATTCTCGATCTTTGACCTTTATGGGCGGTTCGAGTAAGTAAGTAAGTAAGTAAGTAAGTCATATGGAACCTGTCGTAAAAAACAAACCTAAATACATTTTGGGTTCTTTTGGGTATAACAAATCAATTCAGAGTAAAGTACATTTTTAAAGTTCTTTGTTAATTATACCTTATGAGGGATATAAAAAGCAACATTTACATTAGGGCGTCCCGAAAAAATAAAGTTTGCCGTACACCATCGAATATAAAGCATTGCTATGAGGCAGAATCGAAAATTTTTTTTTTAATTTTTTTCGTCGCACATTGGGTTCGCCAAAATACATTTTTCGTTATATCTTCGGCATTTAAAGTCGGATCTCGAAGTGTGATATATCGATGTTTTTGTCTCGAGGAGGCCAACATTTTTCTTTAATAGTCATTATTCTCAGGTATCCGGTTCTAGTATTTATCTATCGGACCCCTGTTCCTACCACCCTAATGTACCACCCTAATATCAGAAAATTAAAGCTATTAAAAAATCGTTAAACTTTTGCTAAGGAAGTTTTTCGATTTTTCAAACCGATCTATTACAAACAAGGAATTTCTTATTTTGCCGCACATAGGGATCGCCAAAATACATTTTTCGTTATATCTTCGCCATTTACTGTCGGATCTTAAAGTGTAATATATCGATGTTTTTGTCTAACGAAGGCCAATGTTTTGCGATATTAATACATTCTTCTACATAAAGAGTGCTCTAAATAAAATTTGTAGTTGGATTTTCTTAAATAAAAATCAAACCTTTTAATATAAAAACTCTACAAAATACGCAAATATAATGACATATTATACAAAATCATTTAGCATTAAAATGTTTACTTAGTACTCGGGTTTTGCAAAATTATCGACTTTTTTTCGGAAACCCTCCCATTAAAGATTTTACAGTTGCTTTTGATCCCTTTTTTTAGCATGTGTTCCACCTGCGCTTAAAATTGGACATGTTCTTGGAAATCTTTCCTGTGTTCTTCAATTCCTTTTTTACCAGAGCCCAATACCTTTCCACAGGCCGAAGTTCTGGACAGTTAGGTGGATTTGCCTCTCGTTGTACAAAAATGACATTATTCTTTGAGTACCACTCAATTGCTTTTTTTCCATAATGGCATGATGCCAAATCGGGCCAAAAAAATGAAGTCACTCTGTGCTCTCTTAAAAAGGGTATTTAACAACCGTTTTTGTAGGCACTCCTTTATATAAATTTCTGTGTTTATTGTGCCAGATGCCACAAATGCTTTACTTCTTTTGCCACAAACCGATCTATTACAAACAAGGAATTTCTAATTTTACCGCACATAGGGATCGCCAAAATACATTTTTAGTTATATCTTCGCCATTTACTGACGGATCTTAAAGTGTAATAAATCGATGTTTTTGTCTAACGAAGGCCAATGTTTTGCGATATTAATACAATCTTCTTGCGATATTAATACATTCTTCTACATAGTACCTACCCAATATATCTTAACTCATACAAAGGCATAGATAAGCTGTGAAAATAATTAAGTTTGGTAAATAAAACTATCAACAGAAAGTATTTTCCTTATGTTAGCTGGTATTTCGATTACATCTTTGGAAAACTGTAATGCTTCAGCAGTTCTTGCATTAAGAATTGCAAGCATGGCGGCTCAGTCAAAGAAATTCTGAAATTGTGGACCGGGTGGAAAAAGTAAACGTTATTTTCTATGGGCAGACGAAGCATTTGTTGAACGTCGTCCGGCAATTGATGAGCCCAAGATATATCATCTATTGGAATTGCTTGAGGTTGGATTTCACAAGAACCAGAATTGCGGATAAAATAAAAGCGGCGAGTTCGGGAGGCTGTTGTTTATTTAAATTAATTTTTAATAGTTTATAATTAAATTAAACACAACGCGATTAAATGTTATACAGACACAGACGAAATTCAAACAATTATTTCGTGGATAAAACGAATAACAAGACAAACTAAGAGACTGTTTGGGTATTTAAACTGTGAATTTTTACCTGATATTTTTTCACAATTTTAAATAAATACTAGAACGGATATCTGAGATCAATGATTATTATAAAAAAAAAAAGTACTAAAAGAATGTACTTGAGGTCAATGATTATAAAACTAAACTTAATTTTTTTCACAGCTTATCTATGCCTTTAAACAGACACTGAACGTTTTGTTCATGTAGTACATTAATCTGCCTTGGCTGTCACTGGTGAGCAACCCATGAGCCACATTTTTTCAGAACTTGAGAGCCGTCAAAAATACAGCAAACTTAGATCTTTTCAAAACATAATTGATTACAAGATTTAAAATTTTTATAATTCTTGTTGTATGAGTTAAAATATCTTGGGTAAGTACTATGTAGAAGAATGTATTTAAGCTCAATGATTAATATCGCAAAACATTGATATATTACACTTTAAGATCCGACAGTAAATGGCGAAGATATAACGAAAAATGTATTTTGGCGATCCCTATGTGCGGCAAAATAAGAAATTCCTTGTTTGTAGTAGATCGGTTTGAAAAATCGAAAAACTTCCTTAGCAAAAGTTTAACGATTTTTTAATAGCTTTAATTTTCTGATATTAGGGTGGTACATTAGGGTGGTAGGAACAGGGGTCTGATAGATAAATACTACAACCGGATACCCAAGAATAATGACTATTAAAGAAAAATGTTGGCCTCCTCGAGACAAATACATCGATATATCACACTTCGAGATCCGACTGTAAATGCCGAAGATATAACGAAAAATGTATTTTGGCGACCCCAATGTGCAACGAAAAAAATTTAAAAAAAATTTTTCGAAATTGTCTCATAGCAATGCTTTATATTCGATGGTGTACGGCGAACTTTATTTTTTCTCCATATAAGTCGGGACGCTCTAATATACATGCATGTCAATCATCACTAAAAGTCTTTTTTGCCTTCTCTTATGACAAGGTGTAGGGTTAATAAAAAATCTCTCATATATTCTTCATAATGACTTCAGGAAGACAACTTCAAGTCTAAAGTATCATTCGAACTAAAAATTACTACTGCTTTTAAGTATTAACCCATTTGTTGAGGTTTAATCTTAAAAAATTTAAGGAAAATAAAAAAAAAATTAAAAACTGAAAAATGTTGTGTGTTTCTGTTCAGATGATAATCATTGATTTAGGTTGATATTTGAATAGACACTATAATTCGTATTTATTCTATCTCACAAATTAGTAACGTAAACAACTATTGAGACAAATGTTAATTGTAATAACATGGAATCCTAGTGCAATATATTTTGTGTGAAATAAATTATGAGAAATAAGAAAAGAAACCGTTCTCATATGGGCACGTCGGTAAAAAAGGGGTTAACAGAAGTTCTCAGGCAACGAAAGGAAACAATAAAGGAGCAACATCAAAAAATATAAATAAATAACAAAAACAATATCACTTTAAGTGGTTAAATAATGCAAAAGAAACGTATTGGCAAACGTAAAGGAATTGAGTAAGTTATTTAAGGATATACTTAAAAATTGAAACGCAACAGTTGTGTTAAAGAAAATAGCAGAATTGATAACATAAAACAATCGAAGTGCATTTACTCGTTTTGTACAGTTTCTCAGAAATGTTGATTAACAGCAATATTAATGAGTTTTTTTCACCGTTTCGTAATAGCGGACGAAATGTGGATGCAAAACACCGGAGTCCGAACAGTTGGGTTTCTCGGGATGACTCGCCGCTGTGGCGACTACTTTACATATCATATTTAAGCATGAAATAAAACTCAAAGATCATAAGAAAAAAAATTGTTTCATTTAAGTCTCCCTGTCAGTTTAGGGTTAATATCTATTTTTTAATAAATAGACTTAATGTTAATCAAATTTAATATATTTCTGCCTTTTGAAAAAAATTTAGTAATAAATTTTTAATATTTCGTCATTTTATAGAAAATTAAAAAATTTCAAATTTTGACCTTTGACCTTTAAGAAGAAAGGGTTAAACTTTTAAAATATTCACTATTACTTTTATTAATATTGAACATTGGCACAATTTAACGAGCCTATACTCAATTTATTATTATTACAAAAAATTCACATTTTCACGAATTTCTACGATTTTAAAAGGCGGATACGGCGAAACGGTTAAAGATATGGACCTTCCCCTTTTTGCACTTTATTTTCCTATTTGTTTGTTTTTGATACTAGAAATTACATTTATTATTTGTAATATCTGTTGAACAAAATTTTCAAAAAAATAAAAAATGATTTTTGAAACCGACCTGAGTAAAAAGTATAATTTTCTAATATGAAAAAAAGTAAGTAAATTCGGTTATATTTTAACAAAACTTAACTATCTAGTACTTACAGATCTTAGAATTATAAATTATTACTTAGTTTGAAATGTATTTTTCCTTAAGTATATTTTCTGCTGCATATCCTTAGGCGTGTCGTTAAGAACTTGAATTTTCGGGGACAAATTGCAATAACTCCGAAAGTACTCCATGGATTTTTAATTTTGATGACTAAAAATTAAGCTGCTTTTATTCACTTTTATAATCCATTAAATTTTGAAAAAAAAAATTAGTTCTAAATGGTTAAAATTTAGGGAAAACCAAAAAACTCCAATTTTTTAACAAGCCGCATTCGATCGAAATCTCAGACTTAAAAGCAAATATATAAACATCTGTCTGTCTGTCTATCTATCTATCTGTCTGTCTGCCTGTCTGTCTGTGTGTCTGTCTGTTTGTTTTTCTGTCTGTCTGTCTGTTTGTCTGTCTGTCTGTCTGTCTGTCTGTCTGTCTGTCTGTCTGTCTGTCTGTCTGTCTGTCTGTCTGTCTGTCTGTCTGTCTGTCTGTCTGTCTGTCTATCTGTCTGTCTGTCTGTCTGTTTGTCTGTTTGTCTGTTTGTCTGTTTGTCTGTTTGTCTGTTTGTCTGTCTGTCTGTCTGTCTCTCTGTCTGTCTGTTTGTCAAAACACTATTTGTCTGTCTGTCAGTCAAAACACTACTTAGGTCTGTCTGTTGAAATCACTATAACGTCTAAGCGAAAAGAGCTGAGTCACGAAAAGAGCTGGGCATTCTTCACTTCCAATAAAATTTGAAATCGGTTACCATTGGACTATAGCTCCCGTATAACCTCCCCTATAAATGGTAAATTAGATCAGCCATGATGATAGAATTTTGTATGTAGAAGTTTTTCATAAGTACTAAGCAGCATATAATATTTCATCGAAATCGGTTCACATTTAGCCATAGCTCCCTTACAAAACACTTATGGAAACAACCTAAGTTCCACCTAAAAAGCACATAAATGCCCATAAATCCAAAACTATAATAGTTATAACTACTAAATTTAGCATCAGGAAGTCTTATGTCAATGCCAGCCAGCGTGCAAAATTGTCACAATCGATCACCATTTGACCATAGCTCCTATATATAATTTTACAAAAGAACTTTTGGTATGTTACGGAAGTTGTGTACTGAAAGTGGGAGAAATCGGTTCACATTTAGTTAAAGCTCCCATATAACCCCGCACCGGGAATTATATTAATTCTGATGAGTTTAACTGGAAGCCACTATTAAATAATTTATTCGTAATATATCGGCTCATATGTTGAAGACAGTGTGAAAAAGTTTTAAACTTCATTTAACCATTTTAGGCTTAGCCAAAAGCTCTTAAAAAATCACCCTTTTCTTAGGTAAATATTTCATTTACACTGAATTATTAAAGCGTATCTTACATTAAAATGTAAATAAAAAAGTGAACACTATTTAATGTATAAAATTCGTATTTATAGGTACGAGTGTTTTTTTATTATAATCTTTTTCAAATGTTTAGGGTTAAAAGGGTGAGCAAATCGTGATTGAATAAGAAAGAGTTTAATGTTTAAGCCTCTTAGGGTATTAACAATAAAAAATGAGACATAAAAGAAATACTTAAAACTTGACACAGTCATAATGCCATAATGTAATTTTGACATAAATTTTTAACATCTCAACTTGTAAACTTTTCTGAAATGTTGTTGAACAATGTCAGCAGTTAAATTTTGTACAATTTTACTTTTTACACATACATACGAGAATTGTTCATACATGCGTAAAGTTCTAGGTATTTATGTGAATGTCTAAGTAGCAGGAAATAATATTTGAATTTTGGCCTAAAGCTATTACACATCTGAGGTAAGAGAAGATAATGTGTAGCATAATACTTTTTGCATTACAGACAATTTAGTCACGAAGTTATTTGAATTTGAGACAAATTCAGGTTATTCGGTTCTACTGATCCAGATGGACGAACCAGAAAGTGTTATTTGTCATTTGGTATATGTATATTAAGGTGTCAAATGTCAAATCGCTAGAACAATTTATAATAAGTTTGAGGCCTCCAATGTGAATGCCTTTTTTTATTCTTTCACCTAATACGAATAGGAAAAAATTTTGTTAAAAAGTTTTTCTATAGAAAAATTTTAGTAAAAAATTTTTTTCTATAGAAAAATGTTCGTAAAAAAATTGTTTCTATAGAAAAATTTTTATCAAAAAATTTTCTCTATGAAAAATTTTCGCCAAAAAAATATTTTTTTTATAGAAAATTTCCGTTAAAAATTTTCTCTATAGAAAAATTTCAGTTAAAAATTTTCTCTATAGAAAAATGTTCGTTAAGAAATTTTTCTATAGAAAAATTTTCGTTAAGAAATTTTTTCTATAGAAAAATTTTTTCTATAGAAAAATTTTTGTTAAGAAATTTTTTTCATAGAAAAATTTTCGTTAAGAAATATTTTCTATAGACAAATTTTCGTTAAGAAATTTTTTCTATAGAAAAATTTTCGTTAAGAAATTTTTTCTATAGAAAAATTTTCGCTAAGAAATTTTTTCTATAGAAAAATTTTCTTTAAGAAATTTTTTCTATAGAGAAATTTTCGTTAAGAAATTTTTTCTATAGAGAAATTTTCGTTAAGAAATTTTTCTATAGAAAAATTTTCGTTAAGAAATTTTTTCTATAGAAAAATTTTCGTTAAGAAATTTTTTCTATAGAAAAATTTTCGTTAAGAATTTTTTTCTATAGAAAAATTTTCGTTAAGAAATTTTTTCTATAGAAAAATTTTCGTTAAGAAATTTTTTCTATAGAAAAATTTTCGTTAAGAAATTTTTCCTATAGAAAAATTTTCGTTAAGAAATTTTTTCTATAGAAAAATTTTCGTTAAGAAATTTTTTCTATAGAAAAATTTTCGTTAAGAAATTTTTTCTATAGAAAAATTTTCGTTAAGAAATTTTTTCTATAGAAAAATTTTCGTTAAGAAATTTTTTCTATAGATAAATTTTCGTTAAGAAATTTTTTCTATAGATAAATTTTCGTTAAGAAATTTTTTCTATAGAAAAATTTTCGTTAAGAAATTTTTTCTATAGAAAAATTTTCGTTAAGAAATTTTTTCTATAGAAAAATTTTCGTTAAGAAATTTTTTCTATAGAAAAATTTTCGTTAAGAAATTTTTTCTATAGAAAAATTTTCGCTAAGAAATTTTTTCCATAGAAAAATTTTCGTTAAGAAATTTTTTCTATAGAAAAATTTTCGTTAAGAAATTTTTTCTATAGAAAAATTTTCATTAAGAAATTTTTTCTATAGAAAAATTTTCGTTAAGAAATTTTTTCTATAGAAAAATTTTCATTAAGAAATTTTTTCTATAGAAAAATTTTCGTTAAGAAATTTTTTCTATTGAAAAATTTTCGTTAAGAAATTTTTTCTATAGAAAATTTTTCGTTAAGAAATTTTGTCTATAGAAAAATTTTCGTTAAGAAATTTTGTCCATAGAAAAATTTTCGTTCAAAAATTTTTTTATAAAAAAGTTTTCGTTAAAAAATTTTTTCTAACATTAAGTTGCTATCATAAAAATTTACATTTTTTTCATTTCAAGTAAAAAAGTAAATGAGAATTATTTATTTAAACATTGAAATAAATACCACCGAGTTTTGTTATAATTCTGGGAAAAAAATAATACAATCAGAAATACTGACACGTGTAAAAAAAACTTTAATTTTTGGAGTATTTGTATGCAGTTTGTGATCCCAAAGTACAATTTTCCAACACGTATTTACAAAGAATTAAATTCAAACACCATTAACTTTACAACAAAGGCTACAAAATGGTGAAAATAAAATCTAATATGAAAATACAAAATATACTAAAGCAAGTAAGTATGAAATATTCGACCTTATCGAAAGGTATTTACCCTATAGGGTAAACACATCGGGATTACTTGACTACTTCACACACTAACATCTTCTTCATAAGTTTTCATTTTATTTGCCTTAAATTTCATACAAATTTTTAAAATATTCGTAAACTTGATAGTACGATCAGGTTTGTATCATTTTCAACTCAAGACTTGATGAACCAAACCTGACTGGTGTGAAAGTAGACTTGCAGATCATGGAGTCGATATTGATAGGTACGAATTTAGTTGACATAATTGGTTGCTTTTATTCTAGTAGCACCCTCTAGTCCTTATTGTGGGACCAGTTCTTTTGATGATTAGAGGAATATGTCTTATATTTTGATACATAAGAAATATACATATATACTCTATAACAGTAGACACATACTGTTACGCCGAATTATGTAAACAACTTATGTGATTTGACTAACTTATAATGCCACTACACATCACACATGATGAAGGGTATAGAAAAACTGTCAACATCGCACTTGGCCCATATCACAAGTCACAAACACAAATAAATAAAGTTACTCTGTAGCAAATTTATGTACTTTTACATTTTCTAATTTTTGTCGTCATGGACGTGTGAGCCATATATGGAGGTACAATGTACGAGTACTTGTATTTATGAATTAGTAGTAACTTTTATATGAGTTTCTTCCGACAATATTCGAACAAAGACAAAATTTTGACAAAAACAAGTAGGAAAGTACAGGTTGGGTGACAAACGAAATTTTTACAACAATTTTTCTGTAGGTAAAATTTTTTAAAGCAAATTTTTCTAAAGAAAAAAAAATTTTAAAGAAAATTTTTTTACACAAAAAAAAAAAATTTAACGAAAATTTTTCTAAAGAAAAAAAATTTTAACGAAAATTTTTCTAAAGAAAAAACAAAATTTTGACGAAAATTTTTCTAAAGAAAAAAAATTTTATCAAAAATTTTTCTATAGAAAAAATTTTTTAACAAAAATTTTTCTATAGAAAAAATTTTTTAACAAAAATTTTTCTATAGAAAAAATTTTTTAACGAAAATTTTTCTATAGAAAAAAATTTTTAACGAAAACATTTCTATAGAAAAAATTTTTTAACGAAAATTTTTCTATAGAAAAAATTTTTTAACGAAAATTTTTCTATAGAAAAAATTTTTTAACAAAAATTTTTCTATAGAAAAAATTTTTTAACGAAAATTTTTCTATAGAAAAAAATTTTTAACGAAAACATTTCTATAGAAAAAATTTTTTAACGAAAACTTTTCTAAAGAAAAAACAAAATTTTAACGAAAATTTTTCTATAGAAAAAATTTTTTAACGAAAACTTTTCTATAGAAAAAAATTTTTAAAAAAATTTTTTAACGAAAATTTTTCTATAGAAAAAATTTGTTCACAGAAAATTTTTTAACGAAAATTTTTACATAAAAAAAATTTTAACGAAAAATTTTCAATAGAAAAAATTTTTTTAACAAAAATTTTTCTAAAGAAATAATTTTTAACGAACAATTTTCTAAAGAAAAAAATTTTCAACGAAAATTTTTTTAAAGAAAAAAAAAATTTAACGAAAATTTTTAAATAGAAAAAATTTTTTAACGAAAATTTTTCTATAGAAAAAATTTTTTAACGAAAATTTTTCTATAGAAAAAATTTTTTAACGAAAATTTTTCTATAGAAAAAATTTTTTAACGAAAATTTTTCTATAGAAAAAATTTTTCAACGAAAATTTTTCTATACAAAAAATTTTTTAACGAAAACTTTTCTATAGAAAAAATTTTAACGAAAATTTTTCTAAAGAAAAAAAATTTTAACAAATATTTTTCCATAGAAAAAATTTTTAAACGAATATTTTTCTATAGAAAAAATTTTTAAGCGAATATTCTTCTATAGAAAAAATTTTTAAACGAATATTTTTCTATAGAAAAAATTTTGTACCGAAATTTTTTCTATAGAAAAAATTTTGTACCGAAATTTTTTCTATAGAAAAAATTTTGTACCGAAATTTTTTCTATAGAAAAAATTTTTTACCGAAATTTTTTCTATAGAAAAAATTTTTTACCGAAATTTTTTCTATAGAAAAAATTTTTTACCGAAATTTTTTCTATAGAAAAAATTTTTTACCGACATTTTTTCTACAGAAAAAATTTTTTACCGAAATTTTTTCTATAGAAAAAATTTTTTACCGAAATTTTTTTACAGAAAAAATTTTTTACCGAAATTTTTTCTATAGAAAAAATTTTTTACCGAAATTTTTTCTATAGAAAAAATTTTTTACCGAAATTTTTTCTATAGAAAAAATTTTTTACCGAAATTTTTTCTATAGAACAAATTTTGTACCGAAATTTTTTCTATAGAAAAAATTTTGTACCGAAATTTTTTCTATAGAAAAAATTTTGTACCGAAATTTTTTCTATAGAAAAAATTTTGTACCTAAATTTTTTCTATAGAAAAAATTTTGTACCGAAATTTTTTCTATAGAAAAAATTTTTTACCGAAATTTTTTCTATAGAAAAAATTTTTTACCGAAATTTTTTCTATAGAAAAAATTTTTTACCGAAATTTTTTCTATAGAAAAAATTTTTTACCGAAATTTTTTCTATAGAAAAAATTTTTTACCGAAATTTTTTTATAGAAAAATTTTTTTACCGAAATTTTTTCTATAGAACAAATTTTTTACTGAAATTTTTTCTATAGAAAAAATTTTTTACCGAATTTTTTTCTATAGAAAAAATTTTTTACCGAAATTTTTTCTATAGAAAAAATTTTTTACCGAAATTTTTTCTATAGAAAAAATTTTTTACCGAAATTTTTTCTATAGAAAAAATTTTTTACCGAAATTTTTTCTATAGAAAAAATTTTTTACCGAAATTTTTTCTATAGAAAAAATTTTTTAACGAAAATTTTTCTATAGAAAAAATTTGTTAACGAAAATTTTTCTATAAAAAAAATTTTTTAACGAAAATTTTTCTATAGAAACAATTTTTTAACGAAAATTTTTCTATAGAAAAAATTTTTTAACGAAAATTTTTCTATAGAAAAAATTTCTTAACGAAAATTTTTCTATAGAAAAAATTTTTTAACGAAAATTTTTCTATAGAAAAAATTTTTTAACGAAAATTTTTCTATAGAAAAAATTTTTTAACGAAAATTTTTCTATAGAAAAAATTTTTTAACGAAAATTTTTCTATAGAAAAAATTTTTTAACGAAAATTTTTCTATAGAAAAAATTTTTTACCGAAATTTTTTTCTATAGAAAAAGATTTTTTTTATAGAAAACATTTTTACCGAAATTTATAGAAAAACTTTTTTACCAAAAATTTTTCTATAGAAAAAATTTTTTTACAAACATTTTTCCATAAAATAAATTAAAAGAAAATTTGTTAGAAAATTGTATTTTGCTTTATAAAATACATTTTTATTTGAAACACAAAACAAAATTATTAATTTCCGCTAAATTTCACATTAAAATTTACTGGAAAAGGATTGCTTTCCATAAAAAGCTTTCAATCCTTTAAAAATTTTGCTTATAAAAACGGCCTTCAATAAAAATAAAAAAGGTTTTAGAAATTTTTTCTATACTTATGACTTTTAAGGAGTGTCAATCTTAAGGCATTTGTAATACCTTCAATTAAATGCCTTTTATGAGCTCTATTTTTAGACAAAAAAAAACTTGAAGACAAAAACTAAAAAAAGACCCATCCAATGGCTTCTGGCTTAAAGCCACACCATAGTACCATAAAAATATTTCTTGGCAAGCTCTACATCATCATCATTATCAGCAGCAAATAGAAAAAAAAAACAATGACAACACTTGAAACAATAAAATGCTAAGGTAATACCAGCCAGCGCCTGATAGAAAGTGTAGAATTTTATGTTCTTTTATTCGCCAAAAGATACAACCACTTTTTCTTGGTACTTTTCATTTAATGGCCATAAATAGTAATAACCGCAAAAGATGCCAAAAAATTTAGAGAAATGATAAAGAAATACAAAATTAGTCTTAGTCTTTCAGTTACAGGTTCTCGTACTTTTATGGTATTTAAAAAAATAAATAAGAAAAATTTTTGTTCCGGGTTTTAAGTGAAATCGAAATACGTCATAACGAACAATGAAAAGGAAGGTAGTTTTAGCTAAACAGAAATATTTTAATACATGATGGAATTGCACAGTGGTTTGAAACTGAAAAAAATGAGAATAAATCTGTATCTTCTAAACTGTAAATGTATAATATTTCTATCGAAAATTTTTCTATAGAAAAATATTTCTATCGAAAATTTTTCTATAGAAAAATATTTCTATCGAAAATTTTTCTATAGAAAAATATTTCTATCGAAAATTTTTCTATAGAAAAATATTTCTATCGAAAATTTTTCTATAGAAAAATATTTCTATCGAAAACTTTTCTATAGAAAAATATTTCTATCGAAAATTTTTCTATAGAAAAATATTTCTATCGAAAATTTTTCTATAGAAAAATATTTCTATCGAAAATTTTTCTATAGAAAAATATTTCTATCGAAAATTTTTCTATAGAAAAATATTTCTATCGAAAATTTTTCTATAGAAAAATATTTCTATTGAAAATTTTTCTATAGAAAAATATTTCTATCGAAAATTTTTCTATAGAAAAATATTTCTATCGAAAATTTTTCTATAGAAAAATATTTCTATCGAAAATTTTTCTATAGAAAAATATTTCTATCGAAAATTTTTCTATAGAAAAATATTTCTATCGAAAATTTTTCTATAGAAAAATATTTCTATCGAAAATTTTTCTATAGAAAAATATTTCTATCGAAAATTTTTCTATAGAAAAATATTTCTATCGAAAATTTTTCTATACAAAAATATTTCTATCGAAAATTTTTCTATACAAAAATATTTCTATCGAAAATTTTTCTATAGAAAAATATTTCTATCGAAAATTTTTCTATAGAAAAATATTTCTATCGAAAATTTTTCTATAGAAAAATATTTCTATCGAAAATTTTTCTATAGAAAAATATTTCTATCGAAAATTTTTCTATAGAAAAATATTTCTATCGAAAATTTTTCTATAGAAAAATATTTCTATCGAAAATTTTTCTATAGAAAAATATTTCTATCGAAAATTTTTCTATAGAAAAATATTTCTATCGAAAATTTTTCTATAGAAAAATATTTCTATCGAAAATTTTTCTATAGAAAAATATTTCTATCGAAAATTTTTCTATAGAAAAATATTTCTATCGAAAATTTTTCTATAGAAAAATATTTCTATCGAAAATTTTTCTATAGAAAAATATTTCTATCGAAAATTTTTCTATAGAAAAATATTTCTATCGAAAATTTTTCTATAGAAAAATATTTCTATCGAAAATTTTTCTATAGAAAAATATTTCTATCGAAAATTTTTCTATAGAAAAATATTTCTATCGAAAATTTTTCTATAGAAAAATATTTCTATCGAAAATTTTTCTATAGAAAAATATTTCTATCGAAAATTTTTCTATAGAAAAATATTTCTATCGAAAATTTTTCTATAGAAAAATATTTCTATCGAAAATTTTTCTATAGAAAAATATTTCTATCGAAAATTTTTCTATAGAAAAATATTTCTATCGAAAATTTTTCTATAGAAAAATATTTCTATCGAAAATTTTTCTATAGAAAAATATTTCTATCGAAAATTTTTCTATAGAAAAATATTTCTATCGAAAATTTTTCTATAGAAAAATATTTCTATCGAAAATTTTTCTATAGAAAAATATTTCTATCGAAAATTTTTCTATAGAAAAATATTTCTATCGAAAATTTTTCTATAGAAAATATTTCAATCGAAAAATTTTTCTATAGAAAAATATTTCTATCGAAAATTTTTCTATAGAAAAATATTTCTATCGAAAATTTTTTCTATAGAAAAATATTTCTATCGAAAATTTTTCTATAGAAAAATATTTTATCGAAAATTTTTCTATAGAAAAATATTTCTATCGAAAATTTTTCTATAGAAAAATATTTCTATCGAAAATTTTTCTATAGAAAAATATTTCTATCGAAAACTTTTCTATAGAAAAATATTTCTATCGAAAATTTTTCTATAGAAAAATATTTCTATCGAAAATTTTTCTATAGAAAAATATTTCTATCGAAAATTTTTCTATAGAAAAATATTTCTATCGAAAATTTTTCTATAGAAAAATATTTCTATCGAAAATTTTTCTATAGAAAAATATTTCTATCGAAAATTTTTCTATAGAAAAATATTTCTATCGAAAATTTTTCTATAGAAAAATATTTCTATCGAAAATTTTTCTATAGAAAAATATTTCTATCGAAAATTTTTCTATAGAAAAATATTTCTATCGAAAATTTTTCTATAGAAAAATATTTCTATCGAAAATTTTTCTATAGAAAAATATTTCTATCGAAAATTTTTCTATAGAAAAATATTTCTATCGAAAATTTTTCTATAGAAAAATATTTCTATCGAAAATTTTTCTATAGAAAAATATTTCTATCGAAAATTTTTCTATAGAAAAATATTTCTATCGAAAATTTTTCTATAGAAAAATATTTCTATCGAAAATTTTTCTATAGAAAAATATTTCTATCGAAAATTTTTCTATAGAAAAATATTTCTATCGAAAATTTTTCTATAGAAAAATATTTCTATCGAAAATTTTTCTATAGAAAAATATTTCTATCGAAAATTTTTCTATAGAAAAATATTTCTATCGAAAATTTTTCTATAGAAAAATATTTCTATCGAAAATTTTTCTATAGAAAAATATTTCTATCGAAAATTTTTCTATAGAAAAATATTTCTATCGAAAATTTTTCTATAGAAAAATATTTCTATCGAAAATTTTTCTATAGAAAAATATTTCTATCGAAAATTTTTCTATAGAAAAATATTTCTATCGAAAATTTTTCTATCGAAAATTTTTCTATAGAAAAATATTTCTATCGAAAATTTTTCTATAGAAAAATATTTCTATCGAAAATTTTTCTATAGAAAAATATTTCTATCGAAAATTTTTCTATAGAAAAATATTTCTATCGAAAATTTTTCTATAGAAAAATATTTCTATCGAAAATTTTTCTATAGAAAAATATTTCTATCGAAAATTTTTCTATAGAAAAATATTTCTATCGAAAATTTTTCTATAGAAAAATATTTCTATCGAAAATTTTTCTATAGAAAAATATTTCTATCGAAAATTTTTCTATAGAAAAATATTTCTATCGAAAATTTTTCTATAGAAAAATATTTCTATCGAAAATTTTTCTATAGAAAAATATTTCTATCGAAAATTTTTCTATAGAAAAATATTTCTATCGAAAATTTTTCTATAGAAAAATATTTCTATCGAAAATTTTTCTATAGAAAAATATTTCTATCGAAAATTTTTCTATAGAAAAATATTTCTATCGAAAATTTTTCTATAGAAAAATATTTCTATCGAAAATTTTTCTATAGAAAAATATTTCTATCGAAAATTTTTCTATAGAAAAATATTTCTATCGAAAATTTTTCTATAGAAAAATATTTCTATCGAAAATTTTTCTATAGAAAAATATTTCTATCGAAAATTTTTCTATAGAAAAATATTTCTATCGAAAATTTTTCTATAGAAAAATATTTCTATCGAAAATTTTTCTATAGAAAAATATTTCTATCGAAAATTTTTCTATAGAAAAATATTTCTATCGAAAATTTTTCTATAGAAAAATATTTCTATCGAAAATTTTTCTATAGAAAAATATTTCTATCGAAAATTTTTCTATAGAAAAATATTTCTATCGAAAATTTTTCTATAGAAAAATATTTCTATCGAAAATTTTTCTATAGAAAAATATTTCTATCGAAAATTTTTCTATAGAAAAATATTTCTATCGAAAATTTTTCTATAGAAAAATATTTCTATCGAAAATTTTTCTATAGAAAAATATTTCTATCGAAAATTTTTCTATAGAAAAATATTTCTATCGAAAATTTTTCTATAGAAAAATATTTCTATCGAAAATTTTTCTATAGAAAAATATTTCTATCGAAAATTTTTCTATAGAAAAATATTTCTATCGAAAATTTTTCTATAGAAAAATATTTCTATCGAAAATTTTTCTATAGAAAAATATTTCTATCGAAAATTTTTCTATAGAAAAATATTTCTATCGAAAATTTTTCTATAGAAAAATATTTCTATCGAAAATTTTTCTATAGAAAAATATTTCTATCGAAAATTTTTCTATAGAAAAATATTTCTATCGAAAATTTTTCTATAGAAAAATATTTCTATCGAAAATTTTTCTATAGAAAAATATTTCTATCGAAAATTTTTCTATAGAAAAATATTTCTATCGAAAATTTTTCTATAGAAAAATATTTCTATCGAAAATTTTTCTATAGAAAAATATTTCTATCGAAAATTTTTCTATAGAAAAATATTTCTATCGAAAATTTTTCTATAGAAAAATATTTCTATCGAAAATTTTTCTATAGAAAAATATTTCTATCGAAAATTTTTCTATAGAAAAATATTTCTATCGAAAATTTTTCTATAGAAAAATATTGCTATCGAAAATTTTTCTATAGAAAAATATTTCTATCGAAAATTTTTCTATAGAAAAATATTTCTATCGAAAATTTTTCTATAGAAAAATATTTCTATCGAAAATTTTTCTATAGAAAAATATTTCTATCGAAAATTTTTCTATAGAAAAATATTTCTATCGAAAATTTTTCTATAGAAAAATATTTCTATCGAAAATTTTTCTATAGAAAAATATTTCTATCGAAAATTTTTCTGTACAAAAATTTTTCGATAGAAAAATATTTCTATTGAAAATTTTTCTATAGAAAAATATTTCTATTGAAAATTTTTCTATAGAAAAATATTTCTATCGAAAATTTTTCAATTGGGTTTAATTTTTTGAAATTGTTTAAAGTTGTTTTATATAAACAATAAAATAGACTTATGTACCTGTACAGTTTTTCAGAAATTTAATGTCACCTTTTGATTTAGCCCAAATAGTATAAGGATCGACCCTGGACCAAAATATGAATCCGTCAATTAAATTTATTTAATGATTTCTATCAAATTGTCTTTAAAGTTACTACCTGTATGGATATCCGGCCAGCCAGCCAGATATCATAAAATTAACTCAGGGATTGTTTATTGATAAAACCAAATAATAAATAGGAACCTAGT
>OW121744.1:35160929-35213929 GCA_933228675.1 Stomorhina lunata | reverse complement strand
CAAAAATTTCTAAATTTAATTTGACTATTACTCCCCCTCCCTCAACCGGGTTATAGTCTTTGGTGACCTAATAAAACAGCCTCTTTTGCCATAATTCACAAGACCAGCACAAAGCCCTAATAACAACGAGCGAAAATAATAAATTGCACTATAAAAAATTAATATTTGAAAATTGTTTTAACCAAAAAAACCTAAAAAAATAGAAAAAAAAGAAACAAAAACAAAAGAAACCAAATAACCATAACGAAAATTAACTTTAAATCTTCCCCAGAGTGTGTTTGTGTTTTTGTCAGTCAAAAACAAAATGAAAAAAAAAAAGTTAAAACTAAAATTTATATTTTCGTTTTTATATCAAACAAAAGGATCCTTCGACTTCTGGTATCAACGACCCGCATAAATGTTTGTACGTATAAGGGTTTGTATGTGTGTAGGAAAATTAGTTTTGATGCTGATGTTTTGTTGTTGTTGTTGTCGTTGTTGCTGCTGCTGTTGCTATTGTAGTTGGTGTTTTGTTGTTGTTGTATTATATCAAAGTAATAAAATATACAATTTTCATAAAAGTTTATTACAATCATCATCAACAATCAACTACTACCACTACGACTACGCCAGACGCATAAATATGAAAAGAAAATACTAGATATATATTACGAAAATACAGGGTCATTCATTCTACAATTGAATGAAAGAAAGGTCAATTTCGGTCCATTTAAAGCATTTTCCTGTCATTTTTAGCCCCAGATGTTATTTTAATCTAGTTTTTTTATAGAAAATTTTTTCTATGGGAAATGTTTCGTTATAAAAATTTTTCTAACAAAAATTTAACATTATAAAAATTTTTCGTTATAAAAATTTCTCTATAGAAAATTTTTTGTTATAAAAATTTTTCTATAGAAAATTTTTCGTTATAAGAATTTTTCTATAGAAAATTTTTCGTTATAAAAATATTTGTATAGAAAATTTTTTGTTATAAAAATTTTTTCTGCAGAAAATTTTTCGTTATAAAAAATTATTCTATAAAAAATTTTTCGTTGTAAAAAATTTTCTATAGAAAATTTTTCGTTGTAAAAAATTTTCTATAAAAAATTTTTCGTTATAAAAATTTTATAAAAATTTTTCTATAGAAAGTTTATCGTTATAAAAAATTTTCTATTGAAAATTTTTCGTCATAAAAATTTTTCTATAAAAAATTTTTTGTTATAAAAATTTTTCTATAGACAAATTTCCGTTATAAAAATTTGTCTATAGAAAATTTTTCATTATCAAAATTTTTCATTATCCAAATTTTTCTATAGAAAATTTTTTGTTATAAAAATTTTTCGTTACAAAAATTTTTCGTTACAAAAATTTTTCGTTATAAAAATTTTTCTATAGAAAATTTTTCGTTATAAAAATTTTTCTATAGAAAATTTTTCGTTATAAAAATTTTCCTATAGAAAATATTTCGTTATAAAAAGTTCCATAAAAACGTTTTTCATATAAAAAATTTTTCTATAGAAAAATTTTTTCTTTAAAAAATTTTATATGGAAAAATTTTTTATATGAAAAATTTTCTATAGAAAAATTTTTTATATGAAAAATTTTCTATAGAAAAATTTTTTATATGAAAAATTTTCTGCAGAAAAATTTTTTATATGAAAAATTTATCATATGAAAAAATTTCTATAGAAACATTTTTTATATAAAAAAAATTCTATAGAAACATTTTTTATATAAAAAATTTTTTTATATGAAAAATTTCTATAGACAAGTTTTCGTTAGAAAAATTTTTCTATAGAAAATTTTTCGTTATAAAAATTTTTCTACAGAAAATTTTTCGTTATAAAAATTTTTCTATAGAAAATTTTTTGTTATAAAAATTTTTCTATAGAAAATTTTTCATCATAAAAATTTTTCTATAGAAAATTTTTCGTAATAAAAAGTTCTACAAAAACGTTTTTCATATAAAAAATTTTCTATAGAAAAATTTTTCTATAGAAAAATTTTTTTTTCTTTAAAAAATTTTATATGGAAAAATTTTTTATATGAAAAATTTTCTATAGAAAAAACTTTTATATGAAAAATTTTCAGCAGAAAAATTTTTTATATGAAAAATTTATCATATGAAAAAATTTCTATAGAAACATTTTTTATATCAAAAAAATTCTATAGAAACATTTTTTATATAAAAAATTTTTTTATATTAAAAATTTTCTATAGAAAATTTTTCATATAAAAAACATTTCTATAGAAAAAATTTTTATATGAAAAATTTTATAGAAAAAATTTTTATATGAAAAACTTTCTATAGAAAAAATTTTTATATGACACATTTTTTATAGAAAAATTTTTTATATGTAAAATTTTGCATATAAAAAACATTTCTATAGAAAAATTTTTTTATACGAAAAATTTTCTATAGAAAAAATTTTTATATGAAAAAATTTTCTATAGAAAAATTTTTATATGAAAAATTTTCTATAGAAACATTTTTCATAATCAAAAATTTTCTATAAAATTTTTTTCAGCAAAAAAATGTTTATTCCAAAAATTTTGTTTTATTCTATTTATATGACTAAAAATTTTCACTAGACTTTTTTGATACCGAAATATTTTTTTATGAAACATTTAAAATAACGAAATATTTTCAAAAGCTAAATTTATTTTTTTCTCAAGATTGCAGCACCCTGTAAATAAATTTTCTAATTTTTCGACTACCAACACAACATAAAGTTAAAAGTTATATATGCGTGTATTTTTTTTCCTTTCGCCCTCTTCAGAAACTAACAAAAGTAAAAAAGCTGATAAAAAAAAATTTAACAACGTTGGAACATCCTAAAGTTTAAAAAAGTTTGTCCTTTGGTATAAAACTAAATACCCCATTATGCGACTGGCAAAGTTTTGAGATGAGTCTATTTAACTATTTGCTGTCAATGCTGTTGCTGCTGCTGCTGCTGCTGTTGGTGACGATCATGATGGTGGCGTTGATGATGACGATGTCATTCATTCAAATAAAGATACAGCCAAAAGATTCAAACATTCATAGTTTTGTATGCATGTACGAGTATATCAGGGTGAACCTAATTTTATCAAAGGTGGGGTAGTTTTGAAATTTTGAATATGAGAAAAGATCGCTAAAAAATCATATTTAATTTACTTTGTTAAAGTATTCAAGAAATTTGAATAAGATATAAAAAATTGTAAGTTTTTCTTAAGATAATAAGTATACCCTAATGTATGAATATATTTTCAAATAATATTTAATTTAAATAAAACTTTACAAATTGAGGTTAAGTTAAACAAACAAAGAAATAAATATTCTTTTGTCATAAATTTAAGAAATACAATAAATAGTTTATTTCACTAACTTTATGATATGTACTTGTATGTATGTATGGCCTCGTACTACTACAAGTAGTCGCAGTTTTCATGTTTTACTACTTACATAAGCACTTACATGTGATGGGTGGATGGATTGCTCTTGAATGTAAATTATTTTCACTTCTTCTTTTATTTATGTTCATAATTTAACAAGAACATAAAAGACGCATAGAAGAAACACTTATAAGTTCAAATATATACAAGTATAAAAGCCAATAACAAGTTTTTGTTTAGGATAGTTTACAGTGATTGGAGAAAATATTAGGCTACTATATTTGTTCATAATATATATATGGACAAAAATCAAATAGTTTTAATTTTCAGAAATAAAAAAATTCAAAAAATTTTTTGAATCGCACACTAAATTTTTTTATGACGCTTTAAACAAAAATTTCTAAAAAAAAATAAAAAATTATTTTATTTTTATTAGTTTTATGTGGATTTTGTCAGAACTTATATATTTTCAGGTGTTCTGTCGTTTCATGGTATTATGGTGGTTTATATATGCCTTAACACGAAGAATTAATGCAATTATGCAAGTGAAAAAAATATTTTTTAAAAATATTTTTTGATTTTTTTAACCGCGATTCTCGCGAAATTTGACAAAATGTGAGTCTTAGTTATGGGCAAATTTAATTAATCTTAGTTATGGGCAAATTTAAGGTAAAACTTTATTAAAGAATAGTTTTAAGGCCATTCCTGATCAATTTTGAGCTAAATTCGCGATGTGCTTCATTGAAATGTTGTTAGTTAAAACTTTTGCGTTCTCAGTTAATAAATAGATTTTTGCAAAACTTTTGATGCAAATCGGTTATAAATGACATAGCTTTCATGCCTTATGTGATTTTGTCTCAGTTTGCATTCTAAAACCATTTAAACCAATATGCACTTTTTTGCACGATTTTCAAAATCTTCATAAAATTTTAGCAAACAATGATTTTTGGTGCGCTTTTATTTTTAGGTGATAAATGGCAAAAAACTCGGTTTACGCGGTAGTTTGGAAATTTTCATTTATATTTGCGAGTGTGCTCCACGAAAAACCGGCATTTTGAAAAAATTTACGCTCAAAAACTCCTCATTTACACCTGTCGTATATTATACCTATATAGAGCACATTAACAAGATATATATCAAACAATGCGAAATTGAAAGATCTACAAATCTTTGTCTATTTTTTTAAATTTCTTTGAGGTGGCCAAAAAATATGAGGAAAAAATTAAAAAGTGGCAAAAACGAGCTTAAAATTTTGGAGGCCATTAAGTAGTATTAAAAGTGACAAAATTAAAATTTAGAGAGAAGTGAATTTATCCCCTAAGTGTGGTGTCTATTTCGTAGATCAATGACTTGGGTTCAAATATTAAAACAAATGCAGGAGAAGACGAAATATGAAGAAAAACTTGAATGCTTCAATCGATTTTTTAACGTTTTTTTTAATTTGCATGCCAATTACGCTTAGAAGCGCAAATTTGCGCAACTAAGATATCGTGTTCAGTATACAGAAGTTTTTGCGAGTTCAAGATCTTTAATTAGATTTTCCGAACTCTTAAGGGTACAAAAATTATTCGAGTTGAAAGTCGGTTTCAAAGGAATAAAAACTGTTTGATTTTTGCCCATATATATATATATATATATATACATTAGAGCGTCTCGACTTATATGGGGAAAAAATAAAGTTCGCCGTACACCATCGAATATAAAGCATTGCTATGAGACATCTTCGAATAAAATTTTTCTAATTTTTTTCGTCGCACATTGGGGTCGCCATAATACATTTTTCGTTATATCTTCGGCATTTAAAGTCGGATCTTGAAGTATGATATATCGATGTTTTTGTCTCTCTCGGAGGCCAACATTTTTCTTTAATAGTCATTATTCTTGGGTATCCGGTTCTAGTATTTATCTATCAGACCATGTTCCTACCACCCTAATATACCATCCTAATATCAGAAAATAAAGCTCTTTCAAAATCGTTAAACTTTTATTAAGGAAGTTTTTCGATTTTTCAAACCGATCTATTACAAACAAGGAATTTCTTACTTTGCCGCACATACGGATCGCCAAAATACATTTTTCGTTATATCTTCGCCATTTACTGTTCGAGACGCCCTAATATACATATTTACTAAAATATTTGTAATTTTACAAATATGGAAAGTCAAAACAGTGGGTTTCTCGGGGTGAATCTACCCAAAGAAAGGCAAAGGTGGATAGTGATAGAAATGTTCTACGTAACATAAAAAAAATATAGATTGCATTATAGGAAGACATGCCGCAACCACCCACAAAATTTTTAAAAAGAAATATTTGTATAAGAAATAATGTTATTATTTTTAGTTTCGCCAAAATTTTAACCAACAAAATTGAATATTTGAAAAATAATATGAAAATATAGAAGATAACTAAAGTAGCTTCATTTAAAGTCATCATACCATACCATACCATAAAGTAGTTTTAAAGTTATTGCAATTTTTCCCCGAACGTTGTGACGTTATGCCTAAGGTTATGCAGCAAAAAAGTTTACTTTAGAATAAAGAAATTTTAAAGTAAGATACGATTTATAATTCTATGAACTGGAAGTACTAAATAGTTGAGTTTTTCCAAATTTTAATCAAATTTACTTCAGTTTTTATACCCACCATCAGAATGAAGGGGAGATTGTCATTCTGTTTGAAATTTCCTAAATATTGGCTCAAAAACCAAAAGGGTTACATATTATGAATCCTTATGCCATTCTAAGACGATTGAGTGATGTCTGTCTGTCTGTTTGTCTGTTTGTCTGTCTATCTGTCTGTCTGTCTGTCTGTCTGTCTGTCTGTCTGTCTGTCTGTTTGTCTGTCTATCTGTCTGTCTGTCTGTCTGTCTGTCTGTCTGTCTTTTTATCAAAGTGTACGTTTATATATTAATATCACTGTAATCGTAATTGTTTTGCATCTACTTTATCTTTATAAATCTCTCTGTATGACATATCATCATATATGTATGTATATATGTTTGACAATATAAATTTTAGTTTTGAGTATAAGTAAAAATTTATTTATGTAAATTTTATTTTTTTATACCTAATTTTATTGATTTTTTTTAGCGATACTAAAGACTTTTGGTAATAAAATCTGCAATTTGAATTTATTAACATCTTAAAGCGTTTATTTGAGGGATGTTCAATAATTTATACTTTTTGTTCATATTCTAATTTCAAATGAAGAGTGAATGAACTTTTATGACTGATAAAAAATATATTTAAATTGATTGTAGTTGTAGTAATATAATGATATCGCTTAACCTTTTTATACCCACCATCAAAAAGAATGGAGGGTATATTGGCATTGTCTGTCCGTCTGTCTGTCTGTCTGTCTGTCTGTCTGTCTGTCTGTCTGTCTGTCTGTCTGTCTGTCTGTCTGTCTGTCTATCTGTTCTTCTGTCTGTCTGTCTGTCTGTCCGTCTGCCTGTCTGTCTGTCTGTCTGTCTGTCTGTCTGTCTGTCTGTCTGTCTGTCTGTCTATCTGTTCTTCTGTCTGTCTGTCTGCCTGTCCGTCTATCTGTCTGTCTATCTGTCTGGCTGTTTGTCTGTCTGTCTGTCTGTCTGTCTGTCTGTCTGTCTGTCTGTCTGTCTGTCTGTCTGTCTATCTGTTCGCCTGTCTGTCTGTCTGTCTGTCTGTCTGTCTGTCTGTCTGTCTGTCTGTCTGTCTGCCTGTCTGACTATCTGTCTGTCTGTCTATCTGTTCGTCTGTCTGTCTATCTGTCTGTCTGTCTGTCTGTCTGTCTGTCTGTCTGTATGTCTTTCTGTCTGTTTGTCTGCCCGTATGTCTGTCTGTTGTCGGCACGATAAAAACTTAACGGAAAGATATAGGTCTCTGAAATTTATCATAAATAATCTTCATATCTTGGAAAATTTTGGTATTCAAATCGGGCAAAATTTGTTCACTTTTGACCATATCTTACGTATAACCTCTTCTAGGCTAATCGCTTATTTGCTAATCAATGACAAATTATAACTGCCATGATGATAAGTTTTGGTATATAGAAGTTTTACATAAGTACAAGGCAGCATATAACTATAATAGCTATGTCCACTAAATTTAGCACAAGAAAGTCTTATGTCAATGCCAGTCAGTGTGCTAATTTTTTTTACAATCGGTCAACATTTGACCATAGCTACCATATAAAAGACTTACGGAAACACAAAAATACAAAAAACAAGTAAGAAAGTGCTATAGTCGGTCAAGCCCGACCATACGATACCCTTCACCACTAAGATCAAAGGTGTTCTTTTTCCTGTACAAATACAAATATTTGCTAAATTTTGCCATATCATACAAACATATTCTCAAAACTTATACATTTAGGCTGTTTCCGTCATTTGGACTTATATGAGAGCTAGGGTCAAATGTGAACCGATTATCTCGAAATTTGGCAGATTGATTACAGTTGTTATAGTATGCAAAAAAATAGACTTAAAATACTCATTATCTTCGGATTTACGAGCGTTTTAGTGAAATTTGTCTCATTTAGTGCGTTTTGAGAAAAGAGTTTGTATGGGAGCTATGGTCAAATCTGGGCCGATTTCAACGAAATTTTGTACAGTGATTTACGTTTACATAAGCAGTATTTGTTTTAAATTTTAGTATTTGTTTTAAATATCAATTCCGGAAAGTGGGACCTATGGGAGGTACCATAAATAATGGACCGACTTTGACGAATTTCAATAGCCATGCGTTCCGTTATCCAAAAAGTAATCTGTGCCAAATTTCTTCAAATTATCTTAAGAATTGAGACCCTTAGTTTGATTACAAGGTTTACATGGGGGTTCAGCCAGCCAGACGGACGGACGGACATCGCTAAATCGACTCAGAAAGTGATTCTAAGCCTATTGGTATACTAAAAGATGGGTCTAAGACAAATATTTCTATGCGTTACATACATCAGCACAAACTTATAATACCCTTTCCACCTATGGTGGTGTAGGGTATTAAAAAGGGGGTTAATGTCCGTCTGTCCGTCAGATAAAAGCGCGATAGCGCCTTAACAAAAAGAGCTAGAGGGACAACATTTTACAAAAATATTTTCGATATGCTAAAAAAGTTTTATATAGAAAATGGACGAAATTGGTTCACATTTAGTTAGAGCTACCATATAACCCCGATCCGGGATTAATGCTGATAAATTAAATACAATTGTAATAGCTATGACAACTAAATTTAGAATAGGAAAGTTTTAAGCAACTATTTGGCAGTATATCAAATTTTATAGGAATCGGTCTATATTTGACTATAGCTTTTATACAAAAAATACTGCCGGAAACCAAAAAAAAAAAAAAAAAAAAAAACGTAGCAAAGTCCAATTAAAAGCAATTAGATAAGAAACTATGACAGTTATGTCCACTAAATTTTGCAGGAATATGCTCTGTATAAATAGCAGCCAGGGTGTAAGAGTTTGCTACAATCGGCAAGCCCCTTTTTATAACAGCAATCAGAAAGTTTCGGAGCTACAATTAGACAATCAATGTTCAGACTTTATATACGGTAGATGCATTAAGAACTCCGAACAAAATATATGGACATATCGTATTACTATCAACATGTTTATCCTAACTAAATATTAAGCTAAACGAAAAGTATTTTACCGATTACACTCTGATACAGTGAAAATACACTCGGAACGAAACCAAGCTCAACCAGTAGAACTCGGTTAGAAGATCATTTTACCATTTTTAAAATTTTCGATATACCCTCAAAATCGAAAGTTATCGATAAAAAACGATTTTTTTGGACTTAGCGGAGAAAAGAAGGCTTAACTGAGTCATTTTTACATCGATTTTAAATTTTAAAATGTGTTTCGACAGAAAACAAAATAGGCTTTCACTTCGTAAAGACCTTTTTTTAATATGACCAATTTATCATAAAAATATTTTCCGCTGAAGTTAAAATTTTAAAATTTTTTTCGTAAAATTTATCAGAAGACCTAATATATTTTGACTTAAAAAAAAAAATCATGGTTACCATTTTGTAAAACAAGAGTACTTTAATTAAAATTGGAAACATATTAACAGAGATATAACAATTTTAGTAAAAAAGGTGAATTCAGTATTATTTGTATATTAGAAAATTTTCTATACAATACTTCGTTAGAGTGTTTTTTCAACTTTTTTCGAAAGTAGAGAAATGGCGGTCGGATTATTATGGCATTTGGTGAGAAACTTCAAATAACAACATTTAAGCCAAATCGGACTACGTTATCACGTGGCGCATAGGCCATGAAGTTGAAAATTGCGTTTATAAGAAAAAATATGGCCAATTTTTTAGTTCTTGCAAAATTTAACTTTTTTAGTAAACATTTTAACAAAGTGTAAATAAATATTAATTCATAATGTAGACTCAATTAGCTTTCTATCTATGTAACTAGCGTATAAATCGGCTAAGGATTTTTTGAGTTATCGGAAATTTTCATAGAAATTTTGGGTCCTTGAAGACATCTATTTGATTTTATGATATTTGTTGATGGAAAGCAAATTGGGTCTAAATTACAAATTAACATTCAGATTTTGTCAAAAAATTAAGCTTATAGGTCAAAATTTGCAAAAACCGAAAAATTGCACATTTTTCTGGCCGGCACTCCTTGAAATTCGAAAAAAGTGACTTAAGAAGTTAACTAAAAATGCTTCTTTTGTATTTTACGGCTATATACACTATCACTCGTTTCACGTTTGAGTGACCAGCAGCAATTTGCTAGCATTTTTATTGGGCTTTTCCCCTGGTAGCGTTTTTCAATAGTTAAAATTTCTTGGTGGAATCTTTCACCTTGCTCATCACTGAGTTTTCCAAGATTTTCTGGAAAAAAATCCAAATGGGCGTGCAGGAAATGAATTTTTATTGACATCCGGCACTCCATTTCAGCATAAGATTCAAGGAATTCATTTACCACCTGAATATAATCTTCACTTCTATAGTTCCCCAAGAAATTCTTACATGGTGAAATAAAACTTTCCCACGCCCTTTTTTCTACAGAAACCCTATGCAACTAGTTTCATAGTGTGAAAGCTGTATTACCGATCTCAACTAAAAACCGTTGGGCTTCGCAATACCAGAAAAGGGTTTGGTCGTGAAAGTTGGGATGATTTCAAGACAGTCAAACCGAGAACGGCAATAGAGGCATAAATAGAGCTTGGACATTATGTCGTACTTCTTTGTTTCTATCCTTTTTTAACTTCATTCATAAGTGCGTATAAATATAAGTACTTATACGTATATAGTACGTTAATTAAACTGGCCCTTTTACAAAAAAAACTTATATTTTTTTTAACTCGCTGTTAATTTAAATTTAAATAATCTAGGTTCACAAAATATTTAATGCACTTTTCAAGTAAACATAAAAATGTTTGGCATTCCTAACAAAATACTGCGGAAAACGGCGTCCCAATGTGAAAAAATTGAAAAAAAAAATAAAAATTTAAATTTGTTTGAAAATATTTTTGTGATAATTTGATGAAATAAAAAATCTTTTTTAACAAAAAGAAAGTCTGATGTCTTGTCTGTCTCAAACCGTGTTAAAATTTCAAATCGATAAACAAATGACTTAGCTAGGCCTATTTTTGTTCGAGAAGACCAAAAAAATCGTTTTTTATCGATAACTTTCGACTTTGAGGGTATATCGAAATTTCTAAAAATGACAAACTGATACACTCAATAAGGCCTATCGTTTGATATAGGTTTCCTTAAAAGTGTATTTCTTTTTCCTCAAAATGTATCAGTGTGTTATTATTGCCAAACCATACACGGTTATGAGATAAAATCTTGTGCAAAGTAAATACTAGGGAAGCCACTTAAATACTTTTAAATGTTGAACTATAAAGCTATGTGGTCTATTACTGGCCTTATATGTCTGATATTCTCCAACATAGTCACCAGTTTAATGAACAGTACCTGGTTGACCGAGACTTGCTCGGAGCTTTATGATAAGCATTTTGAGGCAAATTTTAAAGTTTTTATATATTTTATTTTATAAAGTACTAAAATAAATTTAGAGGAAAGACATTGTACAAATATTCAGTTAATTTTGAATTATTTTATTTATTTTGTACGACCAACTCATTTTAATAATTTTGGAAATTGGTCATACCAACTCATACAAATTTGCTAAAGATTATAGTCTGATGAAATGCACAGTTTACAATTTAATTCATTTTGACTAGTTTTCAGTGGCGCCATCTGAAGTTGTTCATACCAACTATGAAACCTTCGTCTGCTTATGCGTAATATGTTTGCTTATGGTTATATCATGATCAAAAGCACAGTTTACGTTTTAATTCACTTTGAGTAATTTTCTGTGGCGCCACCTGTCGGACTTTGAAGATTATAGCATGATTAAATGTACAGCTTACGATTAAATTGACTTTGAGTAAATTTCAGTGGCGCCACCTGTCGAAATTTTTTCATACCAACTAAGAAACCTTCGTCGGCTCATGTGCAACAACTTTGCTAAAGATTGTAGCATGATTAAATGTACAGATTACGATTAAATTGACTTTGACTAATTGTCAGTAGCGCCACCTGTCGTAAATTATTCATACCAACTAAAAAGCCTTCGCCGGTTCATGCGCTACAACTTTGCTAAAGATCATCGCATGATCAACTGTACAGTTTACGATTTAATTAATTTTTAGTAATTTTCAGTAGCGCCATCTGTCGGAAATTAGTATAAGTTGATAAGAATAAAACCTTCGCCGGCTTATCCTCAACATCTTCGCTAAAGAGCGTAACAAGATCAAATTCACAGTTCACTATTCTATAAAGAACATACATACAGACAAACATTCATTTGTTTAAAAGGTATAACATTATTAATTTTTACCCTTTTTATCCCCTAATTTCAAAAAGTTCCCTATACATATTTGGAACTTGTTTGGTACCAATTGAATTCGGTACATTTTATTAAAACGCAGTTAACATAATGTTCCTATTCATATTACTTTTTGAGATGTTAAGTTATCATTTTATTCCTTTTTTTACCCATTTTGGCCCCAAAATCAAAAAAGTACCAAATACGTGTTTACTGTTTCTTTCACATCTATTGATTGCTGTTCAAGGCTTCTTTCTATATTCTTTAGTTTAAAATATAAGAGTGGATTAATAAAGTACCAAAAAACAATTTTCAGCCTTTTGTACCCCCTATCGGATATAGTTTCAAAAAAGTACCAAACACCTGTCCGCTTATTTTCATAGCTGTTTAAAACGTAATTTTAATTTTGTTTCTATACCTATTACTTTAAGAGATATAGCGTTTTCGATTTTTTCCCATTTTACCCGTTTTTACCCTCTTAGAGGCAAAAGTTCCAAAAGTATACATCACAAAAGATACCCACTGTCCAAATTTTATCAAAATCGTTAGAGCCGTTTTCGAGATAGACATTCTATATATATATATATATTAGGGCGTCTCGAAAAAATAAAGTTTGCCGTACACCATCGAATATGAGGTAGATTCGAAAAATTTTTTTTTAATTTTTTTCGTTGCACATTGGGGTCGCCAAAATACATTTTTCGTTATATCTTTGCCATTTATAGTCGGATCTCGAAGTGTGATATATCGATGTTTTTGTCTCGAGGAGGAGGCCAACATTTTTCTTTAATAGTCATTATTCTCAGGTATCCGGTTCTAGTATTTATCTATCAGACCCCTGTTCCTACCACCCTAATGTACCACCCTAATATCAGAAAATTAAAGCTCTTAAAAAATCGTTAAACTTTTGCTAAGGAAGTTTTTCGATTTTTCAAACCGATCTATTACAAACAAGGAATTTCTTATTTTGCCGCACATAGGGATCGCCACAATACATTTTTCGTTATATCGTTATATCTCCATTTACTGTCGGATCTTAAAGTGTAATATATCGATGTTTTTGTCTAACGAAGGCCAATGTTTTGCGATATTAATCATTGACCTTAAATACATTCTTCTACATAGTACCTACCCAAGATATCTTAACTCATACAACAAGAATTATAAAAATTTAAAATCTTTTAATCAATTATGTTTTGAAAAGACTCAAGTTTGCTGTATTTTTGAGGGCTCTCAAGTTCTGAAAAAATGTGGCCCATGCGTTGCTCACCAGTGACAGCAGCCATGGCAGATTAATGTATTCGATGGTGTACGGCGAACTTTAATATATATATATATATATATATATATATATATATATATATATATATATACATATATATATATAGATATAGATATATATATATATATATATATATATATATATAAATACATACAATTATTGCTCGTTTAAGAATATAAGATATAACAAGACCTAATTTCCCCCATGGAAAGATCATTCATATTCACATTAAAGCGTTTGCTGGGTATTCAATTGTTTGACTTGGCGAACAAATTAAAGAAAATATGAACACAAATATATTCTCTTAAAGCTACAGGTAATTTTCTTGTCAAAAAAAGTTTTATAAAAATTTGAAGTAAACATTTCCAGAAAAAATTGACATATTTATTGACGTAAATTCCCGAACATATGAACAATTTTTAAATTAAAACAAGAAACGAAACTTCTCTTGTATAAACATATTCTCAATTTAATTTTGTTGAAATTCTGTCAAAAAAGTTCTTTTGAATGAAATATTGGACTAAATATTTGTTTATTAAATAAGAAGAGAAAAAATTAAAATAAAAAATAAATAAACTTTTTGCTAAAAGTATATGCATATATTTATTATAAAGCAATTTAAATAATTTTTTTTTTCTTAATATTTGAAATGGAATGAAGAAAAATCGCAAAGTTAGTAAAAAGTTTTTGTTTATCTTTAAAAAAGTAATTTTAATATATTTCTTTTTTTGCTATTTACCTGCCTATTTTTGACACATATATAGCACTTTGACGATAATGGTGCTATAGATTTTTCACCTAAGCTTAGATATTAGCAGAATGGGCTTTTCTGAAATCGTAGAATTTCACAAATTTCAAAATTGTAATTTTTTTTCATAATTTAATATGTGATTAATTAATTCTTCATATATTCAATTTTAATAATAACAAGTAAGAAAGTACTATAGTCGGTCAAACCCGACCATACGAGTACGATACCCTTCACCACTAAGGTCAAAGGTGTTCTTTTTCCTGTATAAAGACAAATATTTGCTAAATTTGCCATCATACAAACATATTCTCAAAATTTTCACATTTAAGCTGTTTCCGTTGTTTGGTCTTATATGAGAGCTAGGGTCAAATGTGAACAGATTATCTCGAAATTAAACGAATTTGTAACAGTTGTTACAAAAATTATGTGTGCCAAAAAAATAAACGTAAAATTCTCATTATCTTCGGATTTACGAGCGTTTTAGTGAATTTTGTCCCATTTAGTGCGTTTTGAGAAAAGAGTTTGTATGGAAGCTATGGTCAAATGTGGACCGATTTCAACGAAATTTGGTACAGTGATTTATGTTTATATAAGCAGTATTTGTTTTAAATTTCATGAAAAAATATTGATAATTGTGGCCAAAATATCAATTCCGGGAAGTGTGACCTATGGGAGGTACCAAAGTAATGGACCGATTTTGATGAATTTCAATAGCCATAGTCCCACTATTATTAGATTTCTTATAACCAAGTTTGCCAGGAGTAATTCAGTAGGACCAGGATTTTTATTTCATAGGATATTTATTTATTTTAACTTAACAAAATTACTTAAATTTACCCAGCAAAGCTTTGGTAATAGCAGGTACTCTGATAACTGGTTACCTTGTAACGACTACAACATACTATCCGAATAAATAATAAGTTATTACAGAAGTACTTATTTGTAATTAAGATGGTAATTTAAACTGAATGGCCCCGGTTCAAATCCCACCAAGGGCAACAATTTTTTTTAGTTTTTTCTTTTATTAAAAGAGTCTTTTTAAATGATTTTTGAATTTTAAGAACTTAAATATTATCTTTGGTAAAAAAAATTTGTAAGACTAACTCACGTTAATGAAAAAATACCATCATGAGTCAATTTTGATTATGTAGGGGATGTTGAATACCAAACACGATTCTAATTGGTCTTAACTTGGTAAGCCCAACTTATCTGGGTCATCCTTCATCTCAACTGCGGACACACATCTCCTCATGGTATCACCCGGGGAGCTAGTTTAACACCCATTAATATTGTGAGTTAACATGTTCCGAGAGTTGTCCCATAAGATCGATAAAAATGGGTTAGGATAACGGGCTAGTAACCCTCTCTTGAAAAAAAATACAATGAAGAGGATAAAATTAGAATTGAAATGTCCCGTTACCTAATGTTAGAGGTGGATGTCCGTAACTTCGATAGAAAGACCAAGTAGAGGAACATTTTTCAAAGCTTGGCCTATAAAATTGGAGAATATTCGCACAAGATCGAAATCCATGGAATTCTAAAATATGCTCGGACTTTGACCTTAACAGGTTGTAACATTTAAGCAAGTAAGAGTCAATCTTATGTAAAAACTTATACAAAAAAGAAGATTTAAATTGTTTAAGTTTTAAAATAATTTTAAAAAAGTTTTAAAATAATTACAAAAAATCGTATAAAAATATTTTTCCAAAAATTACAACAAAGCAAAAAAAAGCAGGGAAAAACAAAGTTATTTTCACATGATTTTGGATCTTAAAATAACAATTGTTTATATTAATTATAAGCTGCTAAGTTTTCAGCATATGAAGTAGCTCAGTGGAAGAGTCTCTGCCTAGCAGTCGGAGGGTCGGGGTTCGAGCTCCCATGGGATCATAAAAAAAATTTTTAATTTCGTTTATATTTATATGTTTTCGATAAAACAACAACAAAAAAGTTGTTGCTGTTGTTGTTGTTGCTTTCAAATTGCTTACCCAAGTCATTACTTTTCTGTAATTGGTAAGTACTTGCCTCCAATGACATCCCCATGTTAATGTAATGACTTAAACAGCGAATGAGTAAGTAGTTCGTGTTCAATAGTTTAACTGTTTAACTCATTATTTGGTAATGAAAAGTTTTACTGGGTATATTAATAGTAGCGACCAGATCCAGAAAAACAGGCAGAAACGACCAGGTCGAAAGACGGTACCAGACTCCCCGCTTTGTCCGATATACTTATCTTAAATAATGTGGGTTTTATTTTGGTTGTTAGTGTATTCGTGACTAACACCTGTGGACTATGGCCGTCAGAACCAGTATTCCACTCTGCACTACCACTATAATCTACTGTGTCTGGGATCTATGGCTGTCAATACCAGTAGTTTCCCTGTACACTACTACTAATCCCTATGGCTATAAAAACCAGTAGGGACTACCACTACTGAGCTGAGGTTTGGTTGTACCGAAGCTGACGCAAACGTGCAGTAGCTGTCCGCCCACTACAACAGCCAAAGACCAACTGAAGCAGTGATAGTCTTAGTAAGTAGTAGTGATCAGCACAGTATGATTTTGTGTAAGAGAGCGGAATGCTAGATTCTCTTATACTTTGTAATCTCTTATAACTAAACTAAAACTCTTTTAAATAAGAGAAAATATATGCAAATTAATTACATTTCATTAAAAATCTTAATAAATTCCAATACTTAAATAAAATAATACAATCCAAATATAATAACCCAGTAAAACTTTTCATTACCAAATAATGAGTTAAACAGTTAAACTATTGAACACGAACTACTTACTCATTCGCTGTTTAAGTCATTACATTAACATGGGGATGTCATTGGAGGCAAGTACTTACCAATTGCAGAAAAGTAATGACTTGGGTAAGCAATTTGAAAGCAACAGCAACAATTTTTTTGTTGTTGTTTTATTAAAAACATATATTTTTAAACTAAATACAAAATTTTTTTTTATGATCCTATGGGGGCTCGAACCCAGACCCTCCGACTGCTAGGCAGAGACTCTTCCACTGAGCTACTTCATATGTTGAAAACTTAGCAGCTTATAATTAATATAAACAATTTTTATTTATAGATCCAAAATCATGTGAAAATAACTTTGTTTTTCCCTGCTTTTTTTGCTTTGTTGTAATTTTTGGAAAAATATTTTTATACGATTTTTTGTAATTATTTTAAAACATTTTTAAAATTATTTTAAAACTTAAATAGTTTAAATCTTTTTTGTATAAGTTTTTACATAAGATTGACTCTTACTTGCTTAAATGTTACAAACTGTTAAGGTCAAAGTCCGAGCACATTTTAGAATTCCATGGATTTCGATCTTGTGCGAATATTCTCCAATTTTATAGGCCAAGCTTTGAAAAATGTTCCTCTACTTGGTCTTTCTATCGAAGTTTCGGACATCCTCCTCTAACATTAGGTAGTGGGACATTTCAATTCTAATTTTATCCTCTTCATTGTATTTTTTTTCAAGAGAGGGTTACTAGCCCGTTATCCTAACCCATTTTTATCGATCTTATGGGACAACTCTCGGAACATGTTAACTCACAATACTAATGGGTGTTAAACTAGCTCCCCGGGTGATACCATGAGGAGGTGTGTGTCCACAGTTGCGATGAAGGATGACCCAGATAAGTTGGGTTTACCAAGTTAAGACCAATTAGAATCGTGTTTGGTATTCAACATCCCCTACATAATCAAAATTGACTCATGATGGTATTTTTTCATTAACGTGAGTTAGTTTTACAAATTTTTTTATAGAAGATAATATTTAAGTTCTTAAAATTCAAAAATCATTTAAAAAGACTCTTTTAATAAAAAAAAAACTAAAAAAAATTGTTGCCCTTGGTGGGATTTGAACCGGGGCCATTCAGTTTAAATTACCATCTTAATTACAAATCAGTACTTCTGTAATAACTTATTATTTATTCGTATGGTATGTTGTAGTCGTTACAAGGTAACCAGTTATCAGAGTACTTGCCATTACCAAAGTTTTGCTGGAAACATAATAAAAACAAGTAAGAGTGTTATATTCGGCTGTGCCGAATCTTATATACCCACCATCAAAATTTTAAATTTAGAAGCATATCTCATATACATATATACGAGGGTGCAGCAAATTCAAAACGTGGACCAAATTGGAAAAAAGTAGTTACGCTAGTTGTCATTGTTGGTAAAATATTTAGAATAACTTCGGTTGCAGTAGCTTTATAGTTCAACATTCAAAAGTATGTAAGTGGTTTCCCTAGTATTTATTTACTTTGAACAAAATTCGTTATCACAACCGGGTATGGTTTTACATTAATAAGTTGTTAAATACTTTTCCTTTAGCTAAACATTTAGTTAGGATAAAGAAGTTGATAGTAATACGACTGGTCCATATATTTTGTAAGGAGGTCCTAATGCATCTACCATATACAAATCTTAATATGCTGCTTGTACCTCCGAATCTTTTTAATTGTAGATATAAAAAGGGGATGTAATATATATATAAGAATTATAGCCAAATGTTGACCGATTGTAACAAAATTTTACACACTGGTTGGTATTTATGTAAAGCT
The DNA here is from genome assembly GCA_933228675.1 of Stomorhina lunata. Classification (NCBI taxonomy): domain Eukaryota; kingdom Metazoa; phylum Arthropoda; class Insecta; order Diptera; family Rhiniidae; genus Stomorhina; species Stomorhina lunata. The sequence continues at coordinate 35,195,129 of OW121744.1, read as the reverse complement.
TATTTCTGCAAAATTAAGTGGCAATAGCTATCACAGTTTCTAATTTAATAGCTTTTAACTGGTCCTTGCTAAATATTTGTTGGTTTCCGGGAGTGTATTTTATATGAGAGTTATAGTCAAATATGGACCGATTCCTATAAAATTTGATATACTGACCAATAGTTGTATAAAACTTCTCTATACTAAATTTAGTCGTCATAGCTATTACAATTGTATTCAATTTATCAGCATTCATGTGTTTCCCGGGGCGGGGTTATATGGGAGCTCTAACTAAATGTGAACCGATTTTGCCCATTTTCAGTATACAACTTTTGTTACATATCAGAAATACTTTTGTAAAATTTTGTAAGGAGCTGTCGCTTTTATCTGACGGACAGACGGACATAAATCTCGTTTTCTTTTTGTATTTTTGTGTTTCTGTAAGTTTTTTATATGGGAGCTATGGTCAAATGGTGACCGATTGTAACAAAATTTTGCACACTGGCTGGCATTCGCATAAGACTTGCTTTTGTAAAATTTTGTTGCTATAGCCCTTTCAGTTAAGGCGCTATCGCGCTTTTATCTAACGGACAGACGGACATAAACCCCCTTTTCTTTTTGTATTTTTGTGTTTCCGTAAGTTTTTTATACGGGAGCTAGGTCAAATGGTGACCGATTGTGACAAAATTTTGCACACTGGCTGGTATTCACATAAGACTTATTTGTGCTAAATTTGGTGGTCAAAGCTACTACAGTTTATCATTTATTGGCATTTAAGTGAATTTCAGGTGGAATTTAGGCTGTTTCCGTATGTTTTTTATATGGGAGCTATGGTTAAATGTGAACCGATTTCGATGAAATTTTACATGCTGCCTATTGCTTATGGAAAACTTCTAGATACCAAATTTTGTCATCATAGCTATTATAATTTGTCAGTTATTAGCAAATAAGCGACTAGCCCAGACGAGGTTATACGGGAGCTATGGTCAAATGTTAACCGATTTTGCCCAATTTCAATACCAAAATTTTCTCATAAATGAGGAATGTTTTTGTTAAGTTTCAGTGAGCTAGCTCCTTTCGTTTAGGCGTTATCGTGATTTCAACAGACAGACAGACAGACGGACAGACAGACGGACATCGCTCAATCGTCTTAGAATTTTATAAGGATTCAGAATATATAACGTTTTTGATTTTTGAGCCAATATTAAGGAAATTACAAACGGAATGACAATCTCAATATACCCCCCATTCTTTTTGATGGTGGGTATAATAATGTAATGAGAGTTTTACTTCGTTACATTCTTGAAAAATATTGATGTTTAAGGTCAAAATATCAATTCCGGGAAGTGGGACCTATGGGAGCTACCATAAATAATGAACAGTTTTTATCGAATTTCAATAGCCATAGTCCCACTATCAAAAAATTAATCTGTGCCAAATTTCGTCAAATTATCTTTAGAATTGCGACCTGTACTTTGATTACCACACTGACGGACTGACATCGCTAAATCGACTCAGAAAGTGATTCTAAGTCTATTGATATACTAAAAGGTGGGTCTAAGACAAACATTTCTATACGTTACATACATCAGCACAAACTTATAATACCCTTCCCACCTATGGTGGTGAAGGGTACAACAAGTAAGAGTGTTATATTCGGCTGTGCCGAATTTTATCTGCCCACCATCAAATTGTATCAAATTTAGAAAAATATCTCATATATATACGAGGGTGCAGCTAATTCAAAATATGGACCGAATTCGAAAAAAATTTGTTAGCTAATTGGTATTGTTGGTAAAATTTTGTGACTAAATTGGGTTAAAGTAGCTTTATAGTTCAACACATAAAAGTGTGTAACTGGTTTCTCTGGTATCTACTTTGCACAAAATTTGGTCTCATAACCGAGAATAGTTTTATATTAATAATTTGTTAAATACTTTTCGTTGTACCTTATAGTTAGGCCAAACATGTTGATAGTAATACGGCAGGTCCATATATTTTGTTAGGAGCTCTTAATGAATCCACAGTATATAAAGTCTGGACTTAATTGATTGCTATCTAATATCGTACGTGTAATCTTAATATACTAAATGTACCTCGAAATCTTTTTGATTGTGGATATAAAAGGGATATATACATAAGAATTATAGCCAAATATTGATCGCTTGAAACAAAATTCTACACACTGGCTAGTATTTATATAGAGCTTATTTTTGCAAAACTTAGTGGACATAGCTGTCATAGTTTCTAATTTAATAGCTTTTAACTGGCCTCTGCTACATTTTTTTTTTGTTTCCGGCAGTGTTTTTATTTGAACGATATAGTTCAATATGGACCGTTTCCCATAAAATTTGATATACTGATCAAGCGTTTGTAGTCATATCTATTACAAATGTGATTCCCGGGGCGGGGTTATATGGGAGCTCTAACTAAATGTGAACCGATTTTGCCCGTCTTCAGTACACAACTTTTACAATATATCAAAAATAATTTTGTCTTGCAGTTAAGGTGCTATCGCGCTTTTATCTGACGGACAGACGGACATAAACCCCCTTTTCTTTTTGTATTTTTGTGTTTCCGTAAAGTTTTTATATGGGAGCTATGGTCAAATGTTGACCGATTGTAACAAAATTGGCTGGCATTGACTTAAGACTTCCTTGTGCTAAATTTAGTGGTCAAAGCTATTATAGTTTAGTGGCATTCAAGTGAATTTATGGTGAAATTTGAGCTGAAATTTGAGTGCTTATAAAAAACTTCTATCGGGTGGTTAAATTTCAAGGGCCGATGTTGATTTTGAATAAAACACAATCTATTTAGGAAATTATTGTAATTTTATTTCATTATGATATATTGGTATTACTCAATTATGTATGGTAGAAAATATCGGACAAATGGGCGCCGCGACCACGGCGGCATACCTCCATCCGATGGTCCAAATTTTCGATGACCCTGAGGCATAATGGAGGTTCTATGCCGTTAATGTGCCGAATTATCTCATCCTTTAGCTCTTGAATTCTTGCTGGCTTATCGACGTACACCTTTTCTTTCAAATAACCCCAAAGAAAAAAGTCCAACGGTGTCAAATCACATGATCTTTGCGGCAATACGTGAGATAACACGGCCATTGAATTTGTTGCGCAAAAGAGCCATTGTTTCTTTAGCTGTGTGGCAAGTGACACCGTCCTGCTGAAACCACATATCGTATACATCCATATCTTCCAATTCGGGCCATAAAAAGTTCGTTATCATCTCACGATAGCGAAAACCATTCACAGTAACTGCCTGACCGGCCTCATTTTGGAAAAAATACGGCCCGATGATGCCGCCAGCCCACAAACCGCAGCAAACAGTCACTCTTTGTGGGTGCATTGGTTTTTCGACAATCACTCTTGAATTCTCATTTGCCCAAATGCGCCAATTCTGTTAATTGACGAATCCACTGAGGTGAAAATGTGCCTCATCACTGAAGATGATTTTCTTCGAAAATTGATCATCCACTCTTGCCATTTCTTGCCACCATTCTACCCATTCACGACGTTTGGAATGGTCAAGAGGCTTTAGTTCTTGAGCCAATTGCACCTTGTAAGCGTGTAAATGCAAGTCTTTATGCATAATGTTCATCAACGATGAGCGTGAGAGGTGCAATTGTTGGGCACGACGGCGAGTTGAGGTGGACGGCTCTTCAGCCACACTTTCGCGAACAGTAGCAATATTTTCTGCAGTACGAGCTGTACGAGCAAGCACTGGTGTTCTCACATCTTCTACAGACCCGGTTTGCTCAAATTTTTCCACGATTTTTGCGATTGTACGCACATTTGGACGATCAAAATGACCAAAAAAATCTCGAAGTGCACGATATGCATTTTGATTAGAACGCCCATTTTCATAATAAGTCTGAATAACTTTAACACGTTGTTGGATTCTGTATCTCTCCATGGTTCAAATTGAGTAAGTCTGAATTAGAGAAATGTCAAATAAAATTCGATAAAAAACTTGGCGTTTAGGTGTGGTTCACATTCAACATCGGCCCTTACAATTTAACCACCCTTTATATACCGAATTATATATTCAGAACTGTTACAATTAGCCTAGACGAGGTTATATGGAAGCTATGGTCAAATGTGAACTTATTTTACCCAATTTCAATACTAAGAATATCTTCGCCTAGCTCTTTGTGTTTTTGGCGTTATCGTGATTTCAACAGACAGACAGACATACGGACAGACAGACATTGCTCAATCGTCTTAGAACTTCATAAAGATTCAGAATATATATCCCTTTTAGTTTTTGAGCCAATATTAAGGAAATTGCAAACGGAATGACAATCTCAAAAGATAGACTGACAGACAGACAGACAGACAGACAGACAGACAGACAGACAGACAGACAGACAGACATATAGACAGACAAACAGACAGAGAGACAGACAGACAGACAGACAGACAGACAGACAGACAGACAGACAGACAGATAGACAGACAGACAGACAGACAGACAGACAGACAGACAGACAGACAGACAGACAGACAGACAGACAGACAGATAGACAGACAGACAGACAGACAGACAGACAGACAGACAGACAGATAGAGATCGCAATTGCTTGAAAAGTGATTTCAATGGAGTTTCTACAGTTCTTTGTGGATTCTGTTCCGAACCACTTCCAAAATGTTTTAAATGCAAAAGGAGGATGCATTTTTGAATAGTTTAAATAATTTTTATTAATTATACAAAATATTTAATATGTGAAAGGTCTTTTGTTTTCTAATAAATTACAATATTTTTTATTATTTTCAATATTTTAAATTAATTTTTTTAATTCCAGAGGATTGGATATAAAAAAGGGAGAAAAACGACTGGTATGTCAAAATAAATATGCCGACTAGTGTATATCCCCCATTCTTGTTGATGGTGGGTATACAAGTGATTTCTTTGCATAAATAGTTTGTATTTCAGTTTGGACTATATATAACTTGTGCTCGCTGATCAGATGCCAAATTATAGTAGAAAAAAACAGGGACCGAAAATAACTGTTATTTTTGAATTTTTGATTAAAATAAGCAACCGCAAGGAAATGTCGGAGAATAAAACTAAGTATACCATATTTTCATAAAATGCGATGATTTTTTTAGAAAAAAAATAACAGTTATTTTTTGATTTTAATTTTTTTAAGCAAAAATAACAGTTATTTTTAACTTTTATTTATTCGAGCAAAAATAGAAGTTATTTTTAAACTTTTATTTTTTCGAGCAAAAACAGCAGTTATTTTTAAATTTTATTATTACGATCATGAATAAAAGTTATTTTTTGACTTTTATTTTTTCGAGCAGAAATAAAAGTTATTTTTGTGTTTTCAACTCTAATTATGATTGCGAAACTCAACTCCATTAATTTTTGAACATATGCAAATTATTTTCATGGAAAAATTATCTTTGTTTGACAAAAATTTTCAATAAATTTATCATGAATTTAAACAAAAATAACTTTTATTTCTGCTTGAAAAAATAAAAGTCAAAAATAACTTTTATTTCTGCTCGAAAAAATAAAAGTCAATAAATAACTTTTATTCATGCTCGAAATAATAAAAGTCAAAAATAGCTGTTATTTTTGCTCGAAAAAAATAAAAGTTAAAAAATAACTGTTATTTTTGATAGAAAAAATAAAAGTGAAAATAAAAAATAACTGTTATTTTTTATCGAAAAAATAATAGTCAAAAAATAACTTTTATTTCTGCTCGAAAAAATAAAAGTCAAAAAATAACTTTTATTTTCTGACTTTTACGATAAAAGTTATAACAGTTACGGTCCCTGGAAAAAAAACAGTTACCCATGCCTTTGTCATTGCCCAAAATTAAATGTTCCGACTATCCATTTAAAAATACTTAAAATAATCTTCTCCACCAATAAAAGTTAATAAATGGTAACAACTATTTATTTTGAGAAAATACCAACAAAATTTTATAGGAAAAAGATTCCAGTGTTAAATGTCAAACTTAAACAATGCCATAAATTATGCAACTGGTTTTATTTTATTTATTTCTTTTTTTCTTGTAAGTTTTACATAATATTTCCTGGCATATCTTTAGCATTTAGATACCAAAAGAAGTCACTGCGACATTTACATCTCTACAGCCTTCACGCAGCAACAGCGCCACAATTGGCGGCGAAAGTAAATGTGGCAGGAAATCCAACTTTTACTTGTTGTTGTTGTGCGAATAAAGTCAAAAAGGGATATAAGGAGCAAAGGGTTTGAATACAAATATATTTAAGTGAATAAAGAAACGATGATGATGCTGACGATGATGATGCTGACGATGATGATGGTAACATTCCTACCACTTGACTGGGTAGGTTGTTCGTTTGGCAAAAGTGATGACATCTAAGTGCTTTTGTATAGCATTGAAAGTTGGAGCAAAAAACGAAAAAAAAAAACAAACTAGCAGAAATAAAAGGTTTATCTAAATTTATGCGAAACTTGACATTAGAATCCTAAATATAAACATGGAGGGGATACTGTTACAATTTGATTGTTTTTGTGCATAAATCTTCTTTTTTTTGTACTTCTTTCTGGCATTTACCTCTTTTTTTCGTAGAAAGTGAATTTTTATTTATTTGTTTAGTGTTTAAGAGGAAAATAAGTATTAAGTAAATTTGAATGGGTAGAAAAAAATATATTTGTGTGTAAAGGTTAATTTTTTTTATATTGGAATATTAAAATCGCAAATTCGCATCGCTAAGACATGAAAGCTTTATAAATACAGATTAAAATTGAAGGATTTCAATGAACAAAAATATGAATATGGCTTTAAGAAAAGGCAACCTGTATAATTTCTATGAATGGTATGATATAAAGTTTTTGAAAATGTGAAGTTTGTTTTGCAAAACAAGTCTTGGGTATTCTATAAATACATAGAAAAATTTTCGGTAAAAAAAATTTTTCTATAGAAAAATGTTCGATAAAAAAATAAAAACAATTTTCTATAGAAAATTTTTTTTTATCGAAAATTTTTCTTTGGAAAAATTTTTTTATCGAAAATTTTTTTATAGAAAAATTTTTTTATCGAAAACTTTTCTATAGAAAATTTTTTTATCGAAAATTTTTCCATAGAAAAATTTTTTTACCGAAAATTTTTCTATAGAAAATTTTTTAATTTTTTTTTTCAAAAATTTTTCTATAGCAAAATAAAAAAAATTTTTCTATAGAAAAATTTTCGATAAAAAAATACTTCTATAGAAAAATTTTCGATAAAAGAATTTTTCTATAGAAAAATTTCGATAAAAAAATTTTTCTATAAAAAAATTTTCGATAAAAAAATTTTTCTATAGAAAAATTTTCGATAAAAAAATGTTTCTATAGAAAAATTTTCCATAAAAAAATACTTCTATAGAAAAATTTTCGATAAAAAAATTTTTCTATAGAAAAATTTTCGATAAAAAAATTTTTCTATAATAAAAAAAATTTTTCTATAGAAAAATTTCAATAAAAAAATTTTTCTATAAAAAAATTTTCGATAAAAAAATTTTTCTATAGAAAAATTTTCGATAAAAAAATGTTTCTATAGAAAAATTTTCGATAAAAAAATGTTTCTATAGAAAAATTTTCGATAAAAAAATGTTTCTATAGAAAAATATTCGATAAAAAAATGTTTCTATAGAAAAATTTTCGATAAAAAAATTTTTCTATAGAAAAATTTTCGATAAAAAAATTTTTCTATAGAAAAATTTTCGATAAAAAAATTTTTCTATAGAAAAATTTTCGATAAAAAAATTTTTCTATAGAAAAATTTTCCTTAAAAAAATTTTTCTATAGAAAAATTTTTTTAACGAAAATTTTTTTATAGAAAAATTTTTTTATTGAAATTTTTCTATAGAAAAATTTTTTTTATTATAGAAAAATTTTTTTATCGAAAATTTTTCTATAGAAAAATTTTTTTATCGAAAATTTTTCTATAGAAGTATTTTTTTATGGAAAATTTTTCTATAGAAACATTTTTTTATCGAAAATTTTTCTATAGAAAAATTTTTTTATAGAAAAATTTTTTTATCGAAATTTTTCTATAGAAAAATTCTTTTATCGAAAATTTTTCTATAGAAGTATTTTTTTATCGAAAATTTTTCTATAGAAAAATTTTTTTATTTTGCTATAGAAAAATTTTTGAAAAAAAAAATTAAAAAATTTTCTATAGAAAAATTTTCGGTAAAAAAATTTTTCTATGGAAAAATTTTCGATAAAAAAATTTTCTATAGAAAAGTTTTCGATAAAAAAATTTTTCTATAAAAAAATTTTCGATAAAAAAATTTTTCCAAAGAAAAATTTTCGATAAAAAAAATTTTTCTATAGAAAATTTTTTTTATTTTTCTATAGAAAAATTTTCGTTAAAAAAATTTTTCTATAGAAAAATTTTCGTTAAAAAAATTTTTCTATAGAAAAATTTTCGTTAAAAAAATTTTTCTATAGAAAAATTTTCGTTAAAAAAATTTTTCTATAGAAAAATTTTCGTTAAAAAAATTTTTCTATAGAAAAATTTTCGTTAAAAAAATTTTTCTATAGAAAAATTTTCGTTAAAAAAATGTTTCTATAGAAAAATTTTCGTTAAAAAAATTTTTCTATAGAAAAATTTTCGTTAAAAAAATTTTTCTATAGAAAAATTTTCGTTAAAAAAATTTTTCTATAGAAAAATTTTCGTTAAAAAAATTTTTCTATAGAAAAATTTTCGTTAAAAAAATTTTTCTATAGAAAAATTTTCGTTAAAAAAATTTTTCTATAGAAAAATTTTCGTTAAAAAAATTTTTCTATAGAAAAATTTTCGTTAAAAAAATTTTTCTATAGAAAAATTTTCGTTAAAAAAATTTTTCTATAGAAAAATTTTCGTTAAAAAAATTTTTCTATAGAAAAATTTTCGTTAAAAAAATTTTTCTATAGAAAAATTTTCGTTAAAAAAATTTTTCTATAGAAAAATTTTCGTTAAAAAAATTTTTCTATAGAAAAATTTTCGTTAAAAAAATTTTTCTATAGAAAAATTTTCGTTAAAAAATTTTTTCTATAGAAAAATTTTCGTTAAAAAAATTTTTCTATAGAAAAATTTTCGTTAAAAAAAATTTTCTATAGAAAAATTTTCGTTAAAAAATTTTTTCTATAGAAAAATTTTCGTTAAAAAAAAAAAAAAATATATATATATATATATATATATATATATATATATATATATATATACATATATATATATATAGATATATATATATATATATGTATATATATATATATATATATAGATATATATATATATATATATATATATATATATATATATATATATATATATATATATATATATATATATATATATATATATATATATATAGATATATATAAATATATAAATATATTTATATATATACTTTCTATAGTAAAAAACATTCGTTAAAAAATTTTTTTAACAAAAAATTTTCCATAGAAAATTTTTTTATCTAAAATTTGTTTATAGAAATTTTTTTTTTCAAACATTTTTCAAAAGAAAATTTATTTTTTTTATCAAATTTTTATCTATAGAAAGTTTTTTTAACAAACAATTTTTCAATAGAAATTTTATATTCAAAAATTTTTTTGTATAGAAAATTGTTGTATCGAAAATTTTTATATAAAATCATTTTTTTATCATAAATTTATCTAAGAAAATTTATATATCAAATTTTTTTTTTAATTTCTGTATATTTAGAATTTTTTGTATTCTATAGAAAATTATCAAAAATTTTATTTTTGAGAATTTATTTACAGAAAAATATTTCTATATATTTTTCTATAGAAAAATATTTCCGTCTAAAATTTTTTATTTGAAAATTTTTCTATACTAACACTTTTTATAGACGATTTTTCTATAGAAAAAATTTTATATCGAAAATTTTTACAGAAAAATATTTTTATCGAAGAAAATTATTTTTATGGAATACTTTTCTATTGAATAGTAGAAAAATATTTTTCATCGAAAACTTTTCTGTAGAAAAATATTTTAATTTTCTTTTCAAAAATAAAAAAAAAAAATTGATCGAAAATTTTTGTACCAAAACTTTTCTATAGGAAATGTTTGTACACAAATTTTTGTATCAAACATTTTTCTATAGAAAGTTTGTATATAAAAAAAATTTTTTATCGAAAACTTTTCTGTAGAAAATGTTTTTTTCGAAAATTTTTCTATAGAACAATGTTTTTATCGAAAATTTTTCTATAGAAAAATTTTTTTAACGAAAGTTTTTCTATAAAAAATTTTTCTCTAGAAAATGTTTCTATAGAAAACATTTATGATCGAAAATTTTTCTATAGAAAAATTTTGCTATCGAAAATTTTTCTATAGAAAAATTTTGCTATCGAAAATTTTTCTATAGAAAAATTTTAATATCGAAAATTTTTCTTTAGAAAAATTTTTTTATCTAAAATTTTTTTATCTAAAATTTTTCTATAGAAAAATTTTTATATCTAAAATTTTTCTATAGAAAAATTTTTTTATCGAAAATTTTTCTATAGAAAAATTTTATTATCGATAAATTTTTTTTTATTGAAAATATAGAAAAGTTTTATCGAAAAGTTTTTGATACAAAAATTTTGTTACAAAATTTTTCTATAGAAAAATTTCCTATAGAAAAGTTTTGGTACAAAAATTTTCGATCAATTTTTTTTTTTTATTTTTGAATAGAAAATTAAAATATTTTTCTACAGAAAAGTTTTCGATAAAAAATATTTTTCTACTTTTCAATAGAAAAGTTTTCCATAAAAATAATTTTCTTCGATAAAAATATTTTTCTGTAAAAATTTTCGATATAGATTTTTTTCTATAGAAAAATCGTCGATAAAGAAGTGTTTGTATAGAAAAATTTTCAATTAAAAAATTTTCGATGGAAATATTTTTCTATAGAAAAATTTTCGCTACAAATATTTTTCTATAGAAATATTTTTCTGTTAATAAATTTTCAAAAATAAAATTTTTGATAATTTTCTATAGAATACAAAAATTTTCTAAATATACACAAAAATTTTCTAAATATACACAAATTAAAAAAAAATTTTTGATATATAAATTTATGTTAAAAAAAATTATTTTATATAAAAAATTTCGATACAAAAATTTTTTATACAAAAAAATTTTTGAAAATAAAATTTCTATTGAAAAATTGTTTGTAAAAAAAATTTCTATAGATAAACATTTGATAAAAATAAATTTTCTTTTGAAAAATTTTTGATAAAAAAATTTTCTATGGAAAAATATTCGATAAAAAAATTTTCTAAAGAAAAATTGTAGATAAAAAAAGATTCTGCAGAAAAATGTTTAATAAAAATATTTTCTATAGAAAAATTTTTATAAATTTTCTATAGAAAAATTTTTAATAACAATTTTTTTTTATAAAAAAATTTCTATAAAAAAATTTTTGATGAAAGAATTTTCTACAAAAAAATTTTTGATTCTAAAATTTTCTGTAGGAATATTTTTAATAAAAAAATTTTTTATAAAAAAATGTTTATAAAAAATTTTTGATAAATTTTCTATAGACAATGTTTATAAAGAATTTTTGTTGCTACATGCCTTAAATCAGTAAGGGTTACATCGCTAGAAGTGAGGGCAATATCGCTAATAGTATTCGAGAATCTTCGACTACTAAGCAAAACATATCATATTCTGCATGGAATGATCCTAAAGAAATTTCATCAATTACATGTCCAGTGGAAACTGTTAGTAGATCGATGTACTTTCTTTAATAAAAATTTACAAATTTATTTTTTGCCTATTATATTATTTTAATTATCATTATTGTTTTCCACCGACATCGTCATCATCATCAATTTACTAAAGTACATAAATTGTTAGTTTTCTTTCACAACGAGAAGATGTTAAAATAAAAATCATGTAAAAATAATATAATTTATAGCAAGTACTGGAAAATTTCATAATAATCGTATTTTAAATGGCACCAAAAGCTTAATAATATATTCGAGTCTGTTAGATTTAATTTATTTTCTAGTCAATTTTCATTTTGCTATTTTGTGACAATTACAAGCCAAACACAAATACGACATAATGGCAACAACTTGGGACAATGGCGCACTGGCAGACAGACGGACATACAGACAGATACTCAACTGGGCCTGAGCTCTAGTCATCGAGTGAATATAACAATAAACAAGTATAAATGTATTTTAGTTTGGTAAAGGTCGATTTGATAATTCGCTACAAAAGGGAAGTTAAAAGTGGAGCGATTATTGAAATTGTTTGAATGAAAAATCTCTCAAAAATTTTTCTATAGAAAATTTTTGCATCAAAAAATTTTCTATAGAAAATTTTTGCATCAAAAAATTTTCTATAGAAAATGTTTGCATCAAAAAATTTTCTATAGAAAATTTTTGCATCAAAAAATTTTCTATAGAAAATTTTTGCATCAAAAAATTTTCTATAGAAAATTTTTGCATCAAAAAATTTTCTATAGAAAATTTTTGCATTAAAAAATTTTCTATAGAAAATTTTTGCATCAAAAAATTTTCTATAGAAAATTTTTGCATCAAAAAATTTTCTATAGAAAATTTTTGCATCAAAAAATTTTCTATAGAAAATTTTTGCATCAAAAAATTTTCTATAGAAAATTTTTGCATCAAAAAATTTTCTATAGAAAATTTTTGCATCAAAAAATTTTCTATAGAAAATTTTTGCATCAAAAAATTTTCTATAGAAAATTTTTGCATCAAAAAATTTTCTATAGAAAATTTTTGCATCAAAAAATTTTCTATAGAAAATTTTTGCATCAAAAAATTTTCTATAGAAAATTTTTGCATCAAAAAATTTTCTATAGAAAATTTTTGCATCAAAAAATTTTCTATAGAAAATTTTTGCATCAAAAAATTTTCTATAGAAAATTTTTGCATCAAAAAATTTTCTATAGAAAATTTTTGCATCAAAAAATTTTCTATAGAAAATTTTTGCACCAAAAAATTTTCTATAGAAAATTTTTGCATCAAAAAATTTTCTATAGAAAATTTTTGAATCAAAAATGTTTCCATCGAAAATTTTTGTATCAAAACTTTTTCTATAGAAAAATCTTTGATACAAAAATTTTTCTATAGAAAATTTTTTTATCAAAGATTTCTCTATAGAAAAATTTTTTATCATAGATTTATCTAAAGAAAATTTTTGTATCAAAAATTTTTCTATAGAAAAGTTTTGTATCAAAAATAATTCTATAGAAAATTTTTGTATTAAAAATTTTTCTATAGAAAATTTTTGTATTAAAAAATTTTCTATAGAAAATTTTCGTACTAAAAAATTTTCTATAGAAAATTTTCGTATTAAAAAATTTTCTTTAGAAAATTTTTGCGTCAAAAAATTTTCTATAGAAAATTTTTGCATCAGAAAATTTTCTTTAGAAAATTTTTGTGTCAAAAAAATTTTCTATAGAAAATTTTTGCGTCAAAAAATTTTCTATGGAAAATTTTTGCGTCAAAAAATTTTCTATGGAAAATTTTTGCGTCAAAAAATTTTCTATGGAAAATTTTTGCATCAAAAAATTTTCTATGGAAAATTTTTGGCGTCAAAAAATTTTCTATGGAAAATTTTTGCGTCAAAAAATTTTCTATGGAAAATTTTTGCGTCAAAAAATTTTCTATGGAAAATTTTTGCGTCAAAAAATTTTCTATGGAAAATTTTTGCGTCAAAAAATTTTCTATAGAAAATTTTTGCGTCAGAAAGTTTTCTATAGAAAATTTTTGCGTCAAAAAATTTTCTATAGAAAATTTTTGTATCAAAAGTTTTTCTGTAGAAAAATCGTTGATACAAACATTTTTCTATAGAATTTTTTTTTTATCAAAGATTTCTCTATAGATAAATTTTTTATCAAAGATTTTTCTATAGAAAAGTTTTGTAAGAAAATTTTCTATAAAAAAATTTTTTATAATTGTTCTATGGAAAATTTTTTTTAAAAAAGTTTTTCTATGGAAAAATTTTTCATCAAAAATTTTCTATAGAAAATTTTTTCATAAAAATTTTTCTACAGAAAATTTTTTTTCAAAAATTTTTCTATAGAAAATTTTTTATCAAAAATTTTTCTATAACCATAATTTTTTGATAAAAAAATTTACTATAAAAAAATTTTTGTAAGAAAATTTTCTATAAAAAAATTTTTTATAAAAACGTTTTCCATTGAAAAATTTTTGATTTTTCTATAGAAAATTTTCTTACAAATATTTTTCTATAGTGAATTTTTTTATCAAAAATTTTTCTAACAAAATTTTTTTAACGAAAATTTTTCTGTAAAAAATTTTTGTATAGAAAATTTTTCTATAGTAAACTTTTTAACAAAAATTTTACTATAGAAAATTTGTTTATTAAAAATTTCTCTATAGAAAATGTTTTATCAAATTATTAATCAATTTTTAACAAAAATTTTTATCAAAAATTTTTCTATAGAAAATTTTTTTATCAAAAATTTTTCTTTAGAAAATTTTTTCATCAACAATTTTTCTTTAGAAAATTTTTTATCAAAAATTATTCTATATTTTTTTTATAAAAAATTTTACTATAGAAAATTTTTTATAAAAAATTTTACTATAGAAAATTTTGTATAAAAAATTTTATATTAAAAATTTTTCTATAGAAATTTTTTTGTCAAAAATTTTTCTATAGAAATTGTTTTTATCAAAAATTTTACTATTGAAAATTTTTTATATAATTTTTTTTTTATCAAAAATTTTATTTTAGGAAATTTAAATTTTTTTTGATATAAAATATTTCTATCGAAAAATTTTTGTATAGAAAAATTTCCTATAAAATATAATTTTTATCGAATAATTATTCAAAGAAAAATATGTATAATAAAAAAATTTTTGGATCGAAAATATCTAAAAAAATATAAAAATCTAAAATTGTTTAATCTTCTTCTTCTGTTATCCTTGACTCCCAGTGGAGCATAGGGCCTCAAATTTCCTCAATTTCCTCAATTAATCAGTGTTTTTTGTTAAAACAAAGATAGAGTTGAAAATTTCAATTAAAAAAATCTTATTTTGTACTGATTTTGGACATTTAAAATTTTTCGGAATCTATAGAACCTAAAACCATTTCGATCGGAATTCAACTACGGAATGGTTTCAATTCCGAACGGAATTCGTGACATGCCTGTATATTTCGTTTTTCTCTCGAACCAAGTATTTTGCTGCTATAAATTGGATTTTGAGTTGTCTGTTGCCTATTTTGCTTTTGTCTCTTCTTTGACAAAGCGTATACTCATTTTCACGATTTTTTTAATGATCGTTGTATTTACGAAATTTAAAAAAAATACATCGGCTTCTGGTGGTATGGGCTGCCTACTTCTGTTCATATTAAATTCATATGTTCCAGAGAGTTACTTACTGAGATCTTGGGTGCATTTTTATTGTTGTTTGTTTCCTCGATATTTGAACGGTTTGCTACCTATGGACCTATGTAAGATGTAAAAAGAATATTTTTTTAGTATTTTGCGATTTTGATGTTCGAGCTTAAGTTTTTCGATATTATATTATTTACGATTTGTATTCCTTGAGACAAGAGCTACAACTTTGCCTCAATGAATGAATCGAAATTCTGAACGGTTTGCAAGATATGAGCCTGAGAAAATGATCACTTTTTACAAAATTTTACAAAAGTGGCCCAAAATCGTTGGCTTATTAGGACCAAAAGAAAATACTATAAGATATGCGAATCTGAATTAAAAAAAATTCAAGTGTGGAATATTTTTATCTTTATATAAATGTATAACTACCAAAATATAGTAAAATTTAGGCAGGGAGATTACTGCCTTATTGACACAATTCACTTATTGTTTTATATTTCCAACTCTGATGGTGTAGAGTATAATTATAAATGACTATTTAAAATGAAATTGCATTAGACAGTTTGGGTTCTATAGCTAAAATTACATTAAGTATTCAGTGAATGATGATGATAGTATTTGGTGTCCAAAATGAAGATGTTGTTGAAAATAAGCAGAAATTATTACTTAAATGAAGCAGTTCTTGACTAATAGAATATTTTTTCTTCTAAAGTTTTTCGTCAACTAAAATTTTCACCAAAAGCAAAAATTTGTATACTTATATTAAAATCTTGCTTTAAAAAATTTCTATAACATTTTTAGTGACTCCTTTGCAACCACTTTCTGTCATGAAATATCGTTGCAAAGATATTTCATAAACAATTTAACATTTGCACCTTTAGTTGGAAAATGGCTTAAAAATGAAATGACTTCTTCTATGCGCCACTTAAACCCAAGAGTTGAGATAAAAAAAAAAAACAAAATATATAATAAAATATATTATATCTAGTTTTAAAAGTAACACAAACTACTATGTTCTCGAATATCCTGGATTCTAACTGAAAACATTTTTAAGAATATTTTTTTTGCTAAAAAGTTTTCAAGAGAAAAAGTTAAAAGTTATAACTTAGTAACGTTATTAAACATGAAAAATTGTAGGAAAGTTTTAGTTTTATGTTTTTTTTTTTTAAGATTAATATTTATAACCTACACCACCATAAATGGTA
The DNA here is from genome assembly GCA_933228675.1 of Stomorhina lunata. Classification (NCBI taxonomy): domain Eukaryota; kingdom Metazoa; phylum Arthropoda; class Insecta; order Diptera; family Rhiniidae; genus Stomorhina; species Stomorhina lunata. The sequence goes on along the minus strand of OW121744.1, from coordinate 35,178,607 downwards.
TAATAAATTTGTTTTAATGCCTTTAAGACATGTTGGTCTGAAAGACCCACTTAAAGGTATACCAATCGATTCAGAATTAGTCGATTAGTCGATATAACAAATTTTTCGGCCAAGGTAGGAGATGAATCAGTCTGTCTTGCTACAATTATATATGTTTTGATATATAGAAAGATGACATTAGTCCACAAAATGGAACTTTTTGCGTTACAATTGAGCACTACTATATTTTTATACCCTTCACCACCATAAGTGGAAAGGGTATTATAAGTGTGTGCTGATGTATGTAACGCATAGAAATATTTGTCTTAGACCCACCTTTTAGTATACCAATAGACTTAGAATCACTTTCTGAGTCGATTTAGCGATGTCAATCCGTTCGTCTGGCTGGCTGGCCCCCATGTAAACCTTGTAATCAAACTACGGGTCGCAATTCTAAAGATAATTTGATGAAATTTGGCACAGATCATTTTTTTTATGATGGGACCGTTGCTATTGAAATGGGTCAAAATCGGTCCATTATTTATGGTACCTCCCATAGGTCCCACTTCCCGGAATTGATATATTGGCCACAAATATAAATATTTTTTCATGAAATTTAAAACAAATACTGCTTATGTAAACCTAAATCACTGTACCAAATTTCGTTGAAATTGGTCCACATTTGACCATAGCTCCCATACAAACTCTTCTTTGAAAATGCGCCAAATAAGACAAAAATCACTAAAACGCTAGTAAATCTGAAGATAATGAGAATTTAAAATTTATTTTTTGCGTACATAATTTTTTAATTTCGAAATAATCGGTCCACAATTGACCCTAGTTCTCATATATGGTTTATACAGGAAAAAGAACACCTTTGACCTTAATCGTAAAGGGTAAGCTAAATAAGCTTTGAATCAAACACATATTAAGTGCTTTTTCAAAGTTTGTGGGTAAGAAAAGAAAAAAAAAACTATCAATTTTACTCCTTAACCAAAGGGAATACAAATAAGTAAGAAAGTGCTATAGTCGGTCAAGCCGGACCATACGATACCCTTCACCCATAAGGTCTTTTTCCTGTAAAAAGACAAATTTTTGCAAAATTTTGCCATAATGCAAATATTTTCTTAAAACTTATATATTTAAACTGTTACCGTCATTTGGACTTATATGAGAGCTAGGGTCAAATGTGGATCAATTGTCTCGAAATTCGGCAAATTGATTACAGTTATTACAAAAATTATGTATGCAAAAAATATACTTAAAATTCTAATTATCTTTAGATTTACGAGCGTTTTAATGATTTTTTATATTATTTAGTGCGTTTTTAAAGAAAAGTTAATATGGGAGCTATGATCAAATGTGGACCAATTTCAACGAAATTTGGTACAATGATTTAAGTTTACATAAGCAGTATTTGTTTTAAATTTCATGAAAAAAATATTGATATTTGTGGCCAATATATCAATTCCGGGAAGTAGAACCTATGGGAGGTACCATAAATAATGGACCGATTTTGACGAATTTCAATAGCCATGGTCCCATTATCAAAAAAAAAAAATGATCTATACCAAATTTCATCAAATTATCTGTAGAATTGCGACATGTAGTTTGATTACAAGGTTTATATGGGGGTCCAGCCAGCCAGACGGACGGACGGATGGACACCGCTAAATCGACTCAGAAAGTGATTCTAAGTCTATTATATTATACTAAAAGGTGGGTCTAAGACAAATATTTCTATGCGTTGCATACATCAGCATAAACTTACCCTTGCAAAAAAGAAGTTTTGAAAACGGTATGAAAAAAAAAATATTTTTTTCGTCCTATTCAAAAGTTTTTTAACGTTAGCCCACTGCAACAAAAATGGATAATTAAATATCTTGAAGTCTCAAAAAAGTAAGATCAGTCAAACTTTTTAAAACTTATTAAAAATAATAAATTTTTTTATTCCATATGTTCAGTAGCGTCTTCAAGGACGTAAAATATTTTGGAAAACCCTTAGTTATTACTAAACCTTTCAACCGATATTAACATATTATATCTCGTTGGAAAGCTCATTTTGTTATCTGTTGCATGCTGTTAAAAATGTATTTAAAAACATATTCTAAGTAGAAACATTTTGAAGAAATATAAAGAAACTTAAGTCGGCACGCTTTGCCGATATCTGGGGTCAAATATAACAATTAACAATTTTGGGGGATATATATATATATATAGTACCCGGTTGACCGAGCCTTGCTTGGAGCTTTATGATAAGCATTTTGTGGCAAATTTTAAAGTTTTCATATATTTTATTTTATAAAGTACTAAAATAAATTTAGAGGAAAGACATTACACAAATATTCAGTTAATTTTGAATTACTTTATTTATTTTGTCAGATCAACAGATAGTTTACATAGTTTGCATAGTTTACAGTTTAACTCACTTTGAATAATTTTGGAACAAACTTAGCTAAAGATTATACAATGTTTACGATTTTATTCATTTTGAATAGTTTTCAGTGACGCCACCTGTCGAAAGTTGTTCATACCTACTAAGAAACCTTCGTCTGTTTATGCGTAACAACTTTACTAATGATCATAACATGATCAAATGCACAATTTACGATTTAATTCATTTTCGGTGAAGCCACCTGTCGGACTTTGGTCATACCAATTAATTAACCTTCGTCGGCTTATCCGCAACAGCTTTGCTAAAGATCATAGCATGATCAAATGTACAGCTTACGATTTAATTGACTTTGAGTAAGTTTCAGTGGCGCCACCTGTCGCAGTTACTTCATATAAACTACGAAACCTTCGTCGGTTCATGTGCAACAACTTTGCAAAAGAGCATAGCATGATCGAATACACAGTTTACGATTTAACTCACTTTAAGTATTTTTCAGTAGCGCCACCTGTCGGAAATTGTTCACACAAACTAAGAAACCTTCGCCGTCTTATGCGCTACAACTTTGCTAAAGATCATAGCATGATCATATGCACAGTATACGATTTAATTAATTTTTAGTCATTTTATTGGCGCCACCTGTCGGAAATTATTTTTACCAACTTAAAAACCTTCGCTGGCTTATGCGCTACAACTCTGAAAAATATCATAGCATGATCAAATGCATATTCTATAAAGAACATACATACAGACAAACATTCATTTGTTTATCCCCTTTTTATCCCCTAATTTCAAAAAAAAATTCCATATGTATATTTGGTACTTCTTTGGTACCAATTGAATTCGGTACATTTTATTTAAACGCAATTCATATTACTTTTTGAGATATTTAGTTATCATTTTATCCCTTTTTTACCCATTGTGGCCCCAAAATCAAAAAAGTACCAAATACGTATTCAATATATCTTTCACATCTATTGACTGCAGTTCAAAGTTCCTTTCTGTATTCTTTGGTTTAAAAAATAAGAGTGGGTTAAAAAAGTACCAAAAAAAATATTTTCACCCTTTTTTACCTATCGGACATAGTTTCAAATAAGTACCAAATACCTGTCCGCTTATTTTCGCAGCTGTTCAAAACGTAATTTTAATTTTGTTTCTATACCTATTACTTTAGGAGATATAACGTTTTTGATTTCCCCTCGTTTTTATCCCCTTGGCGGTAAAACTTACAAAAGTCCCCTCATATTCGATATATACAGCAAAAAATGTACCCAGTGTCTAAATTTTGTCAAAATCGTTAGAGCCGATTTCGAGATAACCATTCTATATATATATATATATATATATATATATATATAAATATATACAATTATTGCTCGTAGATATAAGATATAAGGGGTACTTCTCTCAGACAATGAGCTGCATCCGTTTCTATTTTTAGACTCATTGAAAGGGACCTACGTTTTAGCTTCGGCTCCGATATAGCCTAATACTACATAACCAGTGGCTAGCTGAGTTATGAGATGAACCACCGCTGTTTTAAAAATGTATTTTTTAAGTGGGTCTGGTCGGGAATAGAACTTTGGACCTCTGGTATGCCTCTTGATGACTAACCAACTATACCATGGCGGTTCACATCTTAATATTAACTAGCGTATCCTGCGGTCGACACAATCGACCGTCATCTAGTTCATTGTGAATACAAATTTCCCGTGCTGTGGCTTAGTTGGTTAGCACATAATATCACATTGAGCCTGGGTTCGATCCCCGGTCTCGGCAACAACAATTTCTGTAATTATTAATTTCTATTAAATTTAAGGCCCTAGGCTCCACTGGAAGTCAATGATAATAGAATTTAAATTATTAGTTACCTCAGCATCTTCCATCGGCGGTAAGCCTACAGCAATAACACGCCGTCTACGAAAAATAAATAAAATTGGCTGTAAAACAAAAAAAAATGCGTCTAAATAACAACAAATGGCTCAACTTCACTGTTCTAAAAATAGATATGATGTGCAATTACAATGTTGCTTTATCTCTCCCTTTCATCACCTTTCTCTTCTCTACTAACCCCTTTCCAAAGAAGGTTACCCAATTCGTATACACCAGGCGCGACCACCGCGAAGCAAGTGCTTGCCAGAAGTTTTCTTATTCTCATTTATTTAGTCGTCATTCAACCTTTGACGGATGCACACGCGTGGAGGCTGTTATGAATTTTGTTAATTTTTTTGTATTTTTTGTTATTGTTTTTTCAGATACACTGTGAGATTGAATGTTAGAATAATTATTTTTACGCTAAACATTCAATCGTTTTTCTAGAAAATATTTGATTTTTTTTAGTAAAAAATACGTTTATATTTTCTTTATAGAAAAATAAACTTAAATTTTTTTCTATGTAAAAGCACGTTTTTTAAAGAAAAAAAAAAAAGTTTTCTAAATAAAAAATACATATTCTAAGGAAAACAAACTTTTTCTTTAAAAATAAAAACATGATAAACCTTCTTAAAATAAGTTTTTCTAAAGAAAAAGTAAGTTTTTCTATAGAAAAAGTAAGTTTTTCTATAGAAAAAGTAAGTTTTTCTATAGAAAAAGTAAGTTTTTCTATAGAAAAAGTAAGTTTTTCTATAGAAAAAGTAAGTTTTTCTATAGAAAAAGTAAGTTTTTCTATAGAAAAAGTAAGTTTTCTATAGAAAAAGTAAGTTTTCTATAGAAAAAGTAAGTTTTTCTAAAGAAAAAGTAAGTTTTTCTATAGAAAAAGTAAGTTTTTCTATAGAAAAAGTAAGTTTTTTAAATTGTATTTATAAAAAAATATACTATGCTGAATATACATTTCTAAAAAGTAATGTTTTCTTTATAGAAACAAAAGAAAATAATTTTTGTTTACATAAAAACAACAAAAAAAAGATCAATACTCCTCCGCATGTTCATTTCAAGCTGGTTCAGCGGTAACTGAAATAAAATAGAAATAAACAACCAAATTTATGTCAATTCTTGCTTCTGCCTGTGTATCCTCTCTTTCGCTTACAAATACAATCACATTCCTCTCTTTGGTCATCCCTGGTATACACTCTATATGCAATTGTATAGGTAGTATTTACCTGAGTGCTACTTCTCTTAAAAAAAAAAACTCATCACAATCAGAGCTTTAAGTCAAAAATTACAGTGTCGATGTAGCAAGTTTTTAAAATTGCTCGGGCTTAACGGATATGTGAAAATTGATCTCATTGATTTCTATGTCACTTTGTACAATAGAGCGTCGAATTGGCCAAATTGGCAAAACTATAAAAATTATGTAGCTCTCGAAGAGTTTACTGATTCAAGATATTCCATAATAAACCGTTTTTGCATCTTCAGAAGTGAATGAGAAGGAAAAAGTGTTAGACTTTGTACCTCTTATCAAAACAACTTGCGTTATCGATGTCAAAACAGCGCTCTGTGAAGTGAGAACAGATAAACTTGTAAGCGTTACTAACGGACTGACAAAAATGATGGAGAAGTCAAGGTCTTATTGAACTTTTTAACAAAGATCCTAATATTTCAAATTTATTATCATTTTACTGCATAATTAACTGCGAGAACCACGAAGTACTTGGAATCTATAGAAGCTTATAGTTTAAAACCATTCCAGTCGCAATGCAAGAGTTGCCTTTTAATATTCCTTCCTTCTTATCCAACTCTTTACTACTGTGACTCTTAAAAATATTGGCCATGTAAAATTGCTCTTAATGACCTCATGCCTGCCCTTCCCTGCAATATTATTTAATTTTTTAACACAATATTTATCCCTCAATCACTCGAAGATTTTATCCCAATAAACCAACACAAAAAACAAAATTCCATAAAATTTTAACTTCATATAATTCAAATTTGAAAGGTTTACATTTTATCAGTGTTGCCACTTCAGGTGTAATTACACATATCATGTGTAATTTTTATTTTCATGTGTAGCCGATGTGTAATTGGCTGCATGTGTAATTCATGTGTAATTTCAATTTTTGCCATTTTTGAGTACTAACAGTTTTCAAAACTTGCATTTTAAAAAATAAATTTATGTGCGTCCCATTCGAAATAGTGCATATAATGCAAACTTTTTATTCTAACTACATAAAAATGTATGTTTTAAAATCCCAGAGCTTATGGGAAATCAACCATTCAGATTAAAATATATATGTTTATTAAATAATATGATATATTGGTATTGCTGCTCATGAATCTTTGACCACAATCTCTAATTCGGGAAAAAATTATACTTAATGGTTTTCGAGAATTTTATATTTAAGCGACGATATTTATTCAATTGCGGATATTGTTGATCACAAAATTGCCCAAACTTTTCAATCATTATATGTGACCTTTTCCGAGAAAAGGAACCTAGTGTGTCAAAAAACGGGTTTAAAGTTAGCAGTGGATTCTGGTACCTAAAAGGGTTTAGAAAAAGATGAAATGAGTTAGATTTCTGATAAAAATGTATTTACCATAAAAACATACAAAACGAACTTGGGAAAATCGATAAAAATTTTTTCTCAAAACTTTATTTTCATACATACTCCCTTTTCTCGGAGAAGGTGTTATATATGTTTAACAAAAATATTTTCATTCTTCAATGTCGATTTGCAAACTCTTGACATGCACCTTTCGACTTTGAAACTTTTGGGCTTTGGAGCCAGAAGATTATTAGATAAAAGTGTTTGATTTAAAGAATTCCTTGGAGATAGATTGTTTCCTACTTTGCAAAAATGTATTAATGGTGGACCAATTTTTGAACCTACACAAAAAATGTTAAACAAGAAGTGCAAGATTTTCAATATAGTCGTTATGTATTACATTTTTTGAAATCGATTTGAAATAGTAGGGTAGAAGGGGGATCATTTGCCACATTTTTTTTAAAGTGCTCTAGGTTTCCTACCGGGAGAGTTATCACAATTTGTTTGTTCTTCATAGGTACCTATATATGTTAGCTTTAAAATGTGTTGGTTCAGATTGCCTACGACTTTTCTTTATGTATTAAATTTAAAAAATAGAAAATTAACTAAAAGTGGCTAATGTGCCCCACCCATGGGGCACATTTGCCAATAAGTTGGGTTCAAAAAATAAGTAAAAAAATTATTGTAATAAAGTAAATTTTTATTGCTATAAAGCTTTGATATACAAAACAAACAAACCAAAAAATTAATTCAAGTTCATTTCACATGGATAAATTAAACAAAATAGTAAAAAATTTAGAGATCAAAATTTAAACTATTGGGCCTCTGTTAACATTGTACTGTGACATATCAACATTAAAAAAAATTGTTAAGATGGGAGATGGAATGGACCTTGGAACCAAAATACGAATGTCGGGCTCAAAAAAATGTCGACGAGTAGCTATGTTATATATGTATGGCAAATGTGCCCCAGGTAGAGTCCTTAGATGTAAAGAACAATTTTTCACATAAGAAATAGATTTATTGATAAAAACTTAAAGTATTTGTTGTCAATACCATATTGTTTATTAAACTAATGAAAAATTTCTTAGGATAACAAAAAACTAAGAAAAATATTACAAAAATACCTGTAGCAAAATATTTTTTCAGGATCTGCTAAAACAATAAATCACGCCTGATGTTTTAAATATGAAAGCTACAGCAGTCAAAATTTGACATATAGAATATCAATGATAAACAATTATAAAATCGATTACAGCATCAAAAAAGATAAGTTAGTTTTCAAGAAAATTAGTGGTGGCAAATGCGCCCCTATGGCAAATGGTCCCCCTCCTACCCTATACATTAATTGTTTTCTTTTCAAGCGTTATAAAATAAAAAAAATTATTATTAATTTAAAAAACTGCAAATTATTTTTTTTTTTTAATTTAAAAAAAAAAATAATTAAATTAAATTTAAAATTAAAAAATCATGTGTAATTCCTAATTTCATGTGTAATTCCTAATTTCATGTGTAATTTTGGCACAATCCATGTGTAATTTAACATTTGGTTGGTGGCAACACTGCATTTTATGCACTTTTTTGTCAAATCTTCCAAAATACTAATTTTGTCTTTCACTCCCTCACCACAAATAATAAAAACAATACCAATAATTTTTGTTGCTATTATTTTACAAAACAAAAACATTTATTTAATTGTAATAAAATACTCTTTATTTTTGTCTTTGTCTACCACTATCTCCCCACAAATGTACTCTTTAATTCTCATCACTCTCCAAAAATAATAAAAACAAAAGAAAACATGTTTGCATACAATTTCTTTTGTTTGATTCTTAAGAGTGAATTTCATATGCATGTGAGTTTTCTTTATTGTGTTAGTAAGATTTTTAAATACCAAACCGATTTTTTAAAACTGAACCGATTTTAATAAAATATAGATTCGTCTGATCTACGGAAAAATATCTTTCAAATGGTATAAAATTTTCCAGAAATGAGTGTATAATTAAAGCGTAAAAGGTTGCTTGCGTATTAATATTATAGATTTGAAATTTTTTGTTTGCAAAAAAATATATTTTTTTCGATTTTGCCGTTTTTCATAAAGAATTTTTTTTTGCAAAGAATCAAATAAATATCGGGTGTTTTTTATTGAGGTATAGAACTTTAAGTTGGCATCACTTTTTTAACTGGCGGCCATTTTGTCAGCTGTCAAGTGATTAATATTTAGTTTGGTTTGCCATTTCATTATGAACAGGTTGACAAAAGAACAACGCTTGCAAATCGTGCAAATTTATTTCGAAAATAATGGTTCAGTTTGCGAAGTTTACCGCAAGCTCCGTCCATTTTATGGCCGACATAATCGTCCATCAGAGCAATTAATTCGGTTAACCATGGATCGTTTTCGCACTACGTTTACTCTATGTGATAATACGCATCCGCAGCGACGTCAAACAGTGCGCACCGAAGAAACAATTGCCGCTGTAGAGCAAAGTGTTGAAGAGGACCCGAATGAATCGATTCGCCACCGTGCACAGCAATTGGAGCTTTGTCCATCAACTTTATGGAAGATTTTGCGCAAAGATCTTGGCTTGCGACCTTACAAGATCCAGCTTGTGCAAGAATTTAAGCCGCGAGACCATGCAATGCGTCGTGATTTTGGTGTATGGGCCGAAAATGAGATTGATCTCGATGCTGATTTTCATCGCAAAATTTTGTTCAGTAATGAGGCTCATTTTTGGTTGAATGGCTACGTCAACAAGCAAAATTGTCGCATTTGGTGTGAGGAGAATCCACATGAGACCCTTGAGACGCCATTACATCCACAAAAACTGACTGTTTGGTGTGCTCTATGGGCTGGTGGAGTCATTGGGCCATACTTCTTCCGAAATAATGCTGGAGAGTCAGTTACCATAAATGGAGACCGGTATAGAGCCATGATAACCGACTATTTTGTTACCCAATTGGATGGCATGAATGTGGATGAGTTGTGGTTTCAACAAGACGGCGCTACATGCCACACAGCGCACGTCACAATTGATTTATTGAAGGAAACATTCGATGAGCGCATAATTTCGCGGAATGGACCTGTCAACTGGCCACCAATATCGTGCGATTTGACACCACTGGATTATTTTCTTTGGGGATATGTGAAGTCGCTCGTCTACGCCAACAAACCAGAAACGTTAGGGGACTTGCCAACATACGGCCCCATATGCTCGAAAAAGTAGTTGAAAATTGGACCTGTAGAATTGGCTTTATTCGAGCCAGCCGCGGCGGCCACATGCTCGAAATCATATTTAAATTTAATGGCATAAAATTATCCTTCCAATAAAGCCAAATTGATGGATATTAAAACGATTTTCTTGTGTTTTATTTCAATTCGAAGTTCTATACCTCTAAAAAAAACACCCATTAGTTAGTTTTTCTGACAGATAATTTTGTTGCCGAATTTCGGATTTTTAGTTATTTCAAGAAAATAAACAGTTTTCGAGTTTTTTTTTTCGTAATTTTTAAATGACGCTATATCTTGAAAACTAGAGCTTACCATAGATAAAAAGAGACCTACTATGTAAAGATAAATTGAGTATGCTGAATTCAATGCTGCTAAACGTTTTTAAGTTTAGCTCTAGTTGCGCAATAAATATTCGCGTAACTCGAAAACTGTTTATTCAGTTTTATCAGGGACGCTAATTATTGTTTTAATCCGAGTAGTTTTTTTTTTGATTTTGCGATTTTTCAAAAAAAAAAAAAAAAAAAATTTTTTGAAAACAAAAAAATTTATTTTCAAAATATATTTTCTTTATTTAAGAAAATATACAGTTTTTGAGTTATACGAATAGTTATTGTGCAAACTCCTCGATTTTTTTATATTACTCTATATCTCAAAAACTGGAGCTAATTAAAAAAAACCGTTGACACCCATTGAATTCAGCGTACTCGAATTATGTTTTCCCTAGGTCCACTGGGTCTCCCTTTTGTCGGTTTTTTGAACTAGCACAGTGTAATTCTTAATTGCTAAATTTAGCAAGTAATGTAGGGTATTAGATGTGCGGGTGATTATTATCTTACTTTTTTTTATTGGGTCGAATTTTTGATTTTTTTATAAAAAAATTTCATCTGTGATGATTTTTCAATTCAAAAATTTTGTCTGTGATCATTTTTCTTTAGACAAATTTCATCTGTAAAGATTTTTCTATAGAAAAACTTCATCTGTGTTGATATTTTTATAAAAAAATTTTATCTGTGATAATTTTTCCAGACAAAAATTTCATCTGTGATGATTTTTCTATACAAAAATTTCATTTATGGTGATTTCTGTTACAAAAATTTTATGTGTGATAATTTTTCTATTGCAAAATTTAATCTGTGATTATTTTTCTATTGAAAATTTATTCTCTTATGATTTTTCTTTAGTAAAATTTCATCTGTGATTGTTTTGCTATAGAGAAATTTAATCTGTGATGATTTTTCATATCAAAATTTCATCACTGGTGATTTTTTTTTAAGAAAAATTTCATTTCTGATGATTTTTCTATAGAAAATTTTCGTCTGTGTTGAATTTTTCTATAGAAAAATTTCATCTGTGATTTTCTATAGAAAAATTTCATCTGTGATTGTTTTTCTATAGAGAAATATAATCTGTGATGATTTTTCATATCAAAATTTCATCACTGGTGATTTTTTTGGGTGCTTGCGTATTAATATTATAGATAGAAGATAGATATGAAAAATATCAAATACTATTTTTCGAAGTATTAAGATTTTTTAGGTAATACCTGGAACTTCGACAGTTCAAATGTTTACTCTAATAAACCAGAGCTCTGCAGAGGGATAAAAGCTAGTATATACATATGCATATATACAACAAGCGTTAAAAATGAACCTTTAACTGAAGAGCCGTCCAGCTCTAAAGCATAATGTCCGAAATTGTACGCGATATGTATGAGCGAGACGCAACTATACTTTTCCCGCTTAGACTTTTTTGCTCAATTATATAAAGAATGCTAGAATATATGAAGAAAAATATTAATCTGCCAACACTGACAGTAAGTGTTCACCACAAATGCAAATATTAATGTATATATGTATGTGTTTTCGGACAGGTCTGTTTTACTGTATTGACTATTGAAACATTTAAAACCTGAGTGTTGTAGGATATTATATGATCGGGCTTTACCGACTATTTAATTTTCATTTTCTTACTTAATTTCTTTAAAAATTTTCGCAGCTTTAAAATATTTATTACCGGTAAGTGACCATATTATGTATATTCTGAAGCTATGCTAGTAGTGATAGGGTAGTCGTTGAAGCTGTTTAACTTTTTTAACTTAAACTAAAGAAAACTTAAGACTAATGAATTTATCAACCTTTAATTTAATTCTTAAAACTAAATTTTTATAATGAGTGAGCAGTTCGTTTGAAATACTTTGGCAGTTTGTTTCATTATTTGGCAATCTTTTGATGAGATATTTACTATATGGGGTCTTAAGTCATTATTTTAGGAATTACACAAGGAAAGTTTTATATTTGAATAAGCTTTGAAAATTTTTCTCTAAAATATGAAAATTAAAAAAAAATATATAAAAATGAATGTCAAAAAAATCCACTTGTATAAGGATCGAGTTTTAATCAGTTTTTGTCCATACATCTTTTTAAAAGTATGTAGTTCTATGTGTATATTCTTTTAATCAAAGTAAACAACAAAAGACCCAATTCATTTTTCATAATTAGCAAAAAATCTAAAAAAACTTTTAACTGCATAAATACTTGAACTCAAAACCATATGAACTGCCTTTAAATCATGATTCCCTTAAAATTATTTTTAGCAATTTTTTCCCTTTCAACCATTACTTCCTTATTTCTGCTGCAATTGACATAACAAAATAACATCAGCATAAAAAATTTGTTATGTTATTTTAAACAACAAAAATGTACTAGAATTTATTGCCAAAATTTTTCTGGTTAAGACACAATTGTGAGTCATTAATTTAAAAATGCAACAATAAAAGAACTTATGTAAATCTAAAAGTCAGTGCTGGCATTTTTAATCAGGGGTTGAAAAAAGACCTAACCCCTTGTGTGTGTCTGGTGCAATTTGAATACCCAGCAACAAATATGTATGTTCATATGTATTTGATGTTAGAACGGACGAAAGTACATAAAATTAGTTTAGAAATCTGTATCTATGGCAATTCATAAACTCATATGCATAGATTTATTAGAGTGACTCAAAAGAAAATTATTAATTAAGATACAGTATATAAGACTTTATCAAAAATTTTTCTATAGAAAATTTTTTTATCACAAATTTTTCTATAAAAAATATATATTTGTAAACTTTTTCATTGAAAAATATTTTTATAAAAATTTTTCTAAGAAAATTTTTTTTATCAACAATTTTTCTACAGAAAATTTTACCAGAGAATATTTTTCTATCAAACCATTTCTGTATTAATATTTTATTATCAAAAATTTTTCTATAGCAAATTTATTAAAAATTTTTCTACAGAAAAATATTACCAACGAAACTTTTTCTATAGAAAAATATATTTGAGAAATTTTTTTATAGAAAAATTTTTATAATTTTTTATATCGAAAATGTTTATTGAAAATTTTCCTATAGAAAAATATTTTTATAAAAAATTTTTCTATAGAATAATATTTTTATCGAAAATTTTTCTATAGAAAAAATTTTTTATCGAAAGTTTTTCTATAGAAAAATATTTTTATCGAAAAAGTTTTTTATATAGAAAAATTTTTTTATCGAAAATTTTTCTATAGAAAATTTTTTTTATCGAAAATTTTTCTATAGAAAAATATTTTTATCGAAAATTTTTCTATAGAAAAATTTTTTTATCGAAAATTTTTCTATAGAAAAATTTTTTTATCGAAAATTTTTCTATAGAAAAATTTTTTTATCGAAAATTTTTCTATAGAAAAATTTTTTTATCGAAAATTTTTCTATAGAAAAATTTTTTTATCGAAAATTTTTCTATAGAAAAATTTTTTTATCGAAAATTTTTCTATAGAAAAATTTTTTTATCGAAAATTTTTCTATAGAAAAATTTTTTTATCGAAAATTTTTCTATAGAAAAATTTTTTTATTGAAATTTTTCTATAGAAAAATTTTTTTATCGAAAATTTTTCTATAGAAAAATTTTTTTATCGAAAATTTTTCTATAGAAAAATTTTTTTATCGAAAATTTTTTTATCGAAAATTTTTCTATAGAAAAATTTTTTTATCGAAAATTTTTCTATAGAAAAATTTTTTTATAGAAAATTTTTCTATAGAAAAACTTTTTATCGAAAATTTTTCTATAGAAAAACTTTTTATCGAAAATTTTTCTATAGAAAAACTTTTTATCGAAAATTATTTTATTTTTTTATCGAAAATTTTTCTATAGAAAAATTTTTTTATCGAAAATTTTTCTATAGAAAAATTTTTTATCGAATATTTTTCTATAGAAAAATTTTTTTATCGAATATTTTTCTATAGAAAAATTTTTTTATCGAAAATTTTTCTATAGAAAAATTTTTTTATCGAAAATTTTTCTATAGAAAAATTTTTTTATCGAAAATTTTTCTATAGAAAAATTTTTTTATCGAAAATTTTTCTATAGAAAAATTTTTTTATCGAAAATTTTTCTATAGAAAAATTTTTTTATCGAAAATTTTTCTATAGAAAAATTTTTTTATCGAAAATTTTTCTATAGAAAAATTTTTTTATCGAAAATTTTTCTGTAGAAACATTTTTTTATCGAAAATTTTTCTATAGAAACATTTTTTGATCGAAAATTTTTTTATCGAAAATTTTTCTATAGGAACATTTTTTTATAGAAAATTTTTCTATCGAAAATTTTTCTATAGAAAAATTTTTTATCGAAAATTGTAGGTCTTGTAGTTTTGTTTTTTATAAAATTAAATATATTTATTTAATTTTTCATCAATATTTCGCTATCCATTGGATAGCATCATCAGGATTTTAAAAAAACGAGTGACAATAAAAAGAGACAAACAATTTTTGTTTACGTCTAGTTTGCCTTAATGTTTAAATTGCAAACTAGACGTAAACAAAAATTGTTTGTCTCTTTTTATTGTCACTCGTTTTTTTAAAATCCTGATGATGCTATCCAATGGATAGCGAAATATTGATGAAAAATTAAATAAATATATTTAATTTTATAAAAAACAAAACTACAAGACCTCGAGCTTGAAAAAATCTTTTATTTATTTTGCGAAAATTTTTTTATAGAAAAATGTTTTTAACGAAAATTTTTTTATAGAAAAAAATTTTTGTATATAAAAAAATTTTTTTATTAAAAATTTTTCCATAGAAATTTTTTGTATCAAAAATTTTTCCTTAGAAAATTTGTTTATCAAAAATTTTTCTATAGAAATTGTTTTTATCAAAAAATTATTAATAGACTGACTTTGCTAAGAACTAAATCCCAACTTATTGCTTTTAATACTAATTTCTACGAGTTTGAGTAACAATCGTGATATTTTAGAAAATTTGTCTCCGGTTCCTGGTGGTATGGGCTGCCTACGCCTGATTATAATTGTTGTGAGTGGTGAATGCGTGTCGGCATTCATTTTCCTATTACTAGTTACATAAAATGAGAAGTTTGACCTTGGCTGTACTAAATCTTTAAAACCTTTTATTTTACAAATTTCTCAAGCCATCCTAATAAATAAACATTTCTCTTTCATTCACTTTCAACTCTAGATATTCATAAATATTATAGAATAGACGAACATGTTGATGATTGTTTGTGTCTTTGATAAAATGAACTATTATGCATTAGAAATTGTCTAAACAATTTTCAATATTTGTATGTTTAGCACAAATATTTCTAAATTTGTTCAAAATGTCATAGTTGGATAAATTCTCCAGTTTAGACTTAAACAAATGTTTGGTATTCAATATTTTTTCCTTAATTTAGTAACTTGATTAACGTAGTCAAATTAAAATCTAATAGAGGAATGTTTTTTTTGTGTTATGATCTCCTGACCGACGACCTGTATATTGATAACGTAAAAGGGTAAAAACGGGAACTAACATTATAGGTTAGGTTCTTTGTTATTAAAATTTGTATTTCTTTTGAAATAATAAAGAACGGAATAAATTTTATAGATGGCATGATTGTCTTTTAAGAAATATTAAATATGTATTTCGTACTTTTTTCAATTTCTGGGCTAAAAAGGGAAAAAGTCTGTTACATAATATCTTCTAAACCAAAAGGGGTAAAAACATGTGTTGAAAACAATTTATATTTATATTAGGTTCAATAACAGGGCATGTCTTTAGTACATTTTCAAAAATAGAACGACAGACAGATAGACACACAGATAAACAGACAGAAGAGACAGACAGACAGAAGAGACAGACAGACAGACAGACAGACAGACAGACAGACAGACAGACAGACAGACAGACAGACAGACAGACAGACAGACAGACAGACAGACAGACAGACAGACAGATAGACAGACAGACAGACAGACAGAAGAGACAGACAGACAGACAGACAGACAGACAGACAGAAGAGACAGAAGAGACAGACAGACAGACAGACAGACAGACAGACAGACAGACAGACAGATAGACAGACAGACAGACAGACAGACAGACAGACAGACAGACAGACAGACAGACAGACAGACAGACAGACAGACAGACAGACAGACAGACAGACAGACAGATAGACAGATAGGCAGACAGCCAGACAGAAGAGACAGAAGAGACAGACAGAGAGACAGACAGACAGACAGACAGACAGACAGACAGACAGACAGACAGACAGACAGACAGACAGACAGACAGACAGACAGACAGACAGACAGACAGACAGACAGACAGACAGACAGACAGAAGAGACAGAAGAGACAGAAGAGACAGACAGACAGACAGACAGACAGACAGACAGACAGACAGACAGACAGACAGACAGACAGACAGACAGATAGACAGACAGACAGACAGACAGACAGACAGACAGACAGACAGACAGACAGACAGACAGACAGACAGACAGACATTGAAAAATATTTTTATAAAAATTTTTCTAAGAAAATTTTTTTTATCAACATTTTTTCAACAGAAACTTTTACCAGAGAATATTTTTCTATCAAAAATTTTCTGTATTAATATTTTATTATCAAAAATTTTTCTAAACCAACGAAACTTTTTCTATAGAAAAATATTTTTGAGAAATTTTTAAAATTTTTTTATCGAAAATTTTTCTATAGAAAAATTTTTTTATAGAAAATTTTTCTATAGAAAAATTTTCTATCGAAAATTTTTCTATAGAAAAATTTTTTTATCGAAAATTTTTCTATAGAAAAATTTTTTTATAGAAAATTTTTCTATAGAAAAATTTTTTTATAGAAAATTTTTCTATAGAAAAATTTTTTTATAGAAAATTTTTCTATAGAAAAATTTTTTTATAGAAAATTTTTCTATAGAAAAATTTTTTTATAGAAAATTTTTCTATAGAAAAACTTTTTATCGAAAATTTTTCTATAGAAAAACTTTTTATCGAAAATTTTTCTATAGAAAAACTTTTTATCGAAAATTTTTCTATAGAAAAACTTTTTATCGAAAATTTTTCTATAGAAAAACTTTTTATCGAAAATTATTCTATAGAAAAAATTTTTAATCGAAAATTTTTCTATAGAAAAATATTTTAATCGAAAATTTTTCTATAGAAAAATATTTTAATCGAAAATTTGTCTATTGAAAAATATTTTTATCGACAAATTTTCCATAGAAAAATATTTTTATCGAAAATTTTTCTATAGAAAAATTTTTTTATCGAAAATTTTTCTATAGAAAAATTTTTTTATCGAAAATTTTTCTATAGAAAAATTTTTTTATCGAAAATTTT
>OW121744.1:35103429-35155929 GCA_933228675.1 Stomorhina lunata | reverse complement strand
TACCTTAGCAGTTTTTCTGTAAAAAATGTGTTAGTAAAACATTTTTTCTTTAGAAAAAGTGTTAGAGTAACAGTCTTTCTATAGAAAAAGTGTTAGTAAAACAGCTTTCTATACAAAAAGTGTTTGTATAACAGTATTTCTGTTAAAAAAGTGTTAGTATAACAGGTTTTCTATAGAAAAACTGTAAGTATAATAGTTTTCCAATAGAAGAAGTTTTGGTATAACAGTTTTTCTATGGAAAAAGTGTTGGTGTAACAGTTTTTGTACAGAAAAAGTGTTGGTATAACAGTTTTCTATAGAAAAACTGTTAGTATAACAGTTTTCCAATAAAAAACGTGTTGGTATAACAGTTTTTCTATAGAAAAAGTGTTGGTATAACAGTTTTTCTATAGAAAAAGTGTTGGTGTAACAGTTTTTCTATAGAAAAGGTGTTGGTATAACAGTTTTTCTATAGAAAAAGTGTTAGTATAACAGTTTTTCTATAGAAAAAGTTTTGGTATAACAGTTTTTCTATAGAAAAAGTGTTGGTATAACAGTTTTTCTATAGAAAAAGTCTTGGTGTAACAGTTTTTCTATAGAAAAAGTGTTGGTATAACAGTTTTTGTATAGAAAAAGTGTTGATATAACAGCTTTTATATGGGAAAAGTGTCGGTATAACAGTTTTTCTATAGAAAAAGTGTCGGTATAACAGTTTTTCAATAGAGTAAGTGACGGTACAACTATTTTTCTATGGAAAAAGTGTCGGTATAACAGTTTTTATATGAAAAAAGTGTAGGTATAATAGTTTTTCTATAGAAAAACTGTCATACCTACACTTTTTCTATAGAAAAAGTTTCGTTATGACAGTTTTTCTATAGAAAAAGTGTAGGTATGACAGTTTTTCTATAAAAAAAGTGTCGGTATGACAGTTTTTCTATAGAAAAAGTGTTGGTATAACAGTTTTTCTATAGAAAAAGTGATGGTATAACAGTTTTTCTGTGGAACAAGTGTCGGTAAACAGTTTTCCTATAGGAAAAGTGTTGGTATTACAGTTCCTTTCCGTAATGTAGCTCATCATACAGTCGATATTAGTCTACTATAATTTCACTCTCGTTAACCGCTTCTGGTCCTGTTCACTTTTTGTTGTTGTAAATACTTTTTCTGCCTATTAATGCTACTACTATTTGCTTTTCATTATTTTTGCTTTCTTCCGATAATTATTTTATGAATAAGAACTGTTACCGTTATTACTCTAACAACTCTTGAACGCAAAATTTTTTTCCAGAAGTTAATATAATTAAAAACTTTTAATAATTTGTTCTTTATATACAAAACTGGCACTTGGAATCGGTGAAATAGCTATAAAAACGAACAAACAGGCAGACAGTCAGTCACTCAAAACTGAACTAAATGTTTAGTAGTAACAATTAAGTAAAATTTTCAATTTACCCTTTTGGCAGCGACACTCAAGCCAAAACCCGCCCGTCATTATGCGACAACTTATTATTTATGGCCAAATGTTAATATTAAAAGCTTCACAATGAGAAATATTTCAAATGGTTTAAATTAAATTAAAATTATCATCAGATAAGATGAGCGATTGGTCGCGGTAGCTTTTAAAGCTTTTAACATATATAACGATCTAAAAACTTTTATAATTTTCCAGCTTTACTGCATGTGCCATTAAGCGAATTTTACACCTTTTAGCTAAAACAGATGCCAGTTAAGAGGATTTAATTGCTTTTATTTCAAAATGCTGTAAAAAAGTTGAATAATTAATTGTAGTGCAATTAATCAAGTTCATTAATGATTTAATACATTTTTTTTCATTTCACTTGCATCTTTTGAAATTGGCGGGTATCAATTAATTTAAGTTTAAAATTTGAGAATTATGTTTTAATTTCTTCCACTTTTTTAACGTGGTTCATTCAAAACTTTAAAGAAAAAATTTTTTATAATGAAAAATTTCTATAGAAAAATTTTAATAACGAAAAATTTTTCGTGGAAAAATTTTTATAACTTAAAACTTTGGAAAAAAAATATGAAAAATTTTCTATAGAAAAATATTTAAAAAAACAATGTCTAAAGAAAATATTTCTTAACAAAATAGTTTTTATCTAAAAATTTTCTATAAAAAAATTTTGATATCGAAAGTTTTTTATAGAAAAAATTTTAAAACATAAAGTTTTCCACAGAAAAATTTTTAAAAGATAAAATTTTCTATGGAAAGATTTTTATAACTTAAAATTTTCTATAGGAAATTTTTTGACTACGAAAATTTTCTATAGAAAATTTTTTAAAATAAAAAAATTTTTACAGAAATATCTTTTAAAACAAAAAATTTTCTATAGAAAATTTTTTGATTACGAAAATTTCTATTGGAAAATTTTTTATAGAAAAATTTTCTATGGAAAATTTTTTAAAACGAAAAATTTTTTAAAACGAAACATTTTCTATAGAAAATTTTTTAAAACGAAAATTTTTCTATAGAAAATTTTTTAAAACAAAAAATTTTCTATAGAAAATTTTTTTAAAATGAAAAATTTTCTATAGAAAATTTTTTTAAAACGAAAAATTTTCTATAGAAAATTTTTGAAAACCAAAGATTTTCTATAGAAAATTTTTTCAAACGAAAAATTTTCTATAGAAAATTTTTTAAAACGAAAAATTTTCTAAAGAAAATTTTTTAAAACGAAAAATTTTCTATAGAAAATTTTTTAAAACGAAAAATTTTCTATAGAAAATTTTTTAAAACGAAAAATTTTCTATAGAAAATTTTTTAAAACAAAAAATTTTCTATAGAAAATTTTTTAAAACAAAAAATTTTCTATAGAAAATTTTTTAAAACGAAAAATTTTCAATAGAAAATTTTTTAAAACAAAAAATTTTCTATAGAAAATTTTTTAAAACGAAAAATTTTCTATAGAAAATTTTTTAAAATGAAAAATTTTCTATAGAGAATTTTTTAAAACGAAAAATTTTCTATAGAAAATTTTTTAAAACCAAAAATTTTCTATAGAAAATTTTTTAAAACGAAAAATTTTCTATAGAAAATTTTTTCAAACGAAAAATTTTCTATAGAAAATTTTTTAAAACGAAAAATTTTCTATAGAAAATTTTTTAAAACGAAAAATTTTCTATAGAAAATTTTTTAAAACGAAAAATTTTCTATAGAAAATTTTTTAAAACAAAAAATTTTCTATAGAAAATTTTTTAAAACGAAAAATTTTCAATAGAAAATTTTTTAAAACAAAAAATTTTCTATAGAAAATTTTTTAAAACGAAAAATTTTCTATAGAAAATTTTTTAAAATGAAAAATTTTCTATGGAGAATTTTTTAAAACGAAAAATTTTCTATAGAAAATTTTTTAAAACGAAAAATTTTCTATAGAAAATTTTTTAAAATGAAAAATTTTCTATAGAAAATTTTTTAAAACGAAAAATTTTCTATAGAAAATTTTTTAAAACGAAAAATTTTCTATAGAAAATTTTTTAAAACGAAAAATTTTCTTTAGAAAATTTTTTAAAACGAAAAATTTTCTATAGAAAATTTTTTAAAACGAAAAATTTTCTATAGAAAATTTTTTAAAACGAAAAATTTTCTATAGAAAATTTTTTAAAACGAAAAATTTTCTATAGAAAATTTTTTAAAACAAAAAATTTTCTATAGAAAATTTTTTAAAACGAAAAATTTTCAATAGAAAATTTTTTAAAGCAAAAAATTTTCTATAGAAAATTTTTTAAAACGAAAAATTTTCTATAGAAAATTTTTTTAAAATGAAAAATTTTCTATAGAAAATTTTTTTAAAACGAAAAATTTTCTATAGAAAATTTTAGAAAACCAAAGATTTTCTATAGAAAATTTTTTCAAACGAAAAATTTTCTATAGAAAATTTTTTAAAACGAAAAATTTTCTATAGAAAATTTTTTAAAACGAAAAATTTTCTATAGAAAATTTTTTAAAACGAAAAATTTTCTATAGAAAATTTTTTAAAACGAAAAATTTTCTATAGAAAATTTTTTAAAACAAAAAATTTTCTATAGAAAATTTTTTAAAACGAAAAATTTTCAATAGAAAATTTTTTAAAACAAAAAATTTTCTATAGAAAATTTTTTAAAACGAAAAATTTTCTATAGAAAATTTTTTAAAATGAAAAATTTTCTATAGAGAATTTTTTAAAACGAAAAATTTTCTATAGAAAATTTTTTAAAACGAAAAATTTTCTATAGAAAATTTTTTAAAACGAAAAATTTTCTATAGAAAATTTTTTAAAACGAAAAATTTTCTATAGAAAATTTTTTAAAACGAAAAATTTTCTATAGAAAATTTTTTAAAACGAAAAATTTTCTATAGAAAATTTTTTAAAACAAAAAATTTTCTATAGAAAATTTTTTAAAACGAAAAATTTTCAATAGAAAATTTTTTAAAACAAAAAATTTTCTATAGAAAATTTTTTAAAACGAAAAATTTTCTATAGAAAATTTTTTAAAATGAAAAATTTTCTATAGAGAATTTTTTAAAACGAAAAATTTTCTATAGAAAATTTTTTAAAACGAAAAATTTTCTATAGAAAATTTTTTAAAACCAAAAATTTTCTATATAAAATTTTTTAAAACGAAAAAGTTTTTATAAAAATTTTTTAAAACGAAAAATTTTCTATGGAAAATTTTATAACAAATTTTCTGCAAAACTAAAAACTTTCTATAAAACTAAAAATTTTCTATAGAAGATTTTTTTAAAATGAAAAATTTTCAATAGCAAAATTGTTTTAGACGAAAAATTTTCTATAGAATTTTTTTTTAGACAAAATTTTCGAAACCAAAAATTTGCTATAGATAAATTTTTGTAACAAAACATTTTCACTATAAAAATGTTTATATGTACTAAAAATATAACAAAATATTTCTATAGAAAAAATTTTTAACGAAAAATTTTCATTAGAAAAATCTTTTTAACGAAAATTTTTAAAACAAAATTCTCATTAGAAAATTTTTTTAACCTAAAATTTCTATGGAAGAATTTTTGTAACAAAATTATGTATAAATACATTTAAAAAAAAAAAAACAAAATTTTCTATAGAAAATTTTTCTGACAAAAAAATTTTTGCAGCAAAATTTTTATAAAAAATTGTCTATAGAAAATCGTTCTTAAAATGTCTTAAGAAAATTTTTCGTTCTAAAAATTTTTCTATTGAAATCTTTTAGTCTTAAAACATTTTCTGTGGAAAATTTTTCGTTTAAAAATTTTCTATAGAAAAAACTTTTCATAGGAAAAATATTTATAAAGAGAAGTTTTTGTAGTAAAAAATTTAGTTTATTAAAATTTGTTATAGAAGAAAATCTTTAAGTCTATTTAACTTTGTTAGCTAAAAAGAATTTAAATTGGTTTTGTTGTGCATATACTAAAAATCCTCCCCGTATTAAATTCTTGCTTCCTTCCTTTTATATTTTGTATCAAAATAATTTTATTTCCTCCGATTTGTTTCACTTAAAATTTAGATTATTTGCCTCCCTATATGTTGAGGGTATTCAAATTAATTTAATTCTTAATTTCAATATTAATTTCCTCAACTTAATTTATTTATCCCAAAACTTAAAGTTTCCAAGAAATTGTCAGCGGAAGAATGAGAAAAATATAATTTGTTGACAAGACAAGAAGACAAGTTTTTCTTTTGTACATATTTTATTTTCCGTATAACAGTTAAGCATTTATCTCTTGGCTTTCGTTAAATTTTGCTATAAAGATCTTAAAGTGAAAACATGCAAATATTTTAAGTTTTCAAATAATAGTTGAAGGGGAATTTCTGTTGCTTCTGTTAAAGAACATACAACAATGTGACAGGAAGTGATGTATCGTTAAAATTATAGAATTTAACATTACAAAGTAAAGAGTATATAAGGGAAATTCAAATCTTCAATATATAATAGATTTAAATAGTAAATAAAAACTGTTATACTAAAACTTTTTTATTAAAATACAGACAAACCATCACTTTTTCTATAGAAAAACAGATATACCAACACTTTTTCTATAGAAGAACATTAATGCCAACAATTTTTCTATAGAAAACAAGTTGTGTATATAAAAACTGTTATATTTACCAACACTTTTTGTATAGAAAAACTGTTACACCAACACTTTTTGTATAGAAAAACTGTTACACCAGCACTTTTTCTATAGAAAAACTGTTACACCAGCACTTTTTCTATAGAAAAACTGTTACACCAGCACTTTTTCTATAGAAAAACTGTTATAACAACACTTTTTCTATAGAAAAACTCTTATACCAACACTTTTTCTATAGAAAAGCTGTTATACCAACACTTTTTGTACAGAAAAACTGTTATACCAACACTTTTTTTATAGAAAAACTGTAACGCCAACACTTTTTCTATAGAAAAACTGTTAAACCAACATTTTTCTATAGAAAAACTGTTATACCAACACTTTTTCTATAGAAAAACTGTTATACCAACACTTTTTCTATAGAAAAACTGTTATACCAAACTTTTTCTATAGAAAAACTGTTGTAGCAACACGTTTTCTATAGAAAAACTGTTATACCAACACTTTTTCTATAGAAAAGCTGTTAAACCAACAATTTTTCTATAGAAAAACTGTTATACCAACACTTTTTTTATAAAAAAACTGTTATACCAACTCTTTTCTATAAAAAACCCGTTAAACCAACACTTTTTTATAGAAAAACTGTTATACCAACACCTTTTCTATAGAAAAACTGTTATACCAACACTTTTTCTATAGAAAAAACTGCCATACCAACACTTCTTCTACAGAAAAACAGCCAAACCAACAGTTTTTCTATAGAAAAACTGTTATACCAATAGTTTTTATATAGTGAAGGGGTGAAGGAATGGAGAATAGGAGTCTCTATGGAGAGTTGGAAACGTCAAAAAAACCTCTGAGCCGAGAATTGTAGATAAATAAAATAATTAGTTTATTTTATTTATCTCGAACAAAAAGCTCAACAAACCCAGCGAGCAAATGAATGAAAAAAGAAATAGAAATAAAACAAATATAATTAGGTTTAGGAATGGAACCAAGGAGTTTTTATTTTGCGTACCTTCTCAGTTGGCTGCTAAAAGAATAAGAACAATAGAAAGTTATGGACAGAAAGGAAACAGTATGGTAGACATTGGGTCCAAACTGACAGCTAGTTTTGGGCATTATTACGGAAAGAGATGACATGCTTTTGACAACTGGCCGTGTTGCTAATGTTGCAAGAATATTTGCAAACATTGTCATTACTATATTAATGCAGGAGTCGGAATAGTGACTTTTGGCATTAACATTGCCGCCCGCCTTGCAGGATTGCAAATTTGAACAAATGTCAGTTTGGTCTTGTCCACAATACTGCTTCTAGAAGAAAGGAATAAGAAAAATTATATTAGAAATTCATTTTGACTAAAAACTAAATTAGAATAATTTTCATTGTATATTATTTTTGTTATATTGTAATTCATAATTCAGTTTAATATTATAATAATTGGATACGTAATGTTTTTGCTACATGTGCCTAAAGAAGTGCATTTTTCTACAAAATTATAGTGAACATGGACCATATATGGTCCATCCAAAAAGAGTACTCTGGGCCGTAGGAAATCCAGTTTTGGATATGATGCCTTCGCAAATTACTTTAGGATAAAGATCGACCCCAATGATAATGTCAATAGAGCCGGACTCAGAGAATTTTGAGTCAGCTAGGAAGATATCTCTGAAGTTTTTTCTATAAGAATCCGAAAGGGAATGTGTTGGAGTACGGAGAGTGATTCTATTGTCGACTCTGAATGTGCCTTCTATCTTTGAAGATGAATCATATCGCGATTTTAGAACCAGTTGGCATATGGTCTCATCATTCAAAGAGTATGCGTCCAAATCTAATTTGTTGACTAAAGCTTTCGATACTCTACTAACTATTGAACCAGAATCCAATAAACACCGGGCGTGCGCGGTCTTCGATCCAATTTTAACTAACACCGTAGGATGTAGAGTGACGGTGTTTTGCCTCAAAATGGTTGAGAGTGTAGCTTTAGAGGATGTTGGTGGAGAGGATTCACGTCTAGTTTTGGAAGACGAGGAGGTGCTGCGAGCTTTGGTGGAAGTAGACGGTTTTCGAGTGGGAGACCGAGAACGTGAACGCGATTTTGATTCAGAAGGCAGAAGATCCTTCATGAGTCTCGGATGGACATGAAGAAGTGTGTGGTGAAACTTATGGCAGTGTTTACAACCATGTTTCGAAAAGCATGTTCCATGTGAGTGGTCATGAGCGAGGCAATTCGTACAGTACTTGTGGTCGCGGACTGTACGGATCCGTTCTGCCATGTTCATTGCCAAGAATTTTCTACACTTACGAAGCGGATGTGGTCGTTTACAGAGGCGGCAAGGAAATGCATTATAATTTGCCGGAAAACCTCGTGATACCTTTTTGGAGTTTGGTTTTCTTGACGAAGATGATGGTTTAGGCATGATGAAACTGAAAAAGAAGAAATAATTGAAAGTATTATGTTGTTGCGATTAATTGGTGGGAAGTAGGATAAGCTTTACTATCGGACGAGTAATGACGCCGCGTTGTGTAAGAATTTCAGCTACTCGTACTCGATTGTCCGAACCAAAATAGATTTTGGTAACTCTGCCAAGTCTCCAAGAATTTGGTGGAAGGTTTTCATCCTTGATCACTACCATTGCTCCTTTTTCAATATTAATTTCAGGTCTCTGCCATTTGTTTCTTTTACTCATTTCCTTCAGGTACTCATTTTTCCATCTGGTGCAGAAATTTTGATTAATGAGTTTCAACCTTTGCCACCGATTTGTTATTGAAATGGACGATTCGGTAACCTGAGGATCCACTGGAGCTAAAATTGGAGAGCCTATAAGAAAATGGCCTGGAGTTAAAGCGCAAAGGTCAGTAGGATTTGTCGAATTCGGAGATATTGGTCGAGAATTGAGACATGATTCAATTTTGGACAATAATGTGGACAATTCTTCGAACGTATATTTGGAGTTCGCAGCTATCTTTCGGAAATGCGTTTTGAAACTTTTTACTCCAGCTTCCCACAATCCACCCATATGTGGAGCTCCAGCTGGAATGAAGTGCCAAGAAATATTCTGATGTGCATAATTGGCCAAAGTAGCTTGCTGGGAAGTTTGAATGAATTCCTTCGCCAATATTTTCGAAGCGCCAACGAAAGTTTTACCATTGTCGGAATGAAGATGAAGTGGACAACCTCGTCGCGAAACGAATCCGCTGAATGCCGCTAGAAATGTCGGAGTAGAAAGATCTGAAGTAGCTTCGAGATGAATCGCTTTGGTGGAAAAGCAAACGAAAACGCAGACGTAGCCTTTTGAAATTCTGCAAGCTCTTCCAGAATAGCTCTTAATGTCAAATGGTCCAGCGAAGTCTAGGCCTGTGTGAGTGAAAGGACGTGAAATTTCTGTCCTTTCGGAGGGTAAAGCCGCCATTAATTGCTTCTGACATCGTTTCTTGTATATGACGCAAATCTTGCATTTGTTAATTGATGTTTTGATGAGATTCTTAGCTTTCGGTATCCAATATTGAGTCCTTACCAATCGTAGAACAAGTTGGTTTCCTCCATGAAGACTTATGTCGTGAACAAATTTGACTAGAAGCCGAGAAAACTGACAATTATAAGGAATTATAATTGGATGCTTTTCGTTATATGTGAGTCCTGGCGAAGATTCTAATCTGCCACATGAACGAATTATGCCTTCAGGATCGATAAAAGGATTTAGATTTAGGATAGTACTCGATTTGGATATGCTTTGTCTAGCGGAAAGAGCTTTGTACTCATCTGGGAAACACACCTTTTGGCAAATTGAAATAAATTGATTTCGAACTGATGAAATCTCAAAACTAGACAATTCTAAGGAATTTTGGAAGAAACTGGATCTGTATCGATGATGAGTTCGGTAGAAGAACCGATAGACATATGCCATTACACGCATTGCCTTGTTGAACGAGGAAAATCTTTCCAAAAGATCTTCGTATTCGGAGAAGTAAGAAAAGTGCGCTCGGACAGATTTTACTTCAAGTTCAGTATTTGGAATGCAGGAAAAATCCGTATTAGGCCATTGAGTTTTGTCGTTTTTCAGCCAGGTTGGTCCAAACCACCACAACTCGTTATTTTGTAGGTCTTTTGGATAAACTCCTCGACTAGCAAGATCGGCTGGATTTGACTCCGAACTAACGTGATTCCATTGGGAGTAGTTAATCACTTGGGAAATTTTCGAAACCCGGTTTGCCACAAACGTTAACCAGCTACATGGTGGTTTTGCTAGCCAGGAAAGCACTATCGTTGAATCTGTCCAGCAGTGAACGGAATAATTCTGGATGTCTAATCTTGGTAACAATGTTTCTACCATTTCTGCCAGAAGAAGTGCCCCACAAAGCTCTAATCTTGGAATAGATAGAGTTTTTATAGGAGCCACCTTAGTTTTGGATGATATAAGGTGAGTGGAAATAGATTTGGAATCATCGATACGAACATATAAGACCGCTGCGTATGCCTTTTCGGAGGCATCACAGAATCCATGGAATTGGATTTCGGTCTTTGGACAATAATCAATCCATCTTGGAATACGAATGGTATTGATACTAGAATAGTTTGTTTGAAAAGTTTTCCATTGAAGAAGTGTCTCTGGAGTAAGAACTTCGTCCCAACCAGTCCCATCCATCCAAATCTTCTGCATTAATATCTTGGCTAGCACAATGCAGGGTGCTAACCATCCAGCAGGGTCGAACAATTTTGCTATCTGGGAAAGAACCTCCCTTTTCGTGAAATCTGAAGATTCTGGAAACGAACAAGAAGTGAAGTAGAAATCATCCGAACATGCATTCCATCGGATGCCTAAGGTTTTGGCGGAACTGTTGTCTTCAAATTTCAGAAAGTCCTCGTGAAGCAAATGGTCTGGTGGGATATCAGCTAGAATGTCTTTCGAATTGGATGTCCATTTCCTAAGTGGAAAGCCAGCGGATTCTAGAGCTCGGATTAGCTCGTTTCTTGCTTTTATTGCTCCATTTTTGGTATGCGATCCAGCTAAAACATCGTCCACGTACATGGAATTACGGATAATTGTGCTCGCAGTTGGATGTGTAGATTCGACGTCATCTGCTAATTGGAGAAGCGTTCTGATGGCAAGATATGGAGCACAATTAACGCCGAAAGTAACCGTTTTCAGTTCATAGTCGGAAATTGGATCGCTAGGACTATTTCGAAAGAGAATTCTCTGGTAAGGAGTATGATCTGGATTCACTAAGATCTGACGATACATTTTTTGAATGTCCGCATTGAATACATATCTATAGAAGCGCCATTTTAGAATGAGTAGAACAAGGTCATTTTGGAGAACTGGACCAATATGAAGCAAAGAGTTTAAACTTTGCCCGTTGGACGATGGAGCCGATGCATTAAAAACTACACGAACTTTCGTAGTTGTGCTATCGGGCTTAATGACCGCATGATGTGGCAAGTAATAAACTCTGGAACTATCAGAAACATTAGGAGAATTAACCTTTACCATATGACCCAAGTCCTCATATTCTTGGACCACCTTATCGTAATCAATTTTAGAAGCTGGAGTCCGAAGTAATCGGGCTTCATTACGGAAAAATTGTGCCATTGCACTCGACCTTGAATGGCCTAAACTAACAGATTCTTGAAAACTATCTTTAAAAGGCAGAAACACTATATATTTACCATCAGAATTTCGTCTGGTAGTTCGAATAAATAGATCTTCGCAGAATTGATCGGAAGGAGATAAATAGTTCTTCCGTGGAAGATTCTCCACCTCCCAAAAACGTGAAATTTCTTTATCTAAAGAAATTTCGCAGAAATGTGATGAAATTACTGGGCTTGAACTAGAACTTTGAGAAATTGGACCAGTAAGTATCCAACCAAAGACCGTTTCCTGCGCTATAAGAGAATCGCAAACGTGGTGCTTTATCCCAGATCGAATAATCAAGGGGAAAAGATCACCGCCAATTAACAAATCAATCTTCCCACTACAATAAAATTTGGGATCAGCCAATGGAATGTTGGGAAGTTTCGAAAACAGAGAATTAGGAATGGTCTTCGATGGAAGATTATTAGAAAGTTGTGGAACAACAAGTGCTACAACTGGAATCTGGAAATCACTATTCATTGAAGAACCTAAGACAAATGAACACTGACGTTGGACCTTAGCAGAAACCGATTTATTCAACCCCGAAATCTGTGCATTAGTACGTTGTGAAGGCAGTTGAAGCATATTAGACAATCTTTCAGAAATAAAAGTTCCTTCAGATCCCGAATCCACTAATGCACGAGCTTGATATTCCATTCCCGAATGGCATATCTTCACCCAAGCAGTACCCAATAACACTCCTTTAGATTGTGTAGCAAAACACGATTGTACTCTATTAGAATTCGAGGTGTTAGGTGACTGAGTGTTATTCGGATGTTGACGTGTATATGATGAGGAATTGGGGTTTAAATTAGAACTATTGGAACTAGAACTTGGACTATCTGTGGACTGTATATTAGTTGAATGAGGCCGCGTGTGTGATCCCGAATTGTAGTTTGTATTTGAGCTAGTGGTTGGAGATTGTGAAGATGTACAGGAGCTATCAACATCTTTATGCAAAAGTGTATTATGCCTTTTCTGACACTTGAAGCAGCTATGTTTGCTTGTGCAGTTTCGAACGCTGTGGGTTTTCGAAAAGCAGTTTATACACAAGCCACCTTTTTTTATCTCAGAAAGTCTTTGCTGATAGCCCATCTTTAGAAACTTTGAACATTTTCGAATAATGTGGTTTTCTTTTGGACAAAGCTGACATTGGGGACTGGACACATTGGCCTGGAAGCTGTGGACTTTGTTATTTGAATTGGAGTTAGAATTAGAATGACTTTTTGGATTTTTAGAACTATTTGACCCACGAATCTCCAAAACCGATTCAAGGGTCCTATACCTATTTGTAAGGAATTCATCTAACTCAGACCACCTTGGAAGGCTGGTCTTGTCCTTCAGTTCCTGCTCCCACAATGTCAGTGTGATTTCCGGAAGCTTACTGGTACAAATGAAGACGAAAATTGGGTCCCAGCTGGATACACTAATATGGTATATGTTCAGAACGGATATGCACGAATTAATGTCTCGTTGCAACTGTTTGAGAGCTTTACCAGATTCAGAGTGAATGGGCTGAAGATTGAAAAGAATTTTCAATTGACCATTCACTAAGACTCGGCGATTCTCAAACCGAAGACATAAATTTCTCCATGCGACATCAAAACCAGCATTAGTGAGTGGAGCCCTTTGTACTATTTCCTTAGCCTCACCTTTTGTTTTCTGAATGAGAAAGAAAAGCTTCTCTATATTGCTAGCTCTTGAATTTACAATAACCGCGGTAAATAAGTCCCTAAAAGTGGGCCATGAAGCATAATTACCAGAAAACGTTTCTATCTCTATAGGAGGTAGGTGAATACTGTGAGAAATATTTGAAGTTGCTGATTGAAGTCCGATATCCCTGGAAGTGTTCGGTTGTACCGGAATTTCCGATGGACGAGAGGCCGTTTCTAGATGAGGAGTAGGCTGAGAACGTATTCCATCAGACAACTCATAAAGTTTTGTTAAACAGTTACAATACGTGGAATACGTACTTTTGTATTTCATCTTTATGGGCTCAATATTTGTGGGATTCTCTGGATCTTCAGTCTCTTTTTCTACTTCGGATAAGTATCGTTCGTAGGCTCCCTTCGTAAGTGACCAGTTAGACTTAAGTTCATACCGGTGGACATCCAAAGCATGAAGCGAAGTCACTGGAAACTGGTCATTATTTAGGTCGGACTCGAACTCAACGATACTGTCAGCCAAACGAATGAATTGGTCTAAAGACATTTTGGCTTAGAAATTCAATTAATATTTAAACGAAACGATACGAAAATGCAAAAATAACGAAAGGAATCAAAATTATTTATGCCGAAATGGGACTCAAAATGTTTTGAATAGGGTATGAATGTGCACAACTGACACCAAATATAAGAAATGTAAACTAGTGTAAATTAAGACACTATATCGAAATTGTAGAAATAAATCGTCTTATTTTGGCAATAAACGATTTCCTAATGTAATATCGAGAAATAGTAAAATAAAAAACTAATATTTAGCTCGATGCAATAATAGATTAATGAAAACCTATCAAAATCTCAATTATTGGAACTAAAATATTTTTATTATACCAAAATATGCGAACTTATCGACGAATTTAACAAATCCCAATGAAATGTTAGTGTATAAAATTCGTAATTCAATCAAAAAAAATTTAAACCAAATGCACTACAAAATGTTTGCTTGGAAAGCGATCAGCTGTTGAGCAAACCGTATATACTTAAGAAAATAAGATTTTATTTAAAGTTCATTGAACTTTGTTGTGCATATATTTATAGAAATGATTTGTGTATTAGGTCTGTTCGTCGATATTGTCCGGTCAAAATTTTAGCAAAATAATATGAAATGAATAAAGCAAAAAAGATTTGAAATTGCGAAAATATGTAAACTATCTGTACACTTTATAGTTTAGTTTCAATAGTATATATATATATATCCTAAACGATCAGAAAAACAAAACAGAAAATAACAAAAAGTATTAACAAAAAAGTTTTTGATTTGCAAAATTGTTGTGTCGGAAAAAGTCTCCACAGGAAAATAAACTGATTTTATTTTTCTTTTTGTTTAATAGAAAAAAGTTTCGAAATTTAGTTTTTTTTTTTTGGTTTACTATATGTGTTTTTGTAGATATTTTCAAAATAATTTCAATATATGTAGATGCAAGTTTTAATTTTATAGTTGTAGATAAAAAAAACGCGAAATATTTAGTGAAAATCCAAAATAATTATAAAAAATCCAAAATAATAATTGCATGCGAAAAATATCCAAAAAATTATTCCAACATTAAATTGTCAATCTGATCAGGTGAACACAGCTATTATTTTGCAAATCTATGTATTTGCAAACAGTATTGCCGTGAGGTACAATGAACTAGTACCTTTTATTTTTTCAAAATAATTAGAAATTTTATTAATATTTGTAATTACTTTTAAGTATTTATTAGTTCTTTATTAGCTTGTATAGTTTAGTAGTTTTGAATACTAACGAAAAGGAATAATACTTTTTATCAAAAGAACTATTTTTGTTTTAAGTTGTTGGTAAAAATATTTTTAATTTTTGCTTAAAATAATTAAAATGTTAATTATTTATAAATGTTTCTTGTAGATGTAGTGTAACATTATATAACTATATACAATTTATTATTTATACATATCGTATTTTTCGATAACTATGAGAAAAATAGTTTTTGAAAATTTTAAAATATTTTTTTTTTAAAAATATTTGTATTTTAGTAAAAATTGCTAAAATGTAATTTATTACTATTGGCTATAATTTTTATTTAGTTGTAACCAAATTCCGAATATATTTTGTCAATAGAAATAATGCTGATATTGTTTTTTATTAAAGTTGTTTTTAATAATAAAATTCATCGGTAATACTGATAAAATTATGTAGATGAATAAATATGTATGTGACAAAAAAAAATAATTGGAAGCAAAACAAAATTAATTGGAACTATGAGAGCTTACTATAAAATAATGAGTCTCTTATTGTAAGAGATGTAAAAGTTTACAATTCAGGAATGTTAATAAGCTAATGAAAGAGCAGTGATGGTATTACAACGAAGAGTATGTTGTAAGAGAATATCACAAACGAATATGTATAAACAAGCGTAATCCAAAATAAGAGAATGATATTCTCGAAAATTCTTATTGAGAAAGAGATGAGAACGCAGTAAAAAGTTTTATCATAAAGAGACGAGTTGTAATGTTAAATATCACTCAAGAGTAATGTCGTTAACATAACTTCCTCTGTTAATGCAAGAAACGAAATGTAAAATAAATCATAAAATTTTTATTAAAATGTTGAACAAAGTGGTAAAACGAAATTAACACCACAGATTTCTTTTATTATGAAAGTAATGCGATGAAAAATTTATAAGTTGATGAACGTTTACTTACTGGTAGTGATCGTTTAGATGATAAAGATTATTTTCCAGCTTATCCAAAAATAAATCCAAAATTTTGTGCAAATATGTATATCCACTTTAGCAAATGAATTCTTCAAATTTTATCTTCTATTTCTGGTTTTAATTGCTTATCCTTTTCTTCCACTTCGTAATTTTTATTTTAGTTAAAATATATTTGTTTTAAATTTTCCAATTTTTTAATGATTTTATTTGTAGATTTTGTTCGTAATTTTAAGGTTTTTAGCACTGTTGTTTAGTATTTATGTAGGTTGTAATTTTAATAATTTTGAATATAATTAATATATTTATGTAATTTTATATATTTATTGCTTTCAAAAATTTTAAGTTGTTTCTTTTTTATTGTGTATGCAAATTTTTAGACACTAAATGTCAATTACTAATATAACCAATTTTTTTTTATAAATTAATGCACCAAAAGAAACGTGTTTTTAAAACTTTCTTAGATTGACTCTTCTTTTAAACTAATTTCTCCTAACTGCACTTCGAAGACAAAGCAAAAACATAACGTACCTTGGAATATTAACAATTGCAAATATGTATGTAAAGATGTTGATGGGAATGAGCAGTCCAAAGAAATCTCAGAGAATAAGAGTGCGCTTCCAGCGGTTTTATCCGGTCGATCGGGCCAAATGAAGGGGTGAAGGAATGGAGAATAGGAGTCTCTATGGAGAGTTGGAAACGTCAAAAAAACCTCTGAGCCGAGAATTGTAGATAAATAAAATAATTAGTTTATTTTATTTATCTCGAACAAAAAGCTCAACAAACCCAGCGAGCAAATGAATGAAAAAAGAAATAGAAATAAAACAAATAGAATTAGGTTTAGGAATGGAACCAAGGAGTTTTTATTTTGCGTACCTTCTCAGTTGGCTGCTAAAAGAATAAGAACAATAGAAAGTTATGGACAGAAAGGAAACAGTATGGTAGACATTGGGTCCAAACTGACAGCTAGTTTTGGGCATTATTACGGAAAGAGATGACATGCTTTTGACAACTGGCCGTGTTGCTAATGTTGCAAGAATATTTGCAAACATTGTCATTACTATATTAATGCAGGAGTCGGAATAGTGACTTTTGGCATTAACATATAGAAAAACTGTTATACCGACACTTTTTCTTTAGAAAAACTGTTATACTAACACTTTTTCTATAGAAAACTGTTATACTAACACTTTTTTTATAGAAAAACTGTTATACCAACACTTTTTCTATAGAAAAACTGTTATACCAACACTTTTTCTATAGAAAAACTGTTATACCAACACTTTTTTTTATAAAAAAACTGTTATACCAACTCTTTTCTATAAAAAAAACCGTTAAACCAACACTTTTTCTATAGAAAAACTGTTATACCAACACCTTTTCTATAGAAAAACTGTTATACCAACACTTTTTCTATAGAAAAACTGCCATACCAACACTTCTTCTACAGAAAAACAGCCAAACCAACAGTTTTTCTATAGAAAAACTGTTATACCAATAGTTTTTATATAGAAAAACTGTTATACCGACACTTTTTCTTTAGAAAAACTGTTATACTAACACTTTGTCTATTTAAAAACTGTTATACTAACACTTTTTCTATAGAAAACTGTTATACCAACACTTTTTCTATAGAAAAACTGTTATACCAACACTTTTTCTATAGAAAAACTAACTACAATTTTTCTATAGAAAAGCTGTATACCAACGCCTTTTCTAGAGAAAACTGATATACCAACACTTTTTCTATACTTTTTATATAGAAAAATTGTTATACCAGTACTTTTTCTATAGAAAAACTGTTATACCAATACTTTCTCTATAGAAAAACTGTTATACCAACACTTTTTCTATAGAAAAACTGTTATACCATTACTTCTTCTATAGAAAAACTGTTATATCAACACTTTTTTTATAGAAAAACTGTTCTACCAATACTTTTTCTATAGAAAAACTGTTATACCAACACTTTTTCTATAGAAGAACTGTTATACCAACACTTTTTCTGTAGAAAAACTGTTATACCAATAGTTTTTATATAGAAAAACTGTTATACCGACACTTTTTCTTTAGAAAAACTGTTATACCGACACTTTTTCTTTAGAAAAACTGTTATACTAACACTTTTTCTATAGAAAAACTATTATACCAACACTTTTTCTATAGAAAAACTGTTATACCAACACTTTTTCTATAGAAAAACTGTTATACCAACACTTTTTCTATAGAAGAACTGTTATACCAACACTTTTTCTATAGAAAAACTGTTATACCAACACTTTTTCTATAGAAAAACTGTTATAGCAACACTTTTTCTATAGAAAAACTGTTATAGCAACACTTTTTCTATTTAAAAACTGTTATACCAACACTTTTTCTATATAAAAGCTGTTATACAAACACTTTTTCTATAGAAAAACTGTCATACCGACACTTTTTCTATAGAAAAACTTTTGTACTAACACTTTTTCTATAGAATAACTGTTATACCAACCCTTTTTCTATTGACAAACTGTTATACCTACACTTTAAATAAAGAAAAACTGTTATACCAACACTTTTTCTATAAAAAAACTGTTATACAAAATTTTTTTTAAGGGGTTATTGTTTTGGGCCTTGAATCTTTTCCCTATTAGTTTATAATAAAATTAAAGTTTGCAGTTTTGGCATGAATAAGTACATACATCAAACATTGTTTATGTCTGAGCGTATTTATATAAATAAGACTTTTTGAACAAAGATGAAAGAAAATTATTATTAACACCAATGCCTTAACATTCCAGCCAAATGTTATTAGCAAAAACTGAACACTTCAGATAGATTTTTTCAGATTTTATATATTTCATTTAGACTAAAATTCATTAGAGATAAAGACTAGTCTTTTTCGAGGCACAGGTGTATTTCTTAACACTTATATATACATTTGGTTGATGATAAATGATGGGTAAAGGAACTTCGTCTTATGCAAAATATGAAAGCAGAAAAACACAAATTTTTAGAAAATTCCTATGAAAGTGTTGAAAAGAAAGTTTTCGATTTTTCGTTGGCAGTAATTCTTGTACGAAATACTTAAACTTCAATTATTTATATAATTTACAAGGATGTTCACTAAAACAACGTCTTTCAGTTTGTGTGAGATCATGTGTACGTCTTCTTAAGTATTTTCAAGTTTTGACATTCTTATTAAATAAATAGACATAAGGATATTGAGCTCCTTCAGAATTAACTTTTGTTGGAATTATATGAGATTTAGTTAGGTAAATAATGTGTTGATACCGGAAAGAAGGCCTAAAAGGAATTAGTGTTTCTGAAAGATTATTTTTTTTGCCGAATTTAGGTTTTTTTTTACTTAGTTCACAGAAATCAACAGTTTTCGAGTTTCGCGAATATTTATTGCGAAACCTTCTCCATATAAATAACGCTTTATATTATCCATTATCCATTGAATTAAGCGTAGTGAAGTTATCTTTACCCACTAGGTATAATTTTTGTCGGTTTTTTCAACTAGCACAGTGTTATTATTATTTAAATAATATTTAATTATACAACTATAGCTGTATTATATCACGCTACACAGATTATAGATATTAGATTTAATTAGAAATTTAATAATTTAATTACTGTTCAATTATACCAAATTGAAATGTTTGTAATAATGGGTCAAATATTGTTGCTTTTGACACTTTTGATGACACATCAAAAACCACCATGACTGAAACACCACCAATTCCACCCACTTCCCTCTGTTTTCCGAATGTCACTGGTTAAGTATGTATTCAATTTTGAACACTTATTGTTATTGTTTCAATTGATTAGTCATTGATGACACTGCAACCACAATCGTAATCAACTCAAGTCGATTTAAGTGCCTATTAAACACAATTTCAGGGGCTAAAAATAAAATGGCAGACATTCAGATGATGGGGAATGGTCACTTTTGTTTTCGCACAGAAACAAAAAGATAATTTATACAGGCAAAGCCGGGTATAACGAATCCCGATTTAACGAAAATTGGATGTAACGAACGCTATTATTTTTTCCATTGAATACTTTATATAGCGAATATTAAGCAAATTTAATACGCGATATAACGAATAATAAAAAAAGTTATGTAAAATTTCCATGAATTTAAACATTTTACTAATGTGTATTTGAAACCCCACTAAAAAGACAGTAAAAAAACAAGTAAAAAATATGTAAACTGTGCAAAAAAAGAATCAAATTGTCGTTTTCGTAAGATTTTGACCGATTCCAACGAAAATTTCGTACAGTGATTTTTAAATCTTAAAGAAATATTTCCTCTTAATTTTGTATAAATATAATAAAATTTGAGGGCAAAATCTAAATTTCGAGAAGCCAGACCTATGAAAGGTTCCTGAAATAAAGAACCGATTTCAGTATTGTTAGTCTAACTATAAAAAAGATGTCTGTACTAACTTTCATGAAATTATCCTTGAAAATGGGACTTTAATAAGAAGATTACAGGGATGACAAGCCTGAGGGCAAAATCTAAATTTCGAGAAGCCAGACCTATGAAAGGTTCCTGAAATAAAGAACCGATTTCAGTATTGTTAGTCTAACTATAAAAAATATGTCTGTACTAACTTTCATGAAATTATCCTTGAAAATGGGACTTTAATAAGAAGATTACAGGGATGACAAGCCTGAACAGCAGTCGAACGAACTGACATCGTTAAATCGACTCAGTTATTGATTATGAGTAGATTAGTAGGTGGTGTCAGACCAATATATCTATGGTGGTGTAGAGTATAAAAACTTTGCGATATAACGAATATTTCTATATTACGAATGAGCCTGACATTATATCGTTCGTTATACCGGGAGTTGCCTGTATTCTAAATTAATTTGAAAGATTTTAGATGTAAATTAATGAGAATATTTCAAGAGAAAAGTGTCTTTCTATAGAAAAAGTGTTGGTATAACAGTTTTTCTATAGAAAAAGTGTTGGTATAACAGTTTTTCTATAGAAAAAGTATTGGTATAACGGTTTTTTATAGAAAAAGTGTTGGTATAACAGTTTTGCTATAGAAAAGGTGTTGGTATAACAGTTTTTCTATAGAAAAAGTGTTGGTATACCAGTTTTTCTATAGAAAAAGTGTTTGTATAACAGGTTTCTATACAAAAAGTGTAGGTATAACAGTTTTTCTATAGAAAAAGTGTTGGTATAACAGTTTTGCGATAGCAAAAGTGTTGGTATAACAGTTTTGCTATAGAAAAAGTCTTGGTATAACAGTTTTTCTACAGAAAAGGTCTTGCTATAACAGTTTTTCTATAGAAAAAGTCTTGGTATACCAGTTTTTCTATAATAAAAGTGTTGGTATAACAGCTTTTCTATAGAAAAAGTGTTGGTATAACAGTTTTTCTATAGAAAAAGTGCTGGTATAACAGTTTTTCTATAGAAAAAGTGTTGGTGTAACAGTTTTTCTATAGAAAAAGTGCTGGTATAACAGCTTTTCTATAGAATAAGTGCTGGTATAACAGTTTTTCTATAGAAAAAGTGCTGTTATAACAGTTTTTCTATAGAAAAAGTGCTGGTATAACAGTTTTTCTATAGAAAAAGTGTTGGTGTAGCAGTTTTTCTATTTAAAAAGTGTTGGTGTAGCAGTTTTTCTGTAGAAAAAGTATTGATGTACCAGTTTTTCTATAGAAAAAGTGTTGGTGTAGCAGTTTTTTTATTTAAAAAGTGTTGGTGTAGCAGTTTTTCTATAAAAAAAAGTGTTGGTGTTACAGTTTTCTATACAAAAAGTGTAGGTATAACAGTTTTTCTATAGAAAAAGTGTTGGTATAACAGTTTTGCGATAGCAAAAGTGTTGGTATAACAGTTTTTCTATAGGAAAAGTGTTGGTATAACAGTTTTTCTATAAAAAAAGTGTTGGCATAACAGTTTTTCTATAGAAAGGGTTTTGGTTTAATAGTTTTTCTAGAGAAAAAGTGTTGGTATAATAGTTTTTCTACAGAAAATGTGTTGGTATAACAGCTTTTCTATAAAAAAAAATGTTGGTATACTGACACTTTTTCCATAGAAAAAGTGCTGGTATAACAGTTTTTCTATAGAAAAGGTGTTGGTATAACAGTTTTTCTATAAAATAAGTGTTGGTATAACAGTTTTTCTATAGAAAAAGTGTTGGTATAACAGTTTTTCTATAGAAAAAGTGTTGGCATAACAGTTTTTCTATAGAAAGGGTTTTGGTTTAATAGTTTTTCTAGAGAAAAAGTGTTGGTATAACAGTTTTTCTATAGAAAAGGTGTTGGTATAACAGTTTTCTATAGAAAAGGTGTTGTTATAACAGTTTTTCTATAGACAAAGTGTTAGTATAACAGTTTTTCTATAGAAAAAATGTTAGTATAACAGTTTTTTTTTATAGAAAAAGTGTTGGTATAACAGTTTTTCTATAGAAAAATTGTAGGTATAGAAAAAGTAATAGAAAACAGTTTTGCTATAGAAAAATTGTTGGTATAACAGTTTTTCTATAGAAAAGGTGTAGATGCAGCAGTTTTTCTATAGAAATAGTGTTGGTATAACAGTTTTGCTATAGAAAAAGTGTTGGTATAACAGTTTTTCTATAGAAAAAGTGTTGGTATAACAGCTTTTCTATAAAAAAAAAAATGTTGGTATACTGACACTTTTTCCATAGAAAAAGTGCTGGTATAACTGTTTTTCTTTAGAAAAAGTGTTAGTGTAACAGTTTTTTTATAGAAAAAGTATTGGTATAACAGTTTTTCTATAGAAAAAGTGTTGGTGTAACAGTTTTTCTACAGAAAAAGTGTTGGTATAACAGTTTTTCTATAGAAAAAGTGTTGGTATAACAGTTTTTCTACAGAAAAAGTGTTGGTATAACAGTTTTTCTACAGAAAAAGTGTTGGTATAACAGTTTTTCTACAGAAAAAGTGTTTGTACTACAGTTTTTTTCTATAAATTCAAAATTTAATGCTATATCTTTGTGCATATATGTTTGGGTTTACCCTTTTTCATCTTTTTATATGAACACAATATATTTTTTTTTTATTTTCCATTACAAAATTAATTTCATTAAAAGAAATTTTGTGGAAAACTCTAAATGAAAATCCAGCTATAATTTATCAAACTTAGAATGTTATTTTCTTAACTTTATGTTTTCTTTACAGGATTATTGCCTAACATTAATCGAACTCTATCGA
Source organism: Stomorhina lunata (assembly GCA_933228675.1). Lineage (NCBI taxonomy): Eukaryota > Metazoa > Arthropoda > Insecta > Diptera > Rhiniidae > Stomorhina > Stomorhina lunata. The sequence continues at coordinate 35,132,680 of OW121744.1, read as the reverse complement.
AAATTTATTTCTGTTCATTCGAAATATAACATAAGGATTATTTAAAGAAAACAAAAAGATCCACAATTTAATTTCCGCCTTTAGCAAATATATAATTTTAAACCTGTGAAATATTTGGCAAAAAACACACATTCATCCATATCTTCGGACACATGATAAATGACAAGACAATAAAAAAAGCATTATAAAAATAAGTCATTTTATATGGCTATAATGAATTTTAAATACACTATAATAAATACGGGTTTATAGCACAAAGTTCGACAATAGTTGTAGTCATGAGTAAAGTAAATTTACTTACTTGCTATTGGATACTCTGTACTATTGAGATCATGTTTTGACCGATTTGAAAAGTCCCAGTACCAAAACATATGAACCAAAGTGGGTCTAGTACCAAAAATAAATTAACCAAATTTTAGGCTAATATACCAATAACAATGCCGTAAATGAGTCCATTTTCAAAATGAGGATTCTATGACTGAAATTTTGTAAAAGTAAATACATCTTAAATGATAAACCAATGTTATCACCGGTGGAGGTGAAAGGTATAAAAATCGAAATAAAACCAAAAGTACTACTTAAGTGTCTGTAGTACGAATATAATAGTTATATACTAAATGTAATATATTAAACCTTTCTTTGCTCGTTAGTTGGGTTTTTCTTTTTTGGGAACTAATGTTTTAACACACCTCCCGACACACATTAAAATAATGACATTTATTAATTTTATGGAATGCTTATACAACATCTGTATCTGTATCTATCTGCTGCGAAAGATACTTTCCTAACTCCTCATGTTTGTATATACTCAAAACTTGTAAACATTTTGTCATTAAGGTTTTAACCTTAGATGAGATTTGAATTGGTTTAAAAGGTGTTCCTTTCTGACTTGTAAGTATAACTAAGAATATTCTCTCAACTATAAAATAACATAAATTAGTAAGTATGGAACAAATTTATATAGTATAACTTTTTATGCCCAGTGAACAATTTGATTTGAAGTCAATTGTAGAAAAATGTTACACGTGTTCTAGGCCAGGCATAACAGATTCTACGAAAAAAAAGTGTTGTATAACAGTTTTTCTATAGAAAAAGTGTTAAAATAATAGCTTCACAATAGAAAACATGTTGGTATAACAGTTTTTCTATAGAAAAATTGATAGTGTAATCGTTTTTCTATAGAAAACGTGTTAGTATAACAGTTTTCTATAGAAAGAGTGTTAGTATAACAGTTTTTCTTTAGAAAATGTGATAGTATAACAGTTTTCTGTAGAAAAATTATTAGTATAACAGTTTTTCTATAGAAAAAGTGTTGGTATAACAGTTTTTCTATAGAAAAAGTGTTGGTATAACAGTTTTTCTATAGAAAAAGTGTTGGTATAACAGTTTTTCTATAGAAAAAGTGTTGGTATAACAGTTTTTCTATAGAAAAAGTGTTGGTATAACAGTTTTTCTATAGAAAAAGTGTTGGTATAACAGTTTTTCTATAGAAAAAGTGTTGGTATAACAGTTTTTCTATAGAAAAAGTGTTGGTATAACAGTTTTTCTATAGAAAAAGTGTTGGTATAACAGTTTTTCTATAGAAAAAGTGTTGGTATAATAGTTTTTCTATAGAAAAAGTGTTGGTATAACAGTTCTTCTATAGAAAAAGTGTTGGTATTACAGTTTTTCTATAGAAAAAGTGTTGGTATAACAGTTTTTCTATAGAAAAAGTGTTGGTATAACAGTTTTTCTATAGAAAAATTGTTGGTATAACAGTTTTTCTATAGAAAAAGTGTTGGTATAACAGTTTTTCTATAGAAAAAGTGTTGGTATAACAGTTTTTCTATAGAAAAAGTGTTGGTGTAACAGTTTTTCTATAGAAAAAGTGTTGGTATAACAGTTTTTCTATAGAAAAAGTGTTGGTATAACAGTTTTTCTATAGAAAAAGTGTTGGTATAACAGTTTTTCTATAGAAAAAGTGTTGGTATAACAGTTTTTCTATAGAAAAAGTGTTGGTATAACAGTTTTTCTATAGAAAAAGTGTTGGTATAACAGTTTTTCTATAGAAAAAGTGTTGGTATAACAGTTTTTCTATAGAAAAAGTGTTGGTATAACAGTTTTTCTATAGAAAAAGTGTTGGTATAACAGTTTTCTATAGAAAAAGTGTTGGTATAACAGTTTTCTATAGAAAAAGTGTTGGTATAACAGTTTTTCTATAGAAAAAGTGTTGGTATAACAGTTTTTCTATAGAAAAAGTGTTGGTATAACAGTTTTTCTAAAGAAAAATTGTTGGTATAACAGTTTTTCTATAGAAAAAGTGTTGGTATAACAGTTTTTCTATAGAAAAAGTGTTGGTGTAACAGTTTTTCTATAGAAAAAGTGTTGGTGTAACAGTTTTTCTATAGAAAAAGTGTTGGTATAACAGTTTTTCTATAGATAAAGTGTTGGTATATCAGTTTTTCTATAGAAAAAGTGTTTGTATAACAGGTTTTCTATAGAAAGTGTTTAGCAAAACACGATGAAAATGTTCGCCGGGTAATCATGTGTTAAAATGTGTATGTCTATGTATCATCATGCATGGAGCAATAAAAGTTGAGTCATTATGTTTGTGTGGATCATTAGTTTGATTGCTTTTACCATTCTTTTATTATTTGGCTTGAAAACAATAGAAATACAAAAACATTTTGATAAAGGGCAGATTTTCTATATTACCAGCTAAGAGTGAGTAATGAAGAGAAACTTAAGCAAAGAATTATCAAGGGTTTAATAAAGGAAAAGACATTTATTAAAAGACCCTTTCCACGTCTAAACAAAGACAAAAAAAGAAAACAATAAAAATATTTTCACATAGTTTTTATGCGGTTCACAGAGAAGGCGTGAATAGTTACTTTGTATCACTTTTATTTTGTGAGTGCGAATATTTTTTTACCATTAGAAAATGTAAAAAATTTTTCACGCAACAATAGAATCTTTTTATTCATTCTGGGCGATTTCACTATACATTAATATGGTTAGTTTATGGAACTAAGTTATGTACTTAGACTTGATAGAAAGCTAGGCAGACGATAGATTGACGAAATAGTTGATTTTAGTACGTAATACATAATAAAAACGACAGATTCCCAGATTTAACATCTTTATTCTTTCAAAATCAATTTGATTATTCCTTGTAACAGTTATATATTAGTCAAAATTCTTATCTAAGTAATTATTTTCCAGGGACACCCTAACTTATGAATAGGAAAAGAAATTAAAATTGATGTACTGCCAGTTTAACATTAAAGCCCTTTCCTTTGTCAGTATTTAAAATTAATCTGATTAAAAGTTTAGAAATTACTTATTCATTACTTTAGTGAAACCCAAGTTCTAAGCCTACAGTTGGATATCGTATATAGCGTGGAGCAGTGGCTGTAAGCTAGTCATAACTTACATTTTTTGTTATTTGTTGAGAAAATTTTCTACCAAAAAAAATTTTATAATGAAAATTTTCAATAGAAAAATTTTGTTGCGAAAAATTTTTATAAAGAACTTTTCTATTTTTTCTACAAAAAAATTTAAATCGAAAATTTTCTATAAATTTTTTTTATATTTTTAATTTTATACCAAAAATTTCTATACTAAAATTTTTTTTATAGACAAATTTTAATATCGAAAATTTTCTATAGAAAAATATTAATATTGAAAACTTTCTATAGAAAAAATTTGACATTGAAAGTTTTCTATAGAAATTTTAGAGTAAAATTTTCTACAAAAAATTTTAATATCGAAAACTTTCTGTAGAAAAATTTCTAAAGAAAAAATTTGTTATTGAAAATTTTCTATAGAAAAATTTAAGTGCCGACATTATTCTATAGAAGAGTTTTAATATATACAAAAATTTTCTATAAAAAATTTTATATCGAAAATTCTCTACAAGAATTTTTATATCTAAATTTTTCTATAAAAATTCTTATATTGAAAAATTTTTTATAGACAAATTTTACATCGAAAATTTTCTATAGAAAATAATATCGGAAATTTTTTATAAAAATTGTTTTTTCGAACTCAATTTTAAATTTGTAAAATTTTTTTTTAAGAAAAATTTTCAATAAAAATTATTAATATAAAATTTATCTTTAAAAAATATTCGAAAATTGTTTATAGGAAAATTTGAATATCGCAAAATTTTTATAATAAAATTTAAACATCGAAATTTTTTTATAGAAAAATTTTAAAATCGAAAATTTTCTGTAGAAAAATTAAAATATCGAAAATTTTCCGAATAAAAATTTTGTGTAGAAAAATTTCAATATTGCAAATTTTCTATCGAGAATATTGTAAGGAAAAATATTAATATCGAAACCTTTTTATAGAAAAATTTTAATATCGAAAAATTTTCTGTGCAACAATTTTAATATGGAAAATTTTTATAGAAAAACTTTAATATGGAAAATTTTCTGTAGAAAAACTTTAATATCAAAAATTTTCTCTACAAAAATTTTAATATCGAAAATTTTCTACAGAACAATTTTAATATCGAAAATTTTTTATGGAAAAATTTTAATATAAAAAATTTTCTATACAAAAATTTTAAAACCGAAATTTTCAATTATTTTCAATTAAAAATTTTAAAAACAATATAGAAAACTTTTAATATCGAAAATTTTTTATCGAAAAATTTTAAAATCGAAAATTTTTTCTAGAAAAATTATAATATCGAAAATTTTTTATAGAAAGATTTTAATATCGAAAAATTTTTCTAGAAAAATTTTAATATCGAAAATTTTCTCTAGACAAATTTTAATAGCGAACATTTTTTCTAAAAAAATTTTAATATAGAAAATTTTCTAAAGTACAATTTTAATATCGAAAATTTTTTATAGAAAAATTTTATTATCAAAAATTTTCTATAGAAAAATGTTAATATCGAAAATTTTCCATAGAGAAATTTTAATATCGAAAATTTTCCATAGAAAAATTTTAATATCGAAAATTTTCCATAGAAAAATTTTAATATCGAAAATTTTCCATAGAAAAATTTTCCATAGAAAAATCTTAAAATCTATAATTTTCTATAAAAAAAATTTAATAACGATAATTATATATAAACAAAAATTTTAAAATCGAAAATTTTCAATCAAAAATTTTCTATAAAAATGTTCAAAATCAAACATTTTCCATAGAAAAATTTTAAAATCAGAAATTTTCCACACAAAATTTTTAAAATCAAAAATTTTCACAGAAAAATTTTAATATCTAAAATTTTTTTATAGCAAAAGTTTAAAATCAAAAACATAAAAAAAATTTAATAAAAAAATTTTAATTTCAAAAATTTTCTATAGAAAAATTTTAATATCAAAAATTTTCTATAGAAAAATTTTAATATCAAAAATTTTCTATAGAAAAATTTTAATATCAAAAATTTTCTATAGAAAAATTTTAATATAGAAAATTTTCTATAGAAAAATTTTAATATCGAAAATTTTCTATAGAAAAATTTTAATATCGAAAATTTTCTATAGAAAAATTTTAATATCGAAAATTTTATATAGAAAAATTTTAATATCGAAAATTTTCTATAGAAAAATTTTAATATCGAAAATTTTTTCTAGAAAAATTTTAATATCGAAAATTTTCTCTAGACAAATTTTAATATCGAAAATTTTCTAAAGAAATATTTTTATATCAAAAAAAAAATTGTTATTATTAATTTTAATATCGAACATTTTTTATAGACAAATTTTATTATCAAAAATTTTCTATAGAAAAATTTTAATATCGAAAATGTTCCATAGAAAAATTTTAATATCGAAAATTTTCCATAGAAAAATTTTAATATCGAAAATTTTCCATAGAAAAATTTTAATATCGAAAATTTTCCATAGAAAAATTTTAATATCGAAAATTTTCCATGGAAAAATTTTAATATCGAAAATTTTCCATAGAAAAATTTTCTATAGAAAAATCTTAAAATCTATAATTTTCTATAAAAAAATTTAATAACGATAATTATATATAAACAAAAATTTTAAAATCGAAAATTTTCAATAAAAATTTTAAAATCAAAAATTTTCTATAAAAATGTTAAAAATCAAACATTTTCCATAGAAAAATTTTAAAATCAGAAATTTTCCACAGAAAATTTTTAAAATCAAAAATTTCCACAGAAAAATTTTAATATTTAAAATTTTTATAGCAAAATTTTAAAACCAAAAATATAAAAAAATTTTAATAAATAAAATTTAATATCAAAAATTTTCTATAGAAAAATTTTAATATCAAAAATTTTCTATAGAAAAATTTTAATATCAAAAAGTTTCTATAGACACATTTTAATATCGAATATTTTCTATAGAAAAATGTTAATATCGAATATTTTCTATAGAAAAATGTTAATATTGAAAATTTTCTGTAGAAAAATTTTAATATCGAAAATTTTCTATAGAAAAATTTTAATATAAAATATTTTCTATAGAAAAATTTTAATATCGAAAATTTTCTATAGAAAAATTTAAATATCGAAAATTTTCTATAGAAAAATTTTAATATCGAATATTTTCTATAGAAAAATTTAAATATCGAAAGTCTTCTACAGAAAAATTTTAACATCGAAAATTTTCTATAGAAAAATTTTAATGTCGAAGAGTTTCTGAACAAAAATGTTAATATCGAAAATTTTCTATCGAAAAATTTTAATATCGAAAATTTTCTATGGAAAAATTTTAATATCGAAAATTTGCCATAGAAAAATTTTAATATCGAAAATTTTCTATAGAAAAATTTTAATAACGAAAATTTGTCTATAGGAAATTTATATCGAAAACTTTTCTATAGAAAATTTATATCGAAAAATTAAAAAAAAAATTATATTGAAAATTTGTCTATAAAAAATTTATTTATATCTCAAATTTTTTTTGAAGAAATTTTTATATCGAAAATTTTTTAAAAAAATATTTTTATATCGAAAAAAATTGTTATTCCTGTGTAAAAAGTTTATTTTGTTTTAAATAAAATATGGGATTATGTTGAGACTTAACCCATTAAGCATTTTTTATTTCTTAAAGATATGACTCTTTAACAGCAAGTGCTTGACTTTAACATGTTAAGAGGGTAAATATTTTTACTTGGCATGAAAATTCTTACTTTTTTTTTTGTTTTGGTTAACGCCTCATTACGACATACACACACATACTTAAACATGAATCCTTGTTAGGCAATAACAGAGTAAAAGGGCTATGGCTACAGTACATACATACATTTATATATTAAATACGGTAAGAGCCACAACAACAAAAAACATCAAACAAAACTATTAACAACAACAATAACAAGAAAAGTAGCATCCTTTAGAGGATAAATGTAATTTCATAAAAGGCAAACTAACTACATTTTATACATAAGTGTTAAGATTTGTTGTACTTAAGATGTTACTTAAGCTCCTCTACTTGTATTATGGTAATTTGTATACAAAGACAAGAAGGCGGCAAGCATTTGGAGGACTTTGTTGTTAGCTGTCGTCTGGGAGGTTTTTTGGTGAAACTACTGTAAGATTGGAGAAGGAAACATTTTATTTATTACAAAATGGAATAACTTTTTTAAAACTATTCCATGGATTTTTGAATTTTAGGACTTCGGGAGAGCTGCTTGATCTAGGTGCATCTATTTTTTTGCAGTGGTTTTGACATCATTCGAAAATCCATGGCTCGTTGTGATGAAGTCGCAAACTAACACAAACTTATTATACCGATATTCCTTATGGTGCACGGTGGGTTGAAAAAAAAAACAAGGAGCATAATTCATGACCTTTGTATAAAAAATTTCCGACATAAAAATTTTTCTATAGATAATATTCGTTATTAAAATTTTTTACAATTTTAATATCGAACATTTTTTTAGAAAAATTTTAAAGTCAACAATTTTTTATAGAAAATTTTTTTATAAATAGATTTTCTTTAAAAAAATTTTAATATGGGAAATTTTCGTTTAAAAAATTTTAATATCGAAAATTTTCTATAGAAAATTTTAAGTATCAAAAACTTTCTATAGCAAAATTCCGATATCAAAATTTTCTATAGAAAATTTTCGATAAAAAAATTTTAATATCGAAAATTTTCTATAAAAAATTTAAATATCTAAAATTTTCTATAGAAAAATTTAATATCGAAAATTTTCTACAGAAAAAATTCAATATTGAAAATTTTCTAGACAAAAATGTAATGTCAAAAAACTTGTATAGAAAAATTTGAATATCGAAAATTTTCATTTAAAAAATTTTAAAATCGAAAATTTTCTTTAATAGAATTTAAAAATCAAAAATTTTCTATAAATTTTAATATCGAAAATTTAGTATATAAAAATTTAAATTTTGAAAATTTTGTATAGAAAAAGTTTAATATCGAAAATTTTCTATAGAAAAATTTTAATATCGAAAATTTTCTATAGAAAAATTTTAATATCGAAAATTTTCTATAGAAAAATTTTAATATCGAAAATTTTCTATAGAAAAATTTTAGTATCAACAATTTTTTATAGAAAATTTTTTTATGAATAGATTTTCTTTAAAAAAATTTTAATATGGGAAATTTTCGTTTAAAAAATTTTAATATCGAAAATTTTCTATAGAAAATTTTAAGTATCAAAAACTTTCTATAGCAAAATTCTGATATCAAAATTTTCTATAGAAAATTTTCGATAAAACAAATTTTAACATCGAAAATTTTCTATAAAAAAATTTAAATATCGAAAATTTTCTATAGAAAAATTTAATATCGAAAATTTTCTACAGAAAAAATTCAATATTAAAAATTTTCTAGACAAAAATGTAATTTCAAAAAACTTGTATAGAAAAATTTGAATATCGAAAATTTTCATTTAAAAAATTTTAAAATCGAAAATTTTCTTTAATAGAATTTAAAAATCAAAAATTTTCTATAAATTTTAATATCGAAAATTTAGTATATAAAAATTTAAATTTTGAAAATTTTGTATAGAAAAAGTTTAATATCGAAAATTTTCTATAGAAAAATTTTAATATCGAAAATTTTCTATAGAAAAATTTTAATATCGAAAATTTTCTATAGAAAAATTTTAATATCGAAAATTTTCTATAGAAAAATTTTAGTATCAACAATTTTTTATAGAAAATTTTTTTATGAATAGATTTTCTTTAAAAAAATTTTAATATGGGAAATTTTCGTTTAAAAAATTTTAATATCGAAAATTTTCTATAGAAAATTTTAAGTATCAAAAACTTTCTATAGCAAAATTCTGATATCAAAATTTTCTATAGAAAATTTTCGATAAAACAAATTTTAACATCGAAAATTTTCTATAAAAAAATTTAAATATCGAAAATTTTCTATAGAAAAATTTAATATCGAAAATTTTCTACAGAAAAAATTCAATATTAAAAATTTTCTAGACAAAAATGTAATTTCAAAAAACTTGTATAGAAAAATTTGAATATCGAAAATTTTCATTTAAAAAATTTTAAAATCGAAAATTTTCTTTAATAGAATTTAAAAATCAAAAATTTTCTATAAATTTTAATATCGAAAATTAAGTATATAAAAATTTAAATTTTGAAAATTTTGTATAGAAAAAGTTTAATATCGAAAATTTTCTATAGAAAAATTTTAATATCGAAAATTTTCTATAGAAAAATTTTAATATCGAAAATTTTCTATAGAAAAATTTTAATATCGAAAATTTTCTATAGAAAAATTTTAATATCGAAAATTTTCTATAGCAAAATTTTAATATCGAAATTTTCTATAGAAAAATTTGTATAGAAAATTTTCTCTAAAAAAAATTTTAATATCGAAAATTGTTCTATTATTAAATTTAAACATCTTAAATTTTATATAGAAAAATTTATTATCGAAAATTTTCTACAGAAAAATTTTAATATCAAAAATTTTCTATAAAAAAAATTCAATATAGAAAATTGTCTTTTAAAAAATTTTAATATTTTATATAAAAATTTGAATTTTGTATAGAAAAATTTGTATATCGAAAATTTTCTATCAAGAATTATATCAAAAAAATTTTTATAGAAAATTTATATCGAAAATTTCTTTAAATAATTTTTAATATCAAATTTTTCTATGGAATCAAACATCAAAAGTTTTCTGTAGAAAAATTTTAATATCGAAAATTTTCTATAGAAATATTTAATATCGATAATTTTCTATAAAAAAATTTTACTATCCAAATTTTCTATAATAAAATTTAAACTTCTAAAATTTTCTTTAGAACAAATTTAGTATCAAAAATTTTCTATATAAAAATTTAATATGAAAAATTTTCTATAGAAAAATTTTAATATAGAAAATTTTCTATAATAAAATTTTAATATCGAAAATTTTCTATAAAAAAAATTTGAATATCAAAATTTTCTATAATAAAATTTTAATATCGAAAATTTTCTATAGAAAAGTTTAATATCAAAAATTTCTATAGAAAAATTTTTATATAGAAAATTTTCTTTTACAAAATTTTTATATCGAAAATTTTCTATTATACGATTTTTATATAGATTTTTTATTTTAATTTTAATATCGAAAATTTATAAAATTTGTATATCGACACTTTTCTAAAGAAAAATTTTAATATCGAAAATTTGGTATATAACATTTTAAATATTGAAAATTTTGTATCGAACATTTTCTATACAAGATTTATATCAAAAATTTTTTAATATCTTAATATCGAAAATTTTCTATACAAAAATTTTTATATCCATTTAAACTTTTCTATAGAAAATCAAAAATTTTTTATAGAAAAATTTTAATATCGAAAATTTTCTATAGAAAAATTTGAATTTCGAAAATATTCTACAGAAAATTTTTAATATCAAAATTTTCTATAAAAAAAAATTTAATATCGAAAATGTTCTATAATAAAATTTAAACATCTAAAATTTTCTATAGAAAAATTTAGTATTGAAAATTTTCTATAGAAAAAATTTAATATCGAAAATTTTCTATAGAAAAAATTTTATATCGAAAACTTTCTATAATAAAATTTTAATATCAAAAATTTCCTATAATAAAATTTAAACATCAAAAATTTTCTAAAGAAAAATTTTAAAAACGAGAATTTGCTTATAGAAAATTTTCTTAAGACAAATTTTAATATCGAAAATTTTCTACTGAAAAATTTTAATAACAAAAATTTTCTATGCAATTATTTCTATGGAAAAATTTTCTATAGAAAAATTTTAATATCGAAATTTTTCTATAGATAAATTTAATATCGAAAATTTTCTTTAAAAAATATTAATATCAAAATTTTCTATAAAAAATTTTCTATATTAAAATTTAAACATCTTAAATTTTCTGTAGAAAAATTTAGTATCGAAAATTTTCAATAGAAAAATTAAATATCAAAAATTTTCTATTAAAAAAATTTAACATAGAAAATTTCTATTAAAAAATTTTCTTAAAAAAAAAAATATCGGACATTTTCTATAATATAATTTTCGAAGATTTTCTATAGAAAAATTTGAATTTCGAAAATATTCTACAGAAAATTTTTAATATCAAAATTTTCTATAAAAAAAAATTTAATATCGAAAATGTTCTATAATAAAATTTAAACATCTAAAATTTTCTATAGAAAAAATTTAATATTGAAAATTTTCTATAGAAAAAATTTAATATCGAAAATTTTCTATAGAAAAAATTTTATATCGAAAACTTTCTATAATAAAATTTTAATATCAAAAATTTCCTATAATAAAATTTAAACATCGAAAATTTTCTAAAGAAAAATTTTAAAAACGAGAATTTGCTTATAGAAAATTTTCTTAAGACAAATTTTAATATCGAAAATTTTCTACTGAAAAATTTTAATAACAAAAATTTTCTATGGAATTATTTTCTATGCAATTATTTCTATGGAAAAATTTTCTATAGAAAAATTTTAATATTGAAATTTTTCTATAGATAAATTTAATATCGAAAATTTTCTTTAAAAAATATTAATATCAAAATTTTCTATATTAAAATTTAAACATCTAAAATTTTCTGTAGAAAAATTTAGTATCGAAAATTTTCAATAGAAAAATTAAATATCAAAAATTTTCCATTAAAAAATTTTAACATAGAAAATTTCTATTAAAAAATTTTCTTTAAAAAAAATATATCGGAAATTTTCTATAATAAAATTTAAACATCTAAAATTTTCTATCGAAAAATACAATGACGAAAATTTTCTATAAAAAAATTTAATATCAAAAATTTTCTAAAAGCAAAATTTTAGTATAGAAAATTTTCTTTTTAAAAATGTTAAAATCGAAAATTTTCTATAATAAAATTTTTTGTACAGAAAATTTATATTGAAAATTTTCTTTTGACAAATTTTTATATCGACAATTTTTTAAGACAAATTTATTATATAAAAACTTTTCATAGAAAATTTTTTATATCAAAAATTCTCTATAGAAAAATGCTTATTCTTATATTGAAAATTTTCTATAAAAAAATTTTATATCGAAAATTTTCTATAAAAAATTTTATATCGAAAATTTTCTTTAAAAAATTTTATATCGAAAATTTTCTATTAAAAATCTTTATATCAAAAATTTTCTGTAAAAAAATTTTATATCAAAAATTTTTTGTAAAAAAATTTTATATCGAAAATTTTCTATAAAAAAATTTTATATCGAAAATTTTCTATAAAAAATTTTATATCGAAAATTTTCTACAAAAAAAATTTTATATCGAAAATTTTCTATAAAAAAATTTTATATCAAAAATTTTCTATAAAAAAATTTTGTATTGAAAATTTTCTATAAAAAAAATTTATTTCGAAAATTTTCTATAAAAAATTTAATATCGACAATTTTCTTTAAAAAAATTTTATATAATTTTATATTTTCTATAAAAAAATTTTATATCAAAAATTTTCTATAAAAAAACTATATCGAAAATATTCTATAAAAAAATATTATATCGAAATTTTTCTAAAAAAAAATTTATATCGAAAATTTTCTACAAAAAAAATTTTATATCGAAAATGTTCTATAAAAAAATTTTATGTCAAAAATTTTCTATAAAAAAATTTTGTATTGAAAATTTTCTATAAAAAAAATTTATATCGAAAATTTTCTATAAAAAAATTTTATATCGAAAATTTTCTTTAAAAAAATTTTATATCGAAAATTTTCTTTAAAAAAATTTTATATCGAAAATTTTCTATAAAAAAATATCATATCGAAAATTTTCTAAAAAAAAAATTTATATCGAAAATTTTCTATAAAAAATTTTTCCATCGAAAATTTTCTGTAAAAAAATTTTATATTGAAAATTTTCTATAAAAAAATTTTATATCGAAAATTTTCTGTAAAAAAATTTTATATCGAAAATTTTCTATAAAAGAATTTATATCGAAAATTTTCTATAAAAAAATTTATATCGAAAATTTTCTATAAAAAAATTTATATCGAAAATTTTCTATAAAAAAATTTTCTATCGAAAATTTTCTATTAAAAAAAATTTTATATCGAAAATTTTCTATAAAAAAAATTTATATCGAAAATTTTCAATAACAAATTTATAAATCAGATCAGGGGCATTCGATATCGATCGAAATCTTAGATATTTTCAAAACATTTGTATAGCATACTTTAAGGATAATCAAATTTATTTAAATGATGCACAGTTTACTATATTTTTTTGCCAAAAAATGAACAATAGTAAAAGGGTTTTAATTGAACTATGTGGTTTTAAAAACGAATCAAAATTGATAGCAAATTTCAATAAACTTTTTGCATGGAAGTAACTTTGAACATCCCTAAAGTATACTTCACAATATTCGCTTAAAAGTCTGAGTTTTCAATCGATATCGAATGCGACAATTTGGCCCCAGATTTTCCATCAATTCTTTGTGTAAAAAAAAAATAAAATAAATTTCTTGTAAAAGTCGTCAAAAAGTTGAAATTTTTCTTTTTCGAAGTTGAATATCTCATAAACTATCAGAGATAGGTAATGCGTTTAGCACTGTTTTTTGTAGATCTCAGTTAGCAGATTTCGTACATCTTTTAATCAAAAATGTGACTTCTGGATCGTTTTTAATTTTCAAAAAACCCGAGGTGACCTACTTTGAGGGTATATAACACCAATCCTGATAAGTCTACAGACTCTTAATTCTAAACTTAAGCCTGAATCTTCCTCGTCAATAGAAATATGAAATTTCTTGTTATTTGAGCTACCCTTTTAAAAGTTCTTAAACTTTTTCCCTGTTTGTTTGCGATGGGTATAAAAATCAACTATAAGCCATACATTAAGCGATAGTGGAGCCCTCATGGTTTCAGCTATTTTATTATAATTCATTTCAAAAGATCTTATGTCCTTAAAAATGTCTGCTGGGCAATTATGTATTTGATTTTTGGCTATGCCTCTGATGGGTGTAGGTATACGGGGTCTGACCACTCTTTACCCTTCTCCTTTTTTTTCATCTAAATACCACAAAAATGTAGCCACAAGTAACAAATCTCTGTAATGCTGTAAATTTAGCCCCAAAGTAGAGTAATGCGCTAAAAAATGAGATTTTTTCATTTCCTCTTAGAAGAAAAAAAAAAGAAAAATATAAGTAGAGTCTTCTTCAAAGAAATGTCACGTTCCTTTAATAAATTTCAGTTTAGTCCTACTGTTAGTGACTTTTTTATTTCCATTGTTCATCTTCTTATTTCTTGGTTATTTAAATGACGGTATTTGTAGGATATACTTGTTTTTTTTTTCTTTTCTTTTTGTGTTTATTAAAAGCAAATAGTGGTCACAGTTGATAAGGCGTTCCTGGTCCGTTCTTATAAAATGAACAAACAAATTAGGATTTTTTTTTTGCTTTGCTTTCCTCTGTATTATGGCCACAGCCAGATTAAGTTTATTTACGGTATGAATACCTATTGCTAGAGGTGTTTGAATACTTTGAAGAGCGTGTCAATATCTCATTAGATATGTATGAATGTAAACTTTATAAATGTATACTTATGTAAATATGTTTGTAACAAAAAAATAAAAAAATTTAAGAAAATTTATGGGTATGAGGCCGTAATCCTGGGCAAAATGGACTTAAGAAGCCACATCTTATAAGTCAACTGTCATAAGTTCATATCAAATAATACAATTTAAGTAAAATAAGTTTCTAACGAAATTATATCACATGCATATTTTAACTAAAACCTCAATTACCGTCAATAAGTAACAACTAATATAACTGTAGTATACTTTTAGGTAACTTTTTTTTATGTGCGTGTATGTGTGCTAATACATATTTATGTATATTTAAATTGAATTAAATGATACAAATTTTAAATATCCATTTATCACTTTGTAAGTGTTACTAGGAAAGTTTTTTGTGGAAAATTTTATAGAATTATGAATAATTTTCAAAAAATGCAAAGTAAATTTTAAATAATGAATTAAGCTTGGAAAACATTTAAAAATCATTCATGAGGTTATATTTTTATACCCTCCATCAAAAAGAATGGGGGGTATATTGGGATTGTCATTTCGTTTGTAATTTCCTTAATATTGGCTTAAAATCAAAAACGATATATATTCTGAATCCTTATGAAATTCTAAGGCGATTAAACTATGTCCGTCTGTCTGTCCGTCTGTCTGTTGAAATCACGATAACGTCTAAACGAAAGGAGCTAGCTAACTGAAACTTAGCAAAAACATTCTTCATCTATGAGAAAATTTTGGTATTGAAATTAGACAAAATCGATTAGCATTTGACCATAGCTCCCGTATAGCCTCGTCTAGGCTAATCGCTTATTTGCTAATAAATGACAAATTATAGCAGTTATGATGACAAAATTTGGTATCTAGGCAGCATATAAAATTTCTTCGAAATCGGTTCACATTTAGACATAGCTCCCATACTAAGAACTCTCGAAAACAGCCTAAATTTCACTTAACACTTACACTTAAATGCCTATAAATCTCAAAGTATAACAGATATAACCACTAAATTTGGCACAAGAAAGTCTTATATCAATGCCAGCCAGTGTGCAAAATTTTGTCGCAATCGGTCACCATTTGACCTAGCTCCCATATAAAAAACTTACGAAAACACAAAAATTCAAAAAGAAAAGGGGATTTATGTCCGTCTGTCCGTCATATAAAATCGTGATAGCTCCTTAACTACAAGAGCAAGTAAGACTAAATTAGGCACAAGGAAGTCTTATATCAATGCCAGCCAGTGTGCCAAATTTTGTCACAATCGGTCACCATTTGACCATAGCTCCCATATAAAAAACTTATGGAAACACACAAATACATAAAGAAAAGGTTGTTTATGTCCGTCTGTCCGTCAGATAAAAGCACGATAACGCCTTAACGAAAAGAGCTAGAAGGACAAAATTTTACAAAAGTATTTTGGATATCTTGAAAAAGATGTGTGTTGAAAATGGACAAAATCGGTTCAATTTTAGTTAGAGCTCCCATATAACCGCGCCCCGGGAAACACATTAATGCTGATAAATTGAATACTATTGTAATAGCTATGACGATTAAATTTAAAATAGGGAAGTTTTATGCAATTTTTTATAAGTTTATCAAATTTTGTAGGAATCAGTCCATATTTGACTTTAGCTTTCATATGAAAAACACTCACGGAAACCAGAAATTTTTGCAAAGGCCCATTAAAAGCTATTAATTTGGAAACTATGATAGCTATAGCCACTAAATTTTGCAAGAATAAGCTCTATATATATTCCAGCCAGTGTGTAAAATTTTGTTACAATCGGTCAATATTTGTCTATAATTCTTAAATATATTACATCCCCTTTTTATATCTACAATCAAAAAGATTTGGAGGTACATTCATTATATTAAGATTGCACCTATGAAATTAGATAGACTGTTTGATGTGTTCAGCCCAGACTTTCTATATGATGAATGCATTAGGAACTCATAACGAAATATATGGACCTGCCGTATTACTATTAACTTCTTTAGACTAACTACATATTAATCACAACGAAAAGTTTTTAACCCTTATACACTCCTTGGGTCAATTTGACCCAATTTTGTTTTTCAAACGCAAAATTATCTCATTAAATAATTAGATATGAATGTGAAACTTTAAATTATCCATTATAGGGACGAATATTATGTTTTTAAAGCAAAGTAATAATATTAAAATTTTTCCTTCCCCCTCCACTTTCCAAAACACGATTTATACACATTTAGTACCCTTTGGGTCAATATGACCCAACAAGCGATATTTCAAGCTTAATTCCATTTTATAATTTTTTTTTTCCTATTAAACATAATTGAATCGAGTTCACCTTCATTCAGAAGCATCTATCAATAATTTGTTCAGTGAAATAATCAATAAAATCACTTTCATTCAATGTTTTTCCATTCATGGCCTGTTTACATATTACGTAACGCTATTTTCGCAATTTTTTGTTTTCAAATTATACAACTATAGCATCATATGTCCCAAACAAAAATAAATAAGTTTTCCTCTTAAGATCTCTTCATCTTTCAGCCGACGTAAGAGATCATGAACAAAAAAACAACTAAAATACTACATCATTACATCCAAACTTGACCAACTTGTTCCTAATTACATATGTAAGCGCGAGACTAAACGATGGCCAGTTGCATTATTTTCAAACATGATAGATGCATCAGCGTATAGATCTTGTGGACTTAAATGAATCCTGGCTTGAGTTTTAATAAAAACTTCAGAAGCAGGCTTTATCTAGCAGAACTTGCAGATCAATGAGCTAACAAATGGGCATATTTTGTGAAGAATATTTCCAAGGCATTTGATATAGTTTGGCATGAAGAACTTCTATCAAAACTTATTGCCTTTGACGTTGGTAATAACTTCTCAAGGTTTATATCAAGCTTCCTCAGAGATCGCTCTATACGAGTTGTTATAGATGGGTTCTCTTCAAACGAGTTCAAGATTTATTCAGGGATACCGCAAGCTCTGTTCTTTCTCCAAGTCTATTTCTTATCTTTATAAATGACCTTCAACATCAAATTTCCAATCCCATATACTCTTTTGCAGATGATAGTAATATTTGCCATTCATATTCATTCAATCATAGGCCAAGCGTTCTTGAGGTTGGCGCTATGAGACAAAACATGAATTAATCATTAAACCGATATTTAGAAACAATTTCAGAATGGGGTCATGCGAATGGATGTTGTAGGCTAACGCATAAACGCGCGGCAAACAATGTTTCTTCATCTGTTGTTGTTGTTGTAACTGCGATATTATTGGTAATATCGTAGAAGTGACAGTCCTTGGTCGGAATCCTAAGAATTCCGAGTCGTTCCGGTACGAAGAACCGACTGCAGTGGGAACGTTCTTTATCTGTATTAATGGGTGGTGTACATATTGAGGAATCAGATGGTCTTGATGTTCTGGGCAAGTGATGTCCGTACTACAAAATACATCTTTCAAGTGCCGAAAGAAGCATTCAAGTGCCTCAGTTTTCAAAAACGGTGCAAGAGATTCTTAACTTCATCTGATTTGCTTACTATTTACACCACCTCATGTATGGGCTGGAGCTTCAAAGTCTATTTTGGAGCTTCTCGACCGTGTGCAAGATATGGCGAAAGTGCTCATAGGGACTCTATTGATTTACAGGAGTACCATCGTAATTTGAGTTGTGTCACACTGTCCTATTGTTTATACTTTGGAATATGCTCTAACGAAATCAGAGAACTCGTTCTCGAAGCTTGAACTTTTTTTGCGCAATACACGTCATTCTTTTAGAGCTCATTCCTTTGCGATCGATTGGACGGTAGACCGTACGAACACGCTACATTAAATTCGCCCTTCAACAATATATGTAGTTCGTATGTGGAATTCACTCCCCGCAGAAGTTTTCACTACCAGTTATATAATATAAAATTTTGTTAAAATTTCATTGTTGGGTCATATTGACCCAAAGGGTAATATAAAGGGCACAAATCCAAGGAAAGTAGAAGGGTTAACAACTTATTAATGTAAAACTATACCCGGTTATGAGACCGAATTTTGATCAAAGTAAATACTGGGGAAACCACTAAAATATTTTTAAATGTTGAACTATAAAGCTACGGCAACCGAATTTAGTCCAAAGGTTTTACCAACAATACCAATTAGTGTAGCGATTTTTTCAGTTTTGGTCCAGATTTTGAATTAGCTGTACCCTTGTAGATATATGAGATATGTTTCTAAATTTAACACAACTTGATGGTGGATATATAAGACTCGGCACAGCCGAATATACCACTCTTACTTGTTAAAGATAAATCTGGAAATTTAGTTATCTATAAAGTCTGTCTTACGAACAAAATAAATTTAATGATGAAAAGCATATATTCGGTGTAACGTATAGACTATCGAGTCACAACATCCACACAACACATTGGGCTGAAAAATAAAATTATTTGGGAAATAACTCAAGTTCTTTCAAATCGTAAGCTCGACTATCATAAAATTTCATATGAGTATTGAAGAGATGTATTCAAGAGCTTAAAAATAGAATTTCGAGTCTGTAGAATTATCACGACATGAGTTATATAGCCTCAAGCTAGGGCACCTCGGGTTTTTTTTTTTTCGAAAATTTAAAACGACCCAGATGTCACATTTTTGATCCGATATAAAAGATTTTTATATATACGGAATCTGCTGGCAAAAACATTGCTACACATATTTCTTATCTCCTATGCTTACTGAGATATTCTACATTGAACAAAATTTCAACTTTTTGAAGAATTAGGTCTAGAATTTTGCTAATATCGAATATTATACTTGTTTTTTTTATTTCTAAGAAATGTAAAAATCGCCCAAAAAAAGAGTTGAAAAAAAATATTTATATAAATATATATTAGGGTGCAGCTTATTTTACGAAAGAGCGAAATTAAACCTTAACTCCCCCCAGAAATTTTCTACGTAATATAAAAACATGCTGTGTAACTTTTTTCAAAATTGGGGAACACGTGAAGCGTCCGCCCACAAAGTGTTAAACTCTTTTGTATGGGGAAAAATGGGAGTATTTTCGGTTTTGCCCAAATTTTAACCACTTTCAATTTAATTATTTAAGCAATTTACAGGAATGTAAAAGAAAACAAAAGTGGCTTTATTTTAAGTCATCAATATTAAAAATCTATGGAGCAGTTTCGGAGTTATTGTAATTTTTCCCGAAAATTCTCGTACTTGACGACACGCCTAAGGGTATGCAGCCAAAAAATTTACTTAAGGATAAGTAAATTTCAAAGTAAGACATGATTAACAATTCTCTAACCTGTAAGTACTAAATAATTGAATTGTGTTAAAATGTAGCCTAATTTACTTAGTTTTTTTGTTAATTAAGGAAATTATATTTTTCTCAGGCCGGTTTCAAAAATAATTTTTCAATTTTTTGAAAATTTTGTTCCACAAATATTACAACTAATAAATTTGCTTTCCAGCATCACAAAACAAACGCATTGGGGAATAAAATGCAAAAAAAAATTGGTCGATACCTTTAACTGTTTCGCCGTAGAAGCGATTTAAAATCGAAGAATTTCGCGAAAATATGAATTTTTTTAATAATTTGAGTACCATCGCTTGTTAAATTGTGCCAATACTCAACACTAATGAAGGTAATAATGAGTACTTTTCTTTAGACTATATTTATTGTAGTGGTCATTGGTTTTTTAATATTGAAAAAGTTTAACCCTTTCTTTCCCGAGGCCAATAGTCATAATATGGTGTCTTTCATTTTCTATTAGAAAATGAAGGAAAATCAGAATTAATCACCAAATTTTGCACAAAATACAAAAACATTTCAATTTTTAATTAAAAAGTTTTGCTGTAGTGTACTAAGATCCCAATTTATTACAACCATTTATTATTGTAATAAATAGGTTTTTGATAAAACCAAAAAAATGTTAGTGGGAATACATTTTCTCGACGCGTTTCGATGGTTGGTAAGGCCATCTCTTAAGGAGGATTAGCCCTTATTCTAGACTGAGCGAAAACCACACATTATATCTTATTTGAGGGACAGAATAAATACGAATTATTTTGTCCAACAAATATCAACAAAAAGCGAAGATTATCATCTGAACAGAAAAACAAAACATTTTTCAGTTTTATCTTTTCTTTTTTTCTCACACTTTTGTTGTTGCTTTGTTGGCGACTAAGACAAAAATGCTATAAAGGGGGTTCAAAACAGATTGAAATAAACAAAAGTTTATAAATTTGTCTTTAATGAAATTTTGATCAAAATTTCGTCTTAAGTGAAATTTTGATCAAAAATTCGTCTTAAGTAAAATTTTGATCAAAATTTGTCTTTAGTAAAATTTTGATCAAAATTTGTCTTTAGTAAAATTTTGATCAAAATTTGTCTTTAGTAAAATTTTGGTCAAAATTTGTCTTTAGTAAAATTTTGATCAAAATTTGTCTTTAGTAAAATTTTGATCAAAATTTGTCTTTAGTAAAATTTTGATCAAAATTTGTCTTTAGTAAAATTTTGATCAAAATTTGTCTTTAGTAAAATTTTGATCAAAATTTGTCTTTAGTAAAATTTGATCAAAATTTGTCTTTAGTAAAATTTTGATCAAAATTTGTCTTTAGTAAAATTTTGATCAAAATTTGTCTTTAGTAAAATTTTGATCAAAATTTGTCTTTAGTAAAATTTTGATCAAAATTTGTCTTTAGTAAAATTTTGATCAAATATTGTCTTTAGTAAAATTTGATTAAAATTTGTCTTTAGTAAAATTTTGATTAAAATTTGTCATCAATAAAATTTTGATCAAAATTTGTCTTTAGCTAAATTTTGAATAAAATTTCTCTTCAGTAAAATTTTAATCAAAAGTTCTTCTTTAGTGAAATTTTGATCAAAATTTGTCTTTAGTAAAATTTTGATCAAAATTTGTCTTTAGTAAAATTTTGATCAAAATTTGTCTTTAGTAAAATTTTGATCAAAATTTGTCTTTAGTAAAATTTTGATCAAAATTTGTCTTTAGTAAAATTTTGATCAAAATTTGTCTTTAGTAAAATTTTGATCAAAATTTGTCTTTAGTAAAATTTTGATCAAAATTTGTCTTTAGTAAAATTTTGATCAAAATTTGTCTTTAGTAAAATTTTGATCAAAAATTGTCTTTAGTAAAATTTTGATCAAAATTTGTCTTTAGTAAAATTTTGATCAAAATTTGTCTTTAGTAAAATTTTGATCAAAATTTGTCTTTAGTAAAATTTTGATCAAAATTTGTCTTTAGTAAAATTTTGATCAAAATTTGTCTTTAGTAAAATTTTGATCAAAATTTGTCTTTAGTAAAATTTTGATCAAAATTTGTCTTTAGTAAAATTTTGATCAAAATTTGTCTTTAGTAAAATGTTGATAAAAATTTGTATGTAGTAAAATTTTGAGCAAAATTTGTTTTTAGTAAAATTTTGAGCAAAATTTGTTTTTAGTAAAATTTTGAGCAAAATTTGTTTTTAGTAAAATTTTGAGCAAAATTTGTTTTTAGTAAAATTTTGAGCAAAATTTGTTTTTAGTCAAAATTTCACCTTTAGTAAAATTTTGATCAAAACTTCGTCTTTGGTAAAATTTTGATCAAAATTTTGTCTTAAGTAAAATTTTGATCAAAAATTGTCTTTAGTAAAATTTTGATCAAAATATGTCTTTAGTAAAACTTTGATCAATATTTTTATTTAATAAAATTTTGATCAAAATTTGTCTTTAACAAAATGTGATCAAATTTTGATCAAATTTTGATCAAAATTTTCTTTAGTAACATTTTTATCAAAATTTGTAATTGGTAAAATTTTGATCAAATGTTGTCTTAAGTAAAATTTTGGATCAAAATTTGTCTTTAGGAAAATGTTGATCAAAATTTGTCTTTAGTAAAATTTTGATCAAAATTTGTCTTTAGTAAAATTTGGATCAAAATTTGTCTTTAGTAAAATTTGGATCAAAATTTGTCTTTAGTAAAGTTTTAATCAAAATCTGTCTTTAGTAAAATTTTAATCAAAATTTGCCTCTAGTAAAATTTTAACCCAAAATTTGTCTTTAGTAAAATTTTGATCAAAATTTCGTCTTAAGTAAAATTTTGATCAAAATTTGTATTTAGTAAAATTTTGATCTAAATTTGTATTAAGAAAAATTTTGATCAAAATTTCGTCTTTGGTAGAATTTTGATCTAAATTTTTAATGAAAATTTCATCTTAAGTAAAATTTTAATCAAAACTTGTCTTTAGCCTTCAAATTCGAATTTTTTTCTTACGATTCTTACATACAAAGTTCAATCAGGCCTTTTCCAAACATTCAGTAAAGGTACTATATAAATTATTTTAACCTTCCTTAAAGTATACTGTACGATTTTTTTAATTGCAATAGTTTCAATTTAGAAAAGTGACAGGCTAGAAATTATTATGAAAAGATTATCCAGAAAATATTACAAAATCGTCTTAATTAGAAATTTTTAGAAGCACTTTTATACTTCGACACCGTCTTAATTCTTTCCTAGCAGCTTCTAGCAATTTTCTTTAAATATTTTCATTGTATACAAACAACTCCAATTAAAACTAATTGCACCTATAGAAAACACTTAAGTTCTTTTTCTTCTTATAAGCTCATAAAACGTTTATAAATTTTATTTTGATGACTTTACTTGTTCTTAGAAAATTATTTTACATGTAAATTACTTTTACATACTTATATACCTTGTGGCATGTAAGTTAAGTCATATGACATTTGGGTGACATTTGTAATAAAATCTGTTTAAAAATTCATGTAATTTTCGGAAATGTATTTAACTTGAAAGTGTTGGGGTGCAACGAACAGTGTAACGATTATGTATAAATTAATGAACACAATTTAATAATTTTGTTGGTTAAAAATTTGCATATTTGAAAAGGGTATTCTATGTTTGTGGTGATAGAGGTAATATTAATTTAGAAATATTGGTTTGTGGCCAGTCATAGCCAGTCGACATAAAAACTTTTCTATAGAAAAATTTTCGATATAAAAACTTTTCTATAGAAAAATTGTCGATATAAAAATTTTTCTATAGATAAATTTTCGATATAAAAATTTTTCTATAGAAAAATTTTCGATATAAAAATTTTTCTATAGATAAATTTTCGATATAAAAACTTTTCTATAGAAAAATTTTCAATATAAAAATTTGTCTATAGAAAAATTTTCGATATGAAAAATTTTTCTATAGAAAAATTTTTGATATGAAAAATTTTTCTATAGAAAAATTTTCGATATGAAAAATTTTTCTATAGAAAAATTTTCGATATGAAAAATTTTTCTATAGAAAAATTTTCGATATGAAAAATTTTTCTATAGAAAAGTTTTCGATATGAAATATTTTTCTATAGAAAAATTTACGATATGAAAAATTTTTCTATAGAAAAATTTTCCTATAGAAAAATTTTCGATAGAAAAATTTTTCTATAGAAAAATTTTCGATAGAAAAATTTTTCCATAGAAAAATTTTCGATAGAAAAATTTTTCTATAGAAAAATTTTCGATAGAAAAATTTTTCTATAGAAAAATTTTCGATAGAAAAATTTTTCTATAGAAAAATTTTCGATAGAAAAATGTTTCTATAGAAAAATTCTATAGAAAAATTTTCGATAGAAAAATTTTTCTATAGAAAAATTTTCGATAGAAAAATTTTTCTATAGAAAAATTTTCGATAGAAAAATTTTTCTATAGAAAAATTTTCGATAGAAAAATTTTTCTATAGAAAAATTTTCGATAGAAAAATTTTTCTATAGAAAAATTTTCGATAGAAAAATTTTTCTATAGAAAAATTTTCGATAGAAAAATTTTTCTATAGAAAAATTTTCGATAGAAAAATTTTTCTATAGAAAAATTTTCGATAGAAAAATTTTTCTATAGAAAAATTTTCGATAGAAAAATTTTTCTATAGAAAAATTTTCGATAGAAAAATTTTTCTATAGAAAAATTTTCGATAGAAAAATTTTTCTATAGAAAAATTTTCGATAGAAAAATTTTTCTATAGAAAAATTTTCGATAGAAAAATTTTTCTATAGAAAAATTTTCGATAGAAAAATTTTTCTATAGAAAAATTTTCGATAGAAAAATTTTTCTATAGAAAAATTTTCGGTAGAAAAATTTTTCTATAAAAAAATTTTCGATAGAAAAATTTTTCTATAGAAAAATTTTCGATAGAAAAATTTTTCTATAGAAAAATTTTCGATAGAAAAATTTTTCTATAGAAAAATTTTCGATAGAAAAATTTTTCTATAGAAAAATTTCCGATAGAAAAATTTTTCTATAGAAAAATTTTCGATAGAAAAATTTTTCTATAGAAAAATTTTCGATAGAAAAATTTTTTTATAGAAAAATTTTCGATAGAAAAATTTTTCTATAGAAAAATTTTCGATACAAAAATTTTTCTATAGAAAAATTTTCGATACAAAAATTTTTCTATAGAAAAATGTTCGATATAAAATTTTTTCTATAGAAAAATTTTCGATATAAAAATTTTTATATATATTTTTTAACATTAATACCTTTTTTTAATTATAGTGTATGATTTGATGTGATTGATTCTTATTTATTTTACCCACCCTAATAATCACTGTTATAACTGTTTTATAGTAGCGTAATTTCAGTATTATATACCTTCAGGGACGTAATTAAAATGCATCATCACGTTCGCTGACATTTATGTTTAACAAGTAAATGGAAATTTTGCGACATTAAATATTTTGGATTTATGAAATGCTTAAGTATTTTCACATAATTACATGCATACATACATAAAATACACATATGCATGTGTAAGCATCTTATGTATTAGTATATAACTGACTCAAAATTTTTAAGAAATACCCTGGGATATACATCAAAATTTATATTCAATTAGCTAATGTTTCACAATGCATATGAATAAATATAATTGATTTACAATACAAGGCATCAAGGCATCATCCCCTACTTAAATCGGGACAATACATAGTGGAATCATAATAAAAGAAAAATTTCCTAATTATGGAAGATTCCAAAATTGTATTAGTACAAGTAAGATAGGGGCTTTATAGGTGTTTTTGTTTAAAAAATTTTCGAAACTATCTTTGCATTGAATCTTTTGAGAGCTGGAGCCAAATCGCCGCACTCGATATCGATCGAAATGTAAGATATTTCAGCAGCATTTGTACAGCATACTTTTAGGATAATCTAAATAATATTTAACGTATATTATGAAATTCTTTGAAAAATTTCCTATAAAAAGTAAATTTTTGAAAAATTTCCTATAAAAAGAAAATTTTTAAAAAATTTCTTATAAAAAGTAAATTTTTGAAAAATTTCCTATAAAAAGTAAATTTTTGAAAAATTTCCTATAAAAAGTAAATTTTTGAAAAATTTCCTACAAAAAAGTAAATTTTTGAAAAATTTTCTACAAAAAGTAAATTTTTGAAAAATTTCCTATCAAAAGTAAATTTTTGGAAAAATTCCTAAAAAAAAGTAAATTTTTGAAAAATTTCCTATAAAAGGTAAATTTTTGAAAAATTTCCTATAAAAAGTAAATTTTTGAAAAGTTTCCTATAAAAAGTAAATTTTTTGAAAAATTTCCTACAAAAAGTAAATTTTTTGAAAAATTTCCTATAAAAAGTAAATTTTTGAAAAATGTCCTATAAAAAGTAAATTTTTGAAAAATTTCCTATAAAAAAAGTAAATTTTTGAAAAATTTCCTATAAAAAGTAATTTTTTGAAAAATTTCCTATAAAAAGTAAATTTTTGAAAAATTTCCTATAAAAAGAAAATTTTTAAAAAATTTCTTATAAAAAGTAAATTTTTGAAAAATTTCCTATCAAAAGTAAATTTTTGAAAAATTTCCTAAAAAAAGTAAATTTTTGAAAAATTTCCTTTCAAAAGTAAATTTTTGAAAAATTTCCTAAAAAAAAGTAAATTTTTGAAAAATTTCCTTTAAAAGGTAAATTTTTGAAAAATTTCCTATAAAAAGTAAATTTTTAAAAAGTTTCCTATAAAAAGTAAATTTTTTGAAAAATTTCCTGTAAAAAGTAAATTTTTGAAAAATTTCCTATAAAAAGTAAATTTTTGAAAAATTTCCTATAAAAAAAGTAATTTTTTGAAAAATTTCCTTTAAAAAGTAAATTTTTGAAAAATTTCCTATAAAAAGTAAATTTTTGAAAAATTTCTATGAAAAGTAAATTTTTGAAAAATTTCCTTTAAAAAGTAAATTTTTGAAAAATTTCTATGAAAAGTAAATTTTTGAAAAATTTCCTATAAAAAGTAAATTTTTGAAAAATTTCTATGAAAAGTAAATTTTTGAAAAATTTCCTATAAAAAGTAAATTTTTGAAAAATTTCTATGAAAAGTAAATTTTTGAAAAATTTCCTTTAAAAAGTAAATTTTTGAAAAATTTCCTTTAAAAAGTAAATTTTTGAAAAATTTCCTTTAAAAAGTAAGTTTTTAAAAAATTTCCTTTAAAAAGTAAATTTTTGAAAAATTTCCTTTAAAAAGTAAATTTTTGAAAAATTTCCTTTAAAAAGTAAATTTTTGAAAAATTTCCTTTAAAAAGTAAATTTTTGAAAAATTTCCTTTAAAAAGTAAATTTTTGAAAAATTTCCTTTAAAAAGTAAATTTTTGAAAAATTTCCTTTAAAAAGTAAATTTTTGAAAAATTTCCTTTAAAAAGTAAATTTTTGAAAAATTTCCTTTAAAAAGTAAATTTTTGAAAAATTTCCTTTAAAAAGTAAATTTTTGAAAAATTTCCTTTAAAAAGTAAATTTTTGAAAAATTTCCTATAAAAAGCAAATTTTTGAAAAATTTCCTATAAAAAGTACATTTTTGAAATATTTCCTAAAAAAAGTAATTTTTTGAAAAATTTCCTAAAAAAAAAGTAAATTTTTGAAAAATTTCCTTACAGAAAGTAAATTTTAGAAAAATTTCCTTTAAAAAGTAAATTTTTGAAAAATTTCCTATAAAAAGTAAATTTTTGAAAAATTTCTATGAAAAGTAAACTTTTTAAAAATTTCTATGAAAAGTAAATTTTTGAAAAATTTCCTTTAAAAAGTAATTTTTTGAAATATTTCCTTTAAAAAGTAAATTTTTGAAAAATTTCCTTTAAAAAGTAAATTTTTGAAAAATTTCCTATAAAAAGTAAATTTTTGAAAAATTTCCTTTAAAAAGTAAATTTTTGAAAAATTTCCTTACAATAAGTAAATTTTTGAAAAATTTCCTTACAAAAAGTAAATTTTAGAAAAATTTCCTATAAAAAGTAAATTTTTGAAAAATTTCCTATAAAAAGTAAAGTTTTGAAAAATTTCCTTTAAAAAGTAAATTTTTGAAAAATTTCCTATAAAAAGTAAATTTTTAAAAAATTTCCTTTAAAAAGTAAATTTGTGAAAATTTTCCTTTAAAAAGTAAATTTTTGAAAAATTTCCTTTAAAAAGTAAATTTTTGAAAAATTTCCTTTAAAAAGTAAATTTTTGAAAAATTTCCTATAAAAAGTAAATTTTTGAAAAATTTCCTATAAAAAGTACATTTTTGAAATATTTCCTAAAAAAAGTAATTTTTTGAAAAATTTCCTAAAAAAAAAGTAAATTTTTGAAAAATTTCCTTACAGAAAGTAAATTTTAGAAAAATTTCCTTTAAAAAGTAAATTTTTGAAAAATTTCCTATAAAAAGTAAATTTTTGAAAAATTTTTATGAAAAGTAAATTTTTGAAAAATTTTTATGAAAAGTAAATTTTTGAAAAATTTCTATGAAAAGTAAATTTTTGAAAAATATCCTTTAAAAAGTAAATTTTTGAAAAATATCCTTTAAAAAGTAAATTTTTGAAAAATTTCCTATAAAAAGTAAATTTTTGAAAAATTTCCTATAAAAAG
This sequence comes from Stomorhina lunata, assembly GCA_933228675.1. NCBI lineage: Eukaryota > Metazoa > Arthropoda > Insecta > Diptera > Rhiniidae > Stomorhina > Stomorhina lunata. Next base: position 35,103,875 of record OW121744.1, on the reverse strand, counting down.
TAAAAATTTCCTATAAAAAGTAAATTTTTGAAAAATTTCCTAAAAAAAAAGTAAATTTTTGAAAAATTTCCTTACAGAAAGTAAATTTTAGAAAATTTTCCTTTAAAAAGTAAATTTTTGAAAAATTTCCTTTAAAAAGTAAATTTTTGAAAAATTTCCTTTAAAAAGTAAATTTTTGAAAAATTTCCTATAAAAAGTAAATTTTTGAAAAATTTCCTTTAAAAAGTAAATTTTTGAAAAATTTCCTTTAAAAAGTAAATTTTTGAAAAATTTCCTATAAAAAGTAAATTTTTGAAAAATTTCCTATAAAAAGTAAATTTTTGAAAAATTTCCTATAAAAAATAAATTTTTGAAAAATTTCCTATAAAAAGTAAATTTTTGAAAAATTTCCTATAAAAAGTAAAAATTTCCTATAAAAAGTAAATTTTTGAAAAATTTCCTATAGA